>CM044959.1:1401216-1547333 GCA_024516035.1 Bactericera cockerelli
TATGTTCAATGTTCATATACCTATACACCTATGCAGGGTGTCAGTAGTCACCGTGGCAGAGTGAGTTAGCACGCTGGGCATTGCATGCACGGTGACCTGGGTTCGATCCTCAGCCGGGCAGGAATTTTTCTACTCTGTACTCGGATTTTTGGGGTCCACTCATACCTCGTGAGGAAAAATGAGTAGTTACTTGTATGAGTAACGACCAGTGGCGGCATTACCAGAGAAAAAGAAATTAATGTAAATAGAATGATTCGAAAAGTAAAGGAGGCTCTTAGTAATGCTGCGCTACCCACAAAAATTGTGAAGAGGCCTTATGGTTCACCGCAAATAAAACCATACTAGATATTAACAACAATGTCTTTTTTTCACACTCTGTATTGAAAATCTCTCAACCATAAACCCTATTGTGACTCCCTGATGCAATCAAATTCTGTTCTGATTTTCACTCTGTATATTTTTCCCCGCAGTTTCAATATTCATCTCAACTGACATTCTGTTCCATTTCCTTCGCTTCCACATGCATATTCAAGTGCTCTGGTGCATTGTAATTATTTTCTTCGATTGCATCCAGGTAATTGGAAAAAATACCCGGGAAAAAAGTGCTTTCTATAAGTAATAGTAAAAAAGTAGATAGGTACATAATTATGCAGTTATGCATAATAATAATAATATCGCCTTATTTATACTGTCCGATTAGGGCTATTAAGTCCCATTATTCCAGCAGTAAGCCCAAGACGTATTATGATGTTTTAAAATCCCAAATGTTAGGATAACTTGTCATGTCCCGGCTGGGTTTCGAACCCGCGACCTCTGGAATCTTTGGATTCACACAGTGCCGCCTTTACCACTGAGCTACCGGGACAGAAATGCCGAAATTTGTGGCATTTCTTACCAAACCCATTAATATTCATTACTTGTTTTTGTTGATATCATATACGTTTTCGGAAAACTCTGGAAAATTTATCACGTTTCAAAATTCCGTGAGCTAGGAGTGGGAGAGGAGCCTTTTCAAATATTTTCCTCCGATGTGTGGTGATGGAAGACAAATCTCAAGAGGTTTAATTTTAGATATAACTTCGGGGCTTTCAGAATAATATTTAATATCATTTAGAAAAAAATAGCTAAGTTGGGCACAACTTATGCCATTTGGCACAACTACTATCTAACAATTGATCAATTAAAATCATATCAATATCAGTCCAGTCAGTATAAACAGATATGAAATCAAATAATTGCTGACTTTCTGTTGTCGATCTCACTTGAGATTTTTTGGTTATGCTGGCATTCCGACCGAACCCAGGCTGGGTGAGGTTTATGTGGGTAGCAGGTTTGTTAGTTTTTTGCGAACGGAGGGTAACACCCCCGTCGTGATATGACCAATTGACCATGCAGTTCAAAGCGACGTTAAAACTAAAAAAAAAATATATATATATTTATATATAACAAGTTTTCTGACTGGTTGATAAAGACTTTCGAGAATCTTCAGAATCATCATCATAATCTAGGGTAGCGTCATTGTGAACGCTGCGCTGGTAGCCAGACAGTGAGGGAATAGAATAACTCAGCACTTCTACCACTGTCTTTACAAGGAGGATAATAATTGACGAGGGCCCCCAGAACCAAGCCAATGCTGGTCTACTCTCTGTTAATAGTCGCCCAGCCAGACTGCTGGACTACTCCCTGTTTATAGTCCCCCAGCCAGACTGCTGGTGTACTCCCTGTTTATAGTCCCCAGCCAGACTGCTGGTGTACTCCCTGTTTATAGTCCCCCAGCCAGACTGCTGGTCTACTCTCTGTTTATAGTCCCCCAGTCAGACTGCTGGTCTACTCCCTGTTTATAGTCCCCCAGCCAGACTGCTGGTCTCTACTCTGTTTATAGTCCCCCAGCCAGACTGCTGGTCTACTCCCTGTTTATAGTCCCCCAGCCAGACTGCTGGTCTACTCCCTGTTTATCATCTTTTATATTGTGCACAGGTAGTCATGGTTAACGCGCTAGTCTGGTAATCCTGGTAGCATAGGGATCCGTTAGTTCGAATCCCACCCAGCGACCACTAATTTTTCCTCATTAATGTGAGATTATGATCACATAATAATAAGACTCTGAGAGTTACGTGGTAGATAATGCTTTGAGTATTAACCTCGCCTGGTGGTTACCTTCCACTAAAGAGTATTATTATTATAGTGCCCCAGCCAGAATACGAACAAAAAAATCCCTCTATTTTGTTCTCTTTTACTGTGGGAAACTTTATTGTGTAATTTTTATATTACCTCTGTTCTATCACAATTTGCATAAAAAACCTTCTGTCAACTAAAGTATATCACATATGATTCCGTTGTAATCCTTCACTAATTTGAAGCCAACATCCTTTCTCTCTTTTTTTTTCAAATACCTACACTTGAAAGTTATAGATTATAACAGACTATCAAGCAATAACTGGTATGATCATTTATTCACTCATTAATTCACACATGTATTCATTTAAATAGATCGGGTTTTGGGGCACATCGTTGAATTTTTTCATGCATAATATTATAGGCGATTTGAGAATATTCTTGTTTATATTAGGTATGGAAAAAAATGAGTTCTGTTTATTCTAAGCCTAGGGTCTGGTATTCTGAAATTAAGTTGTGAAAGAATGTAATAGGACTATTTATTGTATTTTTAATAATGTTTTGCAAAAATTAATCTGATTACCTGAAAATCTTTCTTCGCTTGATTCCATGGGGAGATTTTCAATTAATGTTCTATAATTTATATTGTTGGGATATTTAGGTTAAAACCCCTAAATATCCCTTTTCTTCGGTAAATTTACTGTGTAATTTTTATATAATATATGTCTGTTTGGTGTGAATAATTTGCACCGAATTCCCACTGTTAATTAAATTATATCACATATGATTCCGCTGTAATCCGCTATTAATTTGGTGCCAATATCATTCATTATATTCTCCAACACTTCCGGAATGTATTTCTTGAACTTGTTCATCAGGTTCTGAAGAATCTTTCTCTGCCACGAATATTGGTCTTTACTCAGCTTTATTGTGATATCGTACTCCAACTCGTACAGTTTGAATGTCTTGAGCGTCACTTGGCATTGGTCATCCGTCTTGGCCACTTCCAAATCAACAACGAACGAATTTCTCGAAATCTCAGCGGTCGCAGATCCGTCCACTGTGACGTATTTCTTGACATTCAAATGCAATTTTCCGATGCTCACAGACAATTTTCCGAATCCCAATCGGAGTTGTAGTCTAACATTGCCGTCCTGTTTTCCAACCAACAATTCTCTTTGTCTTTGTAGAGTGTTCAAGTCTACTGCATCAACATTTTCTATCGTGTACTTAGCCTCGAATTTTTTTTTCGAATATTTAGAACTTATTTTGTCGACATGGTATTTGGGCTTGAGGGATTGTATAGCACGGTCGACCCGCTGGTCTAATGTTTTGTTCCTCGTAAATATTATTCCGGAGCTGTATGATAGATAGTCCTTGTCTTTCGACTGGAAATGAGCTTTCAATTTAAAATCTCGCGAATCGGTTTTCGCTGACGAAATAGTCAGTGAAAGGAGCGCCACTGTTAACAGGAATGTTGAGTACACCATTTTCCCCATCTTATGAAGTTCCTGAAATAAAAAAGACAAAGGTTTTTTTTATATAAATGTATATATTTTTTTTTAATGAACGTTTATTTAAAGAGAAGAGTGTAACACCCAGAGTCCTTGCGCCTGCAAATGATTTTACCTAAATATTCTTATAAGAAAGAAAACATAAGCCGTATTTTTCTTTCTAACCAAAGTGGTTGCAACTGGAATAAAATGAACAAACTAGAAGCAAGTCATTTTTCTTTTGGAAGAAGAAAAATCTTCTTCCAGTTAGGTTAACCAAAATGGATTTAGAAAATTCTTGCTTCCAGTTCTTTTATAGGTGAAGTCCATTGTTTATCTTTAAAAGTACTGAAACGCATTTTTCTTTCACGAATAGTGGGGAAGCTCAACTGGAAATATTTTGAATAAAATGGAAATACCGAACCTGGAAAAAAGCTACCTGCATGTTAGGTACATTGCCTCATGCAAGTGAGATGGATCAAGTCTATCACCTGCGATTTTAATTGCCTTGTAAACAAAAGAAAAATACCCCTCTAGATATCCTAGAGGTTCAATAGTAAACTTTATTCTAGCCATGCACCAATGTCGCGGCCATGATACGTGGACTACACCAGTTTTTGTATGTTGCTGAAGTCAATCAACATCCACTTGTATGTTGCTGAAGTCAATCAACATCCACTTGTATGTTGCTGAAGTCAATCAACATCCACTTGTATGTTGCTGAAGTCAATCAACATCCACTTGTATGTTGCTGAAGTCAATCAACATCCACTTGTATGTTGCTGAAGTCAATCAACATCCACTTGTATGTTGCTGAAGTCAATCAACATCCACTTGTATGTTGCTGAAGTCAATCAACATCCACTTGTATGTTGCTGAAGTCAATCAACATCAACTTGTATGTTGCTGAACTGAATCAACATCCACTTGTATGTTGCTGAAGTCAATCAACATCCACTTGTATGTTGCTGAAGTCAATCAACATCAACTTGTATGTTGCTGAAGTCAATCAACATCCACTTGTATGTTGCTGAAGTCAATCAACATCCACCAGTTTTTGTATGTTGCTGAAGTCAATCAACATCCACTTGTATGTTGCTGAAGTCAATCAACATCAACTTGTATGTTGCTGAACTGAATCAACATCCACTTGTATGTTGCTGAAGTCAATCAACATCCACTTGTATGTTGCTGAAGTCAATCAACATCCACTTGTATGTTGCTGAAGTCAATCAACATCCACCAGTTTTTGTATGTTGCTGAAGTCAATCAACATCCACTTGTATGTTGCTGAAGTCAATCAACATCAACTTGTATGTTGCTGAACTGAATCAACATCCACTTGTATGTTGCTGAAGTCAATCAACATCCACTTGTATGTTGCTGAAGTCAATCAACATCCACTTGTATGTTGCTGAAGTCAATCAACATCCACCAGTTTTTCTATGTTGCTGAAGTCAATCAACATCCACTGAATTTCTATGGTTCCATCAGTAAGTGATGATACTCGAGAGATCACCGAATGAGTGGAGAAATAGAGTTCTAGTATGTACCATCTTTTTAGAGTGTGGAAATCATAGAGGGCTAAAGCTGATGTCTCATAAATATGATGAATATTTGGGAGAAAAATTAAAAATTATAATAATTATAATAAAAAAGCTGCTGGCCTCCGTGGCGTAACTACTGCTCGTAGTCCAGAGATCCTGAGTTCGATCCCACGTCGGAACAGATTTTTCACAGAAAAATTTGTTAACTCCGTACATGTGAGGCTGACATTTCCGGCCCTACTCAGGCTGGGTGAGGTTAATGTGGGTAGCGGGTACGATTCCCAGCGAATGGAGGGTAAAAACCCGTCCTAAACCAGGGCGTTTCATCAAATAGAATCGGTGACGTTAGGAAGGCCATCCAGCCTTAAAAATGTGCCAAAACCAACCAACCTCAACCATGAGGTTGAACAACTTCGACCTTGCTTAAGCGGGATGAGACAGAGTAAAATAATAAAAATAATTGAAACGAGGCTTGGAGAAGAAAAAAAGTTAGCAAGGAACATTTTTCATTTATAATTTATACCTGGAAAATTCTGAGGAAATCATAATGTTGTGTTTGCCATGAAAAGAGTCACTGAGAAATGCAGCTTGAGATCCATTGTGTCAATTATGTGTTCATAGACCTAGAAAAAGCTTACGATGGGAAGGAAGTGTGGAAAATTAGAGTTCTATTCTATATGTGTGAAAGGGGTGTCTGAAAAAATGTCCGATTAGTAAAAGAAATGTACAAGGAAATAGAAACAGTAAGAAGAAGTAGTGTAGGGTTAAATATGGGGTTTGAAGTATATGTGGGTGTGCAACAAGGTCCGGTCATAGGTCCCCGTTACTTGTTTGATTTGATTGGATGTTCCAACGAAGCAGATATGGGACAGGGACCCTTAGAGTATGATGTTTAGCAATAAAGTCTTTAGTGGAAGTTAATGCTAAAAGCATTTTGTACTACCTAACCCTCAGAGTCTTATTTTTATGTGGTCTTATACTCAAATAAATGAGGAAAGAATATTTTCGCATTGTTAATTGCATTGGGTGAGATTCGAACATCCCTATTCCCTACGCTACTTGGATTACCACACTAACTACTTTTATTTACGAGAGAACAGATACTGGTAAAATTGAGGAGTGGAGGAATATATCAGAGAATAGATGACTAAGGGCCATATATGAAATGGATCAATTAGGATTAGTCGTGCAAATCTAAAGGCTGCGTCAGCACCGTAAGAAGAAAAGTTTGGTGATAAGTTTTTGACCGTAAGGGTGTTGTCTTACGGGACATCCCAAGACTTCTTTACCGCCGTACAATTTGTCGTTGGTGAGCACAATGAGTTGCCGTTATCTGCACAAGCTACGAAATATGAAGGAACGTGCGAAGCAGTGTAAACGGTACCAAAAATTCAACCTCGCAAAAACGCTGACTTGTCGTATGGTCTACTGTAGGAGAGTAGCTTTAAAGTTACTGATATCCGTCCTAGCTTCATTCGTGCCCGTGACTGGTGAAAGTTCAGACTTGAATGTGAGATTTTTTCATCGCGTGTCTGTACGTAACTTTATTTTGTTCAGTTTTTTTCTGTTACTAACTATTTAGTTAATTTAATTAATTATTTATATACTTAGTTCTAATAATTAATTAATATAATAACTAACAATTGTTTTATATAAGACAATCATTTTTTTAAAGAAAATTAGTGTGTTATCTACCATAATTCGTGATATTTCACTAAGTTATAATGAATTAATTTATGATTTTTAACTAAACAAAATATAAACTTTTAACAACATCATAAATTTCTTTGTAAGTAATATTATAGTTTAGTACCTTCCTACATTTTTTCTAATACCTGAAATAATTAAGATATTTTTGTAATCTTTCTCCACCTATTATAATGGGTAATACCTATACATTACCTCCTGAGTAAAATCTAAGTACATTTATTTTTTTATCGTTTCTGTTTTTAGTTTTAGAAACTAACAATATAATTACTAATATTCTATATAAAGATATAGTGAATCCCTACAAACTTATGTCACTATGGCTTACGATGAACAAATTTGGAAAAAAATTCAAATCAGGGTTCGAACTGCAACCATTTGGAAAAAATTGCTAAAATTACTTTAATATCTTTTAAATACATAAGTCAACTTAATGTATCTCAAAATATTATATAACTCTTCAAGCAGAACGAAATACAATGCAAAACCAGTGTGGAATTTTTTTCATCGCGCGTGTATGACTTCGGATTTTTAGCGCGTTACTCACAGGTTAAAGCACATTACAAATAAAATCAGAAATGTTATCAGCAATTGTCAAAAGTGACCGATTACAATACTTTCTAACTTAGGTCATAGAAATAAAAATAAAATTCTTACCTGACTATACGAGCTAAGAAAGTACTGGTTTGCACTGTTGCATCAATTTCTGTGGATCTCCTTTATTGCAAAAATGAGAGCTAGGTCAATAATAATTCAGTCATTAAATTCATTCGCCATAATGGTAAAAGAGATAAATTAATATATTACTTTTTACTTTCTTATCTCATTACGAGTAGAAAGGAATCACCAAAATTTTCGATAGTCATTCTCAGTGCAAAATACTTTTTAGGATACCAGATTCTAATCCAACCATTGATATGTAGTAATAATAAAAATAAACAAACACTCTTCAGTGGAAGGTAACCACCAGGCGAGGTTAATGCTCAAAACATTTTCTACCACCTAGCCCTCTTATTATTATGTGGTCGCAAACTAAAATAATGAGGAAAAATTCATGCACTGGGTGGGATTTTTTTTTTTTTATCGTAAAATAAAAATAGTATTTATATTATATAAAAATGAGGCATCCCCACTCCATCTTCGTAGGGTAAGCTTCTTATGAGCCTCCTCGCTCCTCTTATTCTCATTCTCAACCCAACTGCTTTTATTATTGACATTTTTGACTTATTTTCAGGGGATAGGGGAAAATTTTGTGTTGTCCACACACATTTATTTCTAATAGCTCTCGAACATTTAGTATTCAGTAATTATTTTTAAAATGGCGTACAAAAGAATCTTCATTTTTAATGACAGCACACATAATGTCATATTCAGTTTTAAAAAAAAGTTTCAGACAGTAGACATTATTTCTTAATTTTTAATGATTTCGTTATCAGTTCTCTAAATATCGTTATCAGAAATTTACAGAGTGTCTCATTTTTAATGAACCCCAACACTACCAAAAGTAAAAAAAAACACTGCCAATTATGGACACAATACTTCCTCGTGATTGCTTCACATTGTAAACACGTGCCAATTTTGGATTTTATAAAAAATTACTTGTATCTCCAAAACGGCTCAACCGATTTTCTTCAAATTTAATTTATATGGTAGAATATCGTTTTTTCTACATTCTAAATTCCACAAAAAATTCTGTATCGGCAAGTCGTGGTCCTTATTTTTTTACTTTTTTGTCCAAAATTTCGGATTTTCTTAAATATCAGAGTCAAATTATAATTAATTTAAAAATAAATACAAATAACCTATGTAAAACAATAATATGCATATTCTTACAGAATTTCATTGAAATCGGTGTTACCGTTCACGAGATATAAGCGTTTAAGTAAAAAGTTAGTGGTCAGGCGCATGGTCTCTTTCACCCAGAACCGCTGGTATGAATTCAATGAATTTAAAATGGGACCATCTGCAGAATGTCTCCTAAATGTGTGCAAAATTTCATTAAAATCGATCGAGTAGTTTCCGAGATTTGCTGCGTTATAAGGAATCGTTTTAACAGACCGACGGACCGACAGACGGACACAAAACCAAATTTACTCGGTAGGTTATGAAACGTCCAGAAATATGAAAAAAATTGAAATCGGAGCAAAAAAATTACTTTCCGATTTCTAATATTAGAAATTCTCGGAAGTAACACTATCATTACTTGAAGTCTCGCCATTCAAACTGTTTGCATACATTTTGAACAGACCTTGTACATTATTTGTTATTAAGTTCATATTAGAAGTCCTAAGTAGATAAATATACGTAATATTTTATATATTTATGTATATTTTTCTTTAAAGAATCCTAGTTTTATATAAAATATCACATATACCTTGTATATACAGTCAAACCTTTATACATATAAGAGTACTCAGAGGACCGGAATTTTTTTCTCTTATATCCAAGTTTCTTTCTTTACCTTATACTGAGGAAATTTTGACGTGCAAATCGTTCTCTTATTGTATACCTACATGTTTCTCTGTCCCGGGTTCGAACCCCCGCCTCGACAAAAATTTGAATTCAAAACTTGGTTACAGTTGTTTGTAAGGGATACCTTCCGGTGCGCTCGTGTTGACCCAGCACCTAATTTGGAAGTATTGTGTCACTTCTCGCCCATCAGAGGGGAGGCATACTACGGAATGGGCAAGCTACAACACCGGACCACAAGCTTCTACAGTAGCTCCTGTTTCATGGCTACGAAATAAAAAGGCTGTGAAATACTCATTTTTAAATAATAATAGCCAGCGTCGATGGCGCGTTGAATGCACCGGTTCTCGTTGGATCACCGAAGTTAAGCAACGTCCAGCGAGGTGAAGACTTCGTGATGCTGGCATTCCGGCCCAACCCAGGCTGGGTGAGGTTAATGTGGGTAGCAGGTTTGTGAGTTTCCTGCGAATGGAGGGTAACACCCCCGTCGTGATATGACCAATGCAGTTGAAAGCGACGTTAAACCAAAAAAAAAAAAAAGTAATAATAAATTATTTACTTATTTAGAACATATTTATATACAGACAAAAAATGATAAAAATTAAATATAAATTTGACAAATATAAACAAGAAAAAAATAAACAAAATATATACATAATATGTCCTAACTAAAGGGCGGGGTTATTGCCTATGGCAATCTCTTCCACCCAACCCTTAAAACAATACGTCCTATGCGGTATCATTGTACTACCAATGAATTTTTCTTTATTATTAAATTAATATCAATTTTTTTGCATTTTTAATAGGTATTTTAATTTTTTCCTTAAATAAGAATCTTCTTATTTTCATAATTGCACATGTCACATCACATGTCAGACTCAAAAAAATAAAATGTATATTCAGTACAAAATGTGATCTTAGTCTGAAGCTCGATCGATAAGGCGGGCGGACTTGTAACCATTAGGTCGGTGGTTCAAGTCCTAGGTTTAGAAATATAATATTTAGTAAAACGAGTTCGAGTAGTTGTGACCTACTTACTTTACTTTCCGAGTCCGTTTCTGTGACCAAATTTAATTTTGTTTTTCCAATAATCTGCAACCTCAATAGCTGCTGTATTTGCCAACACGAGATCCTTTTTCTTACAGGTGACAATTGCAGTGAGGCAGTTAAGGAGGTTGTCTTCGTTTTGTATAGTATAGATTTGCAGTCACATTTGTCATCGTCACTATAACCCCACCTCACCAAATTCTTCTTACATTTAGAAACTTTAGTGCGAAGGCGGTTTAAAGTTCGCCATATAGGATATTTCAAGGTACATCCTTTTTGGAGATTTTCTCTTTTGGTTTAAATATTGGGTTTGATGTGTGTCTTTTCCACAATTCAGTTCTACGGGAATCGGCGCAGATGAGCATGGCTTTGTTACTTTGAAGAAGCTTTTTCTTGATTTGAGTCTAGTCTGGAGTACAGGCGGGTGGTTGTGAAGTGGGTGTCTTGTGTCTTCGCTCTGTTTCTTTATCTCTATTTCAGCACACACTTGTCTCTGCTCTGTTTAAAATGTTATTTTATTTCACTATTAGTCTTTGGTTAAGAGTGTTCATTCACAATAAAAATTAACTTTGGTTTAGATCAGAAATGTTAACTTTGGTACCAACATAATGATAATTTGGTAACAGTTCCGGTGGTAGAAAGATTAGCCAGCAAGTGCTGTTACCCAGGGGACGCCGATTACAATGAAATCTAATACACGGGGAGGCTTTTTCTATGTCCCTCGTTGTGACATCACTATTGTGATTAACACAAATATTATAACTTTTATAAAAATATACTGCCACTTATGGACAAAATACTTCCTCGTGATTGGTTCACATTGTATACACTTGGCAATTTTGAGATTTTATACTAAATCACTTGTACCTACCTCCAAAACTTTTTAACCAATTTTCCTAATGCATCTTCAAATGTTGTTTGCATTGTCAACTTTAATATTCACTTTTGATTTTTACTCTCCTTATCATGTAATAAGGAAAGTATTGTATTCGTCGAAAATTTGACCTATCCAGTTTTTCACATTTCTGGACGAATCATATAGCCTCAGGATACCAAAAAATTTGTTATCAGCCATTGATCCGTGCGTCCGTGTGTGTGTGTGAATAAGATATCTCAAGAACGATATTAAGAGCTAGAGATTTAAAATTTAGTGTGAAAGTTGATTGATTATAATTATAATACACCAGATAAACCACGAAACTTTTGGTTGCAGGGCCGCTAAAACAGCCCGCAAGGGCCGCTTCTTAGAACAGTGGCGGAGCTAGACCTACATTTCGCGGGGGTTGTGAGGGGATTTCGATCTCGCCTAACGTATATTCCATCTTTGCTGGGGTTTCTTGGAAATTTCGGGGGGGGGGGGGATATTGCAACGCCACTGTCTTAGAATCGGTTCAAGACACAAAAAAGTTAGAGAACAGCATTTTCAATTTAAAATTTTCGATTATTTTACGTGATGCCAGGCTCAAAGGTACCTCCGTTGTGTTTGCGGCTCGCGCACTATATACAGAAAAGTACCGTCAAACGTTAACCACATATTCTATGGGCTAGTTAAGAAGGGGTCAACTCTATAAAAGAAAGTGCGCAAATGCCTCCTAACGGAGGTACACGCCCCTTAAGGTGTTTTTAAACAATCGAAATTTTCATTTTACGGCTTACCTATTTGGGATATCGCGATATGGTAAAAAAAATCACTCTCAATACTAGATGAAACCTTTCTTTTGGCATACAATTTAACAGCATTCCAATTTCAGGGGCGGTCTGATTAGGGTCAGATGGTAGAAAAAAGGTTCTAACTTTTTAGTCGTTGCTTGTAATTGAATTTGGTTTTCACCCTTTTAAAACCTATGTCATTGTCTACAAAAATGGTCTGAATATTTTTTCCCTCAAATTAACACAAAAGCTTGAAAATTGAAATTGAAGATTTTAAAACCGCATTAAGTTTTGAAACCTATGCATATGCAACTAGCATACAATTTTAGAACAAGAATTTTCAGCCAATTCATTATTTAACAAGTTTTCAATTTACTCCACTTACATCCATTGTTAAATAATGAATTGGCTGAAAATTCTTGTTCTAAAATTGTATGCTAGTTGCATAGGTTTCAAAACTTAATGCGGTTTTAAAATCTTCAATTTCAATTTTTTGTGTTAATTTGAGGGAAAAATTATGCTGACCATTTTTGTAGAAAATGACATAGGTTTTAAAATGGTGAAAACCAAATTCAATTACAAGCAACGACTAAAAAGTTAGAACCTTTTTTCTACCATCTGACCCTCCTGAGACCACCCCTGACATTGGAATGGTGTTAAATTTTGTGCCAAAAGAAAGGTGCTATCTAGTATTGAGAGTAATTTTTTTACCACATTGCGATATCCCAAATAGGTAAGCCGTAAAATGAAAATTTCGATTGTTTAAAAACACCTTAAGGGGCGTGTACCTGCGTTAGGAGGCATTTGCGCACTTTCTTTTATAGAGTTGACCCCTTCTTAACTAGCCCATAGAATATGTGGTTAACGTTTGACGGTACTTTTCTGAATCACCCTGTATATTCGATGCTCCAAGCACCCTTGGGTTCCACAGCAATATTTAAAAAAAAAATTAGCCTCGCTATTTTACTTCATTGTATTTTGCATGCTTTGATCTTGAAGCCATTTCAGCTACTGGCCCCCTGGCCCTGCCCCTAAATAGTAAAAAAATATTTTCTTCGATTTATCTCGGTAATTGAAAAATAAACTTGGGAAAAAAACTGATATCTATAAGATATAATAAAAAAAAAACGAGGAAGATAAATTAATGTACATACATCCCTAGGTATTTGGCCCTCAGGTATTTACTACAGACTGTGAGAGTAAAGGGACCTTTTAGTCTTATTTTTGCAGGATAAACAGAGTATGGTATTGTATTGTATTGCAATGCGAATTTAATGTTGATCAGACCGACAATCAGGTACCAATTAAAATTGTACCCACACTGCAACGAAAATTCAATATTTAAAGATCAACTGATATTTTCAACAGTCGATTGGGGCGACCATTAGGCATTAAGTTTGCTAAACTTCACTCACTGCCTAAGGCTTTTTAAACTTACTAAAAGATTATCTGAGAAATAAAGCTTCTTTATTATGTACTAGAGTGCTAATCATGGAGGAAGAAGTAATGGTTAACTCGTAATGCCTCAAACCTGTCCGCCATCTGCAAATCGGCCATCTTGGTTGGTCGGAACAGAGAGAAAAACACAACAACAAAAATTTTTTTTTCTTCTTTAGAAACTTTTGAAGGTATTATGATGTAATATCGGTAGCCATATTGGATAATTTGTCGTGGGACACATTTATTACCCATGATATATACGTATTATACGTTATGACATCTTCATTACTTATTTAATTCCTCCATGGTACTAACAAAAAACCCCTTCATTTTTCTCGTTTTACTTTCCCTATCTTATAGAAAGGAATGTAATGGAATCACCCAAAAACAAAATAATGTGAGTATCTTTATTGTGTAATTTTTTAAGTAACCGTGGCCGAGTAATTGCACGCATGGTGACCTGGGTTCGATCCCCAGCGGGGCAGGATTTTTGTGCTCTGTTCTTGGGTGTTCGGGGTCCACTCATACCTCGTCATGAAAAATGAATAGCTGCTTTAATGTGAGCAGCGACCAGTGGCGGGATTATAGACAAAAATAATATATTAGGATATTAAAAGATATGGAAAAGTCCTATAATTCTGCTCTGCTCACTAAAAAATGTGATATAATAAGTCAAGGAAACACATTTATTTATTGTAATTTTTATATTTTCTATTTTGTATTAACAATTTGAAAAATAAATAAAAATATACTATAAGTAGTGCATTATGTAGACTGTCAGCTCAAGACAGGTGGTGCCATTATAACAACAGTACTACTGTTACAAATTGTCAGCACATAGAAATGTGTGGTTCAGGCCAAGCTGGCTACAACAACAACAACAGTACTACTGTTTTTTTTTTTTAATAAAAGTAGTTGTGCCCCGGAACCACTTTCGCATTACTTCAGGGTACTTTACCTTTACATCCATGCCATTACGGAAACGGAAAAACTCGGTCAGAATTTTCCGCTCCGGCCGGGATTCGAACCCGCAACCTCCGGGTCAGCTCTTAACCACTGCTCTTAACCACTGAGCCACGGAGATCGGCTACTGTTAACTAAAATAATTTACAAATAGTTGCGTTGTAATCCTTCAATATTTTGGGCCCAACAGGGGTCCTCACAAAATGCTCCACCACTTCTGTGAGATATTTCTTCATCTTCATGAACTCGGTCTGAATGATTTCAATTGCCCACTCAGGTAGGTCCTTCATGAACGTGAATATGATCTTGTACTTTAAGTGGTACAATTTGAATGACTCGATCTGCAAATGGCATTGGTTGTTCTTCTTCGCCACTTCTAAGTCAACGAAAAATGAGTTCCTCTTTACATGAGCCTTCACAGATACGGGTACTTCTATTAATTTCTGCAGATTCAAGTTCAGAGTTTCGATATTCACAAATAATTTCCCGAATGTCAAAAAGAGCAGTACTCTGTAGGTGCCGCCGTTCAGTTTGGCATATAATGTTTCTTTGTTTCTTTTTAGCGTTTTCAAGTCCACTACATTAATATTTTCTGCTTTATAATAAACTGTTATTTGATGTTTAGAAAAATTTCCACTTAGTTTGTCGATGTGGTATTTGGAGTCTAGGTTTTGGAAACCTCGGTCAATCAGCGTGTCTAACGTCTTGTTCTTTGCAAATCGTATTATTCTGTATGCGGATAGGTCCTTGTCCTGCGACTGGTATGAAGATCTGAACGTGAATTCTTTTTGGCTTGGTTTTGGCGAAGTGGTTTTGGCCGAGGCAACCAATAGTGGCATTAGAGCCACTGTCAACAGGAATGTTGATAACTCCATTTTCCTCATCTTATGTAATTCCTGAAATAAAAAGACGAATGATTTTATCTGAATATTTTCGCATGAGAAACTAAATCTTTTTTTTTTATCCAAAGTGGAGGATAACTCCAATGACATGTTTATTTATTTTTATAACCTTTATTTTAGTAAGCACATCAGCGTGCAGCGTAGCGTCGATACTACCATTAATACATTGAGTGTCACGTTTCTCATACTGAGAGACAATCCTTTGTGTTGTGGTCCCTGGAGATAAACATGATTTTGCCGATTTTGGTGCTTGGCACACAATGGGTTAATAAACCAGTTTTAGTTCTGTCACTTAAGTTCAGCAACTTCAGATAAACTTCTTGTGTTGTACTAGCAGCAAGTGATGAAACACGAGGTTAAGTGGCAGAGAAAACCTAAGGCATTAACTTCGCCCCGGATTACAATACATTGTATATATAAATTTCAATATTTTTTTTTTTATATATCTTATTATGTTTTGTAAATATTGTTAATTTTTTTTATCTATGTTAATAATTTGATGTTGTTTGTATTGTATAAAAAATAAAGTGTAAATAAATAAATAAAAAATAAAAGGAAATACCAAATGAGTGGAGGAAGAGCGTTTTACCAATTTTCAAGATGAAAGGCGATGTTCAAGACAGTGGAAATTAATTTGATGTTTAATTATAGTTTGTGGTGAACCACGAGCCCTTTCACAATTACAATAAGTGACATATTTAGCGGAACGCATAGGTTTTTTCTCATTTATCGTGTGCATTTCTTGTTGGACAAAAACATTTTTCATATTTTTTCTAATTGAGGAAATCACACAAAAATTATTACAGTGATAGCAAAATCAAGAAGGCCAATTTTCATAATTGAATGATGTACTTGTCATTGTCGACCTCTCCCATACAGGGTGTACAAAAACTCTGTTTTTCAATGATTTTTTCAAAATTCATGTCTTGCTTTATGTTTTGTTCCTCATTCCTTCTTGTCTCAAAAATGTTGAACCTTGATGGACACGTCAATATTCCTCTGAATTCAAAATAATGAATTTTGAAAAAATCATTGAAAGCAGTTTTTTTCTACACCCTGGTCACCCTGTATGGGAAAGGTCGACGACAATGACAAGTACCTACTTCTTTCAATTTTTAAAATTGGCTTTCATGTCTTTCCTATCTCTGTACCAATTTTTGTGTGATTTCCGCGATTAGAAAAAATATGAAAAATATTTTTGCCCAACAAGAAATACACACGTTATACGAGAAAAAACCTATGCGTTCCGCTAAATTTTTCACTCAGTGTATTTCTTGCATATTCAATTTTAATGCATTACTATTAAGAACCACGTAGTCACCGTGGCCGAGTGAGTTAGCGCTCTAGGCATTGCACGCGCGGTGACCTGGGTTCGATCCCCCGCAAGGCAGGATTTTTTCTGCTCTGTGCTTGGGTGTTTGGGGGCCACTCATAAATCTTGACGAAAAATGAGTAGCTGCTTCATTGTTACAAGCGACCAGTGGCGGAATTAATATAGGCAAAAATAAGATATTGGGATATTCAAAATACGGAAATTTCCTGTAATTCTGCGCTACCCACTAAAATTGTGATATAATAACACAAAGAAATACATTTATATTATACTAGCGGGCTACGCCCGCTTCGCGTGGCCAAGGCACGGCCACATTTTAGTTAAGGCATGGCCACCGCCGCTGCATAACTTTTATGGTTATTGAAGCACTTCTTTATACACCAGGTTTTTTTGTTATACCATCTGGCTGTAACACAATGAGGGACTTGGCAGACCTTACTCTTGAAAAAGCAACACAGAGCTGACCGTGGGAGAAGCAATCGTTCTAAGGTCAATTCCAGCTAGCTCAAGAGTTTGCCCCTGTGCCTTATTTATCGTAATGGAAAACATAGTTTTCTGGGGAATTGAACTCTTTTGAAATTAAAGTGGTAGTCAGAAATCACATTAAAACCCAAGAGAGAGATGGGAGGGCACTACAACGAAATCAGTAGGTGCCCTACAGCGCCGCACTTGAAGTAATGATATTTTTCGGTTCCAAGTGCGGTTAGCTTTTAGAGAAGGTGGGTTTTTAGTGGGTGGAAATCCCACACCCCAGGCAGGATCTGGGTGTCTTTGAAAGATTTTTTCCTGCCTTCCATTAAAAAAAAAAGAACCCAAGTGCATAGTTGCTAATGAACAGATTAAATGAGCACACAAATAGCTCAGTGGTTAAGCACTCGCTTACGATGCGGAAGGTCCCGGGTTCGAACCCCCGCGCCGACAAAAATAATCCTGTGTACATATACCGTTTCACCTGCACCAGCCCCTGTGAATATAACTGCCTCGATAATGTTTTTTCAAAGGATGTAATTTGAAGCCGCGTGCCGTTACACAATTTCGGGGGTCTCAGATTTCTTAGTAATATTATTGGTGCTCCAACCTTAAGACATAGCCGATGGGGTGGCAAGCCAGGAGGATTTAGTGTATTAAGAAATTCGGTTGGGTAATGCATGGCTTCTTCCTCTTCCACAACAGTATCTAGAGATTTGTAAGTTGATAGTTCAGAAGGCATTCTTTTTAATAAGTCATTATTAATTTCCAGAGCATTATCATTCGTTGGTGTTAGTATGGCCCTTATCTTTAGCCAAAAAGGGACAACAACACTTGGGTCACCTAGATTGGGGTAGATAGTGTCTAGGAAGGTGTTGTAATCGACTAATAACTGACAGTGTTCGGTAGGAATTACAATTTTTTCATTTTGTTCAGGTAACTGTCCATCACCTATCCGAAGCAAAAGATTCGAAAAAACTTCTGCATTTTGTACAATTGTACACGCATATTCAACTTTAAAGAAAGAACAGTTATCTGTGGCCACAAAATGGATGATTTTAAACATGCCTTCACTTCGTCAGCTCTGGTTCCACGTGGAACAACGGGTAAAGTTTGTCTAAAATCTCCAGACAGTAGCACAGTTTTACCACCCATAAGATTTTTAACACCACAAATGTCTTGTAGAGTACGGTCCAGTGTCTCTAAGCCAGTTTATTGATTCATTGTACATTCATCATATATTATACGATCAACTTGCAATCCCTGAGGACTTTGGCCATATCACTTTGCTTTCCAATAGTACAGCTTTATGTATCTACTGAATTTTAAATTTCATTTCAAAGCAGAATGAGCAGTGCGGCCTCCTTCTATCAGTGTGGCGGCAATACCGGACGATGCAACAGCAATGGCAATATTTCCATCTTTGCGTATTGTAGCTAACAAAAGGTTTATTAAGAATGTTTTTCCAGTTCCACCTGGAGCATCTAGGAAGAACAAATTATTACCTACAGAATCAAGAGATGAAGTGACGCTCTGAAGTACAGTTTCATACACGTATCTCTGTTCACTATTGAGTAATGGCACTTTTTCAGAGACGAAAGACCTCATTTGAAACGTGTTGTATGAAATTTTTGCCAAATAAGTTCTGTTGGTAATAATGTTCACATTGCTTGCGCATCATCAAGTAACAAACCCATGGCTAGGCAATCTAGGCAAGCAGCATGGAACGTAGGGTATTCAATGCCGCCTACCATTTTGAGGCTTCTGAATGAAGTAGGTCCTCGCACTTTATGTAGAAGTAATCGTAGGTAGAAACATTCTGAGTCATTCGGATGTACTACGGTATAAATTTTACCGAGAACCTGGTCTTTTTTTACACCCGGATGTCCTGGAACAATTGATCTTTTTTTCCTTCTTTGGAACATGTTGTTTTTCCACACATAAAATGCTGGTACTTCATAATAAAAAAGAGTCTTTGCAAATTCATCCTGGTTGCATAGTTGGAAAAACGCCATTAATGTTGTTTTAGGAGGGTTGTCAATTCTCTGTTGGATATTTTCGGTTGTAAAAACTACCCTTTGTCCATTTTCAAAGTGCACGGCCAAATGTATGACAGGAGAGTATCTTTCATGAGTCGAAAAACATAGTATTCGCCATCCAGCTTGACCATAAGTTGAGAACCCCTATTTTCTTTTAAAATTTGTTTCTTATTATTCCCCTACATCACAAAAAAAAGCTGTCTGCCAAATTTCAAGTCATTCGGCTCAACCGTTTTGAGAATCTTGCAAGACGCTAAAATGTCTACTTTTGTCCATAAGTTGAGGACCCCTGTTATCTTTGAAAAATCCTTTCATATTAAGCTTCTTCATCACTGAAAGAAGTTTTCTGCCTAATTTCAAGTCATTCAGCTCAACCCTTTTGAGAATCTGACAACACTCTAAAAATGACTAATTTTGACCATAAGTTGAGAACCCCTGTTTCCTTTTAAAAAAATCCGTTCTTAGTACGCCCCTACATCATAAGAGGAAGCTTTCTGCAAAATTTCAAGTCAATCGGCTCAACCGTTTAGGCTCTGCGTTGATTATGAATCAATGTTAACTTTTGGCCATAAAATGAGAACCCCTGTTTCCTTCAAAAAATCCGTTCTTAGTACGCCCCTACATCATAAGGGGAAGCTTCCTGCAAAATTTCAAGTCAATCGGCCCAGCCGTTTAGGCTCTGCGTTGATTATGAATGAATGTAAATGGATTTTATATATATAGATATACATACCTATTATATTTTATAATGGAATGGCCCAAAAATATGTCTCACCTGTCTGCTGTGGTAAGTACTGGTTTGCACTGTAACATCAAACTCTATGGATTCTCCTTTTATTGTAATAAAGCCATTAAATAATTCAGCCATTTCATTCGGCCATTAATAATAGAGATATTTTCATATTTCACTTTTTACTTTCCTTATCTGATAGTCAGGAAAGTGATGGAATCACCAAAAATCTGCAACTGTCAGTTCTCAATGCGAAAACACATTTTAAGATCTTCAGAGGCTAAATCGAAAGTTTGAGGCATTGGTCCGTCTGTGTGTTAATAAAATATCTCAAGAACGGTATAATAATTCCGTGTCCGTGAGTTAGGTATTGATACCTAAGTCACGGTGGTGAGAGGATTATATGGACGCCCAGATTTTAATGTCTAGGCTCCTTTCATGTCCATTGATTCTATTTGGTTTTAACGTCCTGGCTTGAGGTAGACAGGACGGGGGTTTTACCCTCCATTCGCTGGGAATCGTACCAGCTACCCACATTAACCTCACCCAGCCTGGGTATTGCCGGAATTGCCAGCCTCACAGGTTCGGAGGGAACAGAATTTTCTGTGCGAAAAGTCTGCTCCAACCGGGAATCGAACTCAGGATCTCTGGACTACTGGCAGTAGTCACAACCGTCACGCCACGGAGAGACTTGAAATGTGGCAATTGTGGCATGTATTATTATTATACAACGCTTTATTAGGTATAAATGGACATTATGTACAGTACATACAAATAATTAATTTTACAATGAAAAAAATGGAAACAATATATATGTACAATGAAAATGAAAAAGAATAGAAAATATACAAAAACATAAGTCCTAACTAAAGGGCGGTGTTTTTGCCTATGGCAATCTCTTCCACCCAATGTATATTAGGGTGACCAGATTTTTTTGGTTTTAGGGGTTGGGGGGGGGGCTGGTTTCTGTTGTGAAATTTTATAAAGAGTCTATTTAAACCTAACTAACCCATGGTTAGATTCCATTATGTAGTGATGCTTCGATTAGTTGAAAATCGAGGTAATCTTAATATATAAATGTCAAAGTCACTGACTGACCACTCACTGACTGATCATCGCTCTACAGCCCAAACCGTAAGTCCTAGAAAGCTGAAATTTGGTAGGTAGCTTTGTCTTATAGTGTAGATGTGCAATAAGACGGGATTTTTCGAAATTCCCACTACAACACCTGCCATTGGCGAAAAAGGATTTTTTGCTTTCACGGCCATGCCTCGGCCCGCAAAGCGGGCGACAGCCCGCTAGTCGATTATAAACGATTCCGATAATCGTAATCGATTAGGAACTAATCGACTTGTTATTAATCGATTAATCGAGCATCACTACCGTTGTGTTCACGCACTAGATTCGAAGCTCCTAGCACCCATGGTTTCCACAGCAATATTTTTAAAAAAAACACTGTCAATTATGGACACAATACTTCCTCGTGATTGTTTCACATTGTAAACACGTGCCAATTTTGAGAATTTATACAAACTTACTTTTATCTCCAAACGACTGAACCGATTTTCTTTAAATTTGTTTCATATATATGGTAGAATATCGTTTATTCTACATTCTAGATTCCACAAAAAAATCTATATCGGCAAGTCGTGGTCCTTATTTTTTTACTTTTGTGTCCAAAATTTCGGATTTTCTTAAATATCGAAGTCAAATTATAATCAATTAATAAAATAAATATAAATAGCCTATGTAAAACAATAATATGCATATACATACAAAATTTCATCAAAATTGGGTAAGATAAGATAAGATAAGATTTATTTATTGGTGTACATCAAATTTACAAATTTGTTTACACAAGTCAAATACAGATACAGGAATGGGGTAGAGGAAGAAAAAGACATAATAGAATTTAAGAAGTAACAAACTAAGTAAATTGTGAGTTAGACCATATCACTCAAGCTGCAACTCAAAAATTCTTCTAAGGAATAAAAAGCCTGCTTTTTAAGAAAATTAGTGATACATGTTTTAAATAACTTTAGTGGCAAGTCCCTGATATGTGGGGGCAATTTGTTGAACAATATAATAGCATGATAATTGGGACCATTTCGAGCTGCATTAACACGATGATTAGACTAAGTTATTTCTATGCCTCGTATTATGAGAGTGGACATGTTCAAATGAAGTATATTGGTCCCTATGCTTCTTTAAATGGGTTAGACACTGAATAATGAACATGCATGGGAGTGTTAAAATTTCCATTCATATAAAAGTTGGTTTGGCATATTCATTATATGGCAGTCTACCCAGAATACGGATTGCTTTTTTCTGTAGAATGAATAATTTTTGGCTGTAAGTGGTATGGCCCCAGAGAAGCAATCCGTATGATAGTAAGGAATGAAATAAACCATAATATGCATTTTTCAATAAAGTGGGAGAATCTTGATTTTTTAATTGGTGAAGTAAAAACAATCGACTATTTAACTTGCCCGCGACATGATCAATGTGGGCATGCCACTTTAGCTGGGGATCAATAGAAATCCTAAAAGTTTTACACTAGGAGGGTTTAAAGGGAAGTTTATTCGACGTAAACTAAAAACAATTTCCTGTGTCTTTGTGCGATTTAAATGCAACCTATTACTATTAAACCAGTCCTGTGCCCGCTGTAGAGTTTCCCTACTTTTGGCCAGTAATGAGTTCTCATTTGTACTTTGTACGAAAAGGGTGGAGTCATCAGCAAAAATCATTTCATTAGCCGACTGGGGCAGGTTAACAGGAAGATCATTGATGTACAACAGAAGAGGAGGGGCCCCAAGATGGAACCGGTCGGCACGCCCGTGGATACTATTTTTATGTTTGAGACAGTGTTCCCTAACTGAACTTGTTGACACCTTCTCTCCAAATAAGATGCCATTAGATTAATACTGAGATTATTAAATTTATAATGCTTGAGCTTTTCTAATAAGATCGAATGGTTTAAACATTCAAAAGCACGTGAAAGATTGCATAGGGTTGCATGTAAATATAACTTTTCATCGTATGTTTGGGTGTACTGTTCAAGAGATATAAGCGTTTAAGTAAAAAGTTAGTGGTCAGGCGCATGGTCTCTTTCACTCAGAACTGCTAGTACGAATTCGATGAATTTAAAATGGGACCATCTACAGAATGTCTCCTAGATGTGTGCAAAATTGCATTAAAATTCGTCTAGTAGTTTCCGAGATTTGCTCGTTACAAGGAATCGTTTTAACAGACCGACAGACCGACACAAAACCAAATTTGCTCAGGAAGTTATTAAACGTCCAGAAATATGAAAAAAAAAGAAATCGGGGCAAAAAAAATATTTTTTTTTACAAAAACGAACACAATACTTAAGATTTCTAATATTAGAAATTTCTCGGGAGTAAAAATAGCCTCGCTATTTTATTTCATTGTATTTTGCATGCTTTGATCTTGTAGCAATAATTTCAGCTGCTGGCCCCCTGGCCCTGGCCCAAAATAGTCAAAATTATTTTCTTCGATGTATCTGGGTAATTGAAAAATAAACTTGGGAAAAAAACTGATACCTATAAGAGATAATAAAAAAATACCAGGAAGATAAATTAATGTACAATTGTACATACATATCTAGGTATTTGGCCCTTTTTTTTCTTTCTTTTTTAAGCTTTATTAGGAGGACAAACAGGCAACAGTATAAAATTAAGAAAAGAAAGGGGGAAAAAAAACAAACAAAATGACAAAATAAATAAGTAAAAATGAAAAAGAAAATAACAATAATGTCCTACCTAAAGGGCGGGGTTATTGCCTGTGGCAATCTCTTCCACCCAACCCTTAGGTACTTATTACAGACTGTGAGAGTAAAGGGACTCTTTCGCCTCATTCTCGCAGGATAATCAGAGTATTTTATTGTATTGTATTTATTTAGAAACTCTTTATTAATAGAACATATACAATACAGACAAAAAATGGTAAAAAATAAATAAATTATTGACAATATTAATACTATAAACAAGAAGAAAATAAAAATTAACAAAATATATTATACATAATATCCTAACTATATAAGGGGCGGGGTTATTGCCTATGACAATCTCTCCCACCCAAGCCTTTTATATTGTATTGTATTGCATTGCATCGCAATGCAAATTAATTGTTGATCCAACCGACAATCAGGTACCAAATAAAATTGTATCCATTATAAATACCCCAGATGATTGTTCCTTACTCCAAAATGACCATGCATCAGTTTTTTCTTGGTTAAATAGTCACAAACTAACACTCCCCCTGATGAAATGTGAGGCCATGACAATAACAACTTGCAATAACGAAATATGCTTTGACTATAAACTTGGAGATCATATTCTCAGTAAAGTAACAAATAAAAAAGATCTTGGGGTCACATTTCAGAAAAACTTATCTTTTAATAATCACATAGAAAATATTACAAAAAACCCATTTAAAGCCTTAGGTATGGTAAAAAGATTCTCTAAGCCATTTCAAAATATAGATGCCATCAGAGCTCTTTACACCTCACTCGTTCGTTCAAAACTTGAATATGCCACTGTCATCTGGCGACCTCACACCCAAGAAGGAACGAGAAAGGTGGAAAGAGTTCAATCACAATTCTTAAATACGAGTATCTCTTTTGGAAAGAAAACGGATTCTATCCATCTTACCCAACAGCCATAGCGTCTAGTACTTTATGTGAAGTCCTAGATCTCAAGAGTCTACAGGCACGGAGAGATATTTGTCTGCTCATATTAATTTACAACATAATGAACAACATAATTTTTTGCCCCAATGTGACCGAACAGATGTCCTTAAAAGTGCCTAATATGACACTGAGATCTAGGGTTGACCAAGAATTTTTCTATATTGATAAAAAACACAAAAAAATATACCTGGATTCGACCATACCATCAGGTCTATCTCTATTTAACAGACATTCTCGAGCCTTGGACCTAGCAATGTTACCGGGGAAGTACAAAGAAACTTGTACTGCTATTATAGGGTCTTAGTTTAAGTACTTTTTTTATAATTAATTTCAACTATAGATGTAGGAAATAGATAGTATACTATTGTAAATTGTCTATATACCTAATTGCACTATAACAGTGCGTTTAGACAGTATATGAAAAAAAAAAAATAATTATGCAACGAAAATTAAATAGGTATTTAAAGATCAATTGATATTTTCAACAGTCGATTGCCCCAATCGACCATTAGGCATTAAGTCTGCTAAACTTCACTCACTGACTAAGGCTTTTTCAACTTACTAAAAGATTATCTGAGAAAAAAAGCTTCTTTATTATGTACCTACTAGAATATTAATCATGGAGGAAGAAGTAATGGCTAACTCGTAATGCCTCAAACCTGTCCGCCATCTGCAAATCCGCCATCTTGGTTGGTCGGAACAAAGAGGAAATCACAACAACAACAACAACAAAATATTTTGTCTTCTTTACAAGCCACTGAGATCATATAACAATAGAGGGAACCTTACCTATCTCGTGTTGAACAAATTTACGAGTATGTGTCCAACTATGAACAGCTGATGGTCCCTCTTTCAACAAATCCCGGCTTCTGATTGGTTCAATTTATTTGAATTTTTTGTTTACCTCATGCAGTGGCGGGTATCTAAACATCCTTAATTTTCACATCAGATACCAAATCTTATATTACTACATAATAAGTAGAAAATAAGGAAAGTAAAAGTGGAAGCAAAGAAAAAATTAACTGATAGGTAAGTATGAATAAATTAAAAATATTATTTTAGAAGAATGAGGTAGTTTAAGTACCCACTCTTTCGCGAGAGAAAAATTACTACAACTCCGGCACTGATTTTGAAATCAGCTGATGGTCCCTCTTGGACGCAAATCTTGATACATCGGGTTCCCTCTATGTTATAATATATGATCTCAGTGTTACAAACTTTTGAGGGTAATATGATGTAATATCGGTAGCCATATTGGATAATTTGTTGTGGGACATATTTATTACCCATGATATTATTAATATTTCACTCTTTATTGAGGTTACATAAATATACATCGGTAAAAAAAATATGTAAATAAGTGAGGACTATAAATTGAGGCATTTCCGGATGATATACCAATATCATCCGGTAATGCCTCAATTACTGATTTCTGTTGATAGTATTACTGATTTCTGACAGAGTTCGATTAGTTTACCAGATGATTTCAGACCACAATCTTTCAATCCTTGGTTATTTAGTTTGTGGACCAAGCTATTTGTACTGATGACAAAAGGTACTACTTGTACTTAGCTGAAACCATACATTTGACTTATTTGATACTTAAGATCTTCATATTTCCTTCTCTTCTCATTATACGCTTTGTTCAGGTTCTCGTCTAGTGGTATTATAACATCTAAAATAAATGCTTGTTTCTTATTTTTTTGAAATAAAACAATGTCAGGTCGATTATGCAGTACATGGGTGTTGGTCAAGAGGAGCATATTCTAGTACAATTTGACACTTTTATTTTCCATCACAGATTGGGGTTTATATCTGTAATATGGGACTTTTTCTTACTTTTAAAGTTGACTAATTTTATTGCTTGGTGAATGACATTTGCTACCAAGTTATGCCTATACGTATTATACGTTACTCGCCGTTTCCCCGTGCTTTGCAACGGGACTAAATTTCAAATTTACTAAGGCATGGCCCTACTGCTGGACAGCAATGCCTTTTTGAACTTTTTATAATTTTTCTGGACAAAACGATAGGGGTTTTGGGGGGGTCAATTCTGAGACATTTTTCGCTATCTCTTACCGTTTTGGCTAAACAACTCCGGACAAACAAACATAGGTAGGTAGGTAGTCCTTTTTTCTGTTTTATATATAGAGATAACATCTCCATTACTTATTTAATTCCTCCATGGTTCTAACGAAAAACCCCTTCATTTTTGTCTTTTTACTTTCCTATTCTTATAGAAAGGAAAGTAATGAAATCACCTAAAAACAAAACAATGAGAGTAACTTTATTGTGTAATTTTTATATTTTCTGTTTTGTATTAACAATTTAAAAAAAATAAAATACTATAAGTATTAGATGTTGTTGTTGTAGCCAGCTTGGCTACAGCTGAAGGGTTGGGTGGAAGAGATTGCCATAGGCAATAACCCCGCCCTTTAGTTAGGACATTTATGTTTTCAAATATTTTCTATTCTTTTTCATTTTTATTGTATACTAGCCGTTTGCCCGTGCTTTGCAACGGGACTAAATTTCAAATTTACTAAGGAATGGCCGTACTGCTGGACAGCAATGCCTTTTTGAACTTTTTATAATTTTTCTGGACAAAGCGATAATGGTTTTGGGGGGGTCAATTCTGAGACATTTTTCGCTATCTCTTACCGTTTTGGCTAAACAACTCCGGACAAACAAACATAGGTAGGTAGGTAGGTAGGTAGGTAGTCCTTTTTTCTGTTTTATATATAGAGATATTGTTTTTTTGATTTTTCACTGTTAAAATTATTATTTATATGTACATAATGTCCTTTTGTATCTAATAAAGAATTATATAATAATAATAATAATAATGGTCTCCTGCCAACTTTATTTCAAAGTTAGCTTGTCCTGAACCACATATTTCTATGTGCGATCAACCATCATGAGGACTTTGACTTTTCCTTATAAGCCATTAAACCCTTAGGAAACTATAAGTATAAGTAGTGCATTATTTAGAGTGTAAGCTCAAGACAGGTGCTGGTCCCATTATGCCAACAGTACTACTGTTACAAACTGTCAGCACAAATAGAAATGTGTGGTTCAGGACGAGCCAACTTTGAAATGAATTTGGCTGGAGACCATCAATACCCCCTCCAGCTGATGTAGCCAAGCTGGCTACAAAAACAACAACAACAGTACTACCGTTTTTTTTTTTTTTTTTTTTTTTATTAAATAAAAGTAGTTGTGCCCCGGAATCGCTTTCGCATTACTTCAGGGCACTTTACCTTTACATCCATACCATTACGGAAACTTAAAAACTCGGTCAGAATTTTCCGCTCCGGCCGGGATTCGAACCCGCAACATCCGGGTCAGCTCTTAACCACTGCTCTTAACCACTGAGCCACGGAGATCGGCTACTGTTGACTAAAATAATTTACAAATAGTTGCGTTGTAATCCTTCAATATTTTGGGCCCAACAGTAGTCCTCACAACATCCTCCACCACTTCTGAGAGATATTTCGTCATATTTATCAACACGGTCCGAATGATTTGAAATGCCCACTCAGGTATGTAATTCTTCAAATTGAATATTATATTGTACTCTAACTGGAACAATTTGAATGACACGATCTGCAAATGGCATTGGTTGTTCGTCTTCACCACTTCCAAGTCAACGAAAAATGAGTTCCTCACTACATCAGCCTTCATAGATATCGGCATTTCTATTAATTTCTGCAGATTCAAGTTCAGAGTTTCGATATTCACAAACAATTTCCCGAATGTCAAAAAGAGCAGTACTCTGTAGGTGCCGCCGTTCAGTTTGGCATATAATGTTTCTTTGTTTCTTTTTAGCGTTTTCAAGTCCACTACATTAATATTTTCTGCTTTATAATAAACTGTTATTTGATGTTTAGAAAAATTTCCACTTAGTTTGTCGATGTGGTATTTGGAGTCAAGGTTTTCGAAAGCTCGGTCAATCAGCTTGTCTAACGTCTTGTTCTTTGCAAATCGTATTATTCTGTATGCGGATAGGTCCTTGTCCTGCGACTGGTATGAAGATCTGAACGTGAATTCTTTTTGGCTTGGTTTTGGCGAAGTGGTTTTGGCCGAGGCAACCAATAGTGGCATGAGAGCCACTGTCAACAGCAATGTTGATAACTCCATTTTCTTTATCTTATGTAATTCCTGAAATAAAAAGACGAATGATTTTATCTGAATATTCTCGCATGAGAAGCTAAATCTTTTTTTTTTTATACAAAGTGGAGGATAACTCCAGTGACATGTATATTTATTTTTACAACCTTTATTTTAGTAAGCACATCAGCGTGCAGCGTAGCGTCGATACTACCATTAATACATTGAGTGTCACGTTTCTCATACTGAGAGACAATCCTTTGTATTGTGGTTCCTGGTGATAAACATGATTTTGGTGCTTGGCACACAATGGATTAATACGCCAGTTTTAGTTCTGTCACTTAAGTTCAGCAACTTCAGATAAACTTCTTGTGTTGTACCTACTAGCAGCAAGTGATGAAACACGAGGTTAAGTGGCAGAAAATGCCTAAGGCATTGTCTTCGCCCGGATTACAATACATTGTACATATAAATTTCAATATTTTTTTTTATATATCTTATTATGTTTTGTAAATATTGTTAATTTTTTTTATCTATGTTAATAATTTGATGTTGTTTGTATTGTATAAAAAATAAAGTGTAAATAAATAAATAAAAAATAAAAGGAAATACCAAATGAGTGGAGGAAGAGCGTTTTACCAAATAATGAAAATGAAAATATCATTTGAAAAACAGATTTTTTTGTACACCCTGTATGGGAAAGGTCGACGACAATGACAAGTACCTACTTCATTCAATTTTTAAAATTGGCTTTCATGTCTTTCCTATCTCTGTACCAATTTTTGTGTGATTTCCGCGATTAGAAAAAATATGAAAAATATTTTTGCCCAACAAGAACTACACACGTTATACGAGAAAAAACCTATGCGTTGCGCTAAATTTTTCACTCAATGTATTTCTTGCATATTCAATTTTAATGCATTACTCTTAAGAACCACGTAGTCACCGTGGCAGAGTAAGTTAGCGCTCTAGGTATTGCAAGCAAGCGCGGTGACCTGGGTTCGATCCCCCGTGAGGAAGGATTTTTTTTGCTCTGTGCTTGGGTGTTCGGGGGCCACTCATAAATCCTGACGAAAAATGAGTAGCTGCTTTAATGTTACAAGCGACTAGTGGCGGAATCAATATAGGCAAAAATAAGATATTGGGATATTAAAAATACGGAAAAGTCCTATAATTCTGCGCTACCCACTAAAATTGTGATATAATATGTAACACAAATAAATACATTTATATTATATAATTATATACGTACATATTATATTTATAATGGAATGGCCCAAAACTATTTCTCACCTGTCTGTTTGGTAAGTACTGGTTTGCACTGTAACATCAAACTCTATGGATTCTCCTTTTATTGTAATAAAGCCATTAAATAATTCAGCCATTTCATTTGGCCATTAATAATAGAGATATCTTCATATTTCACTCTTTACTTTCCTTATCTGATAGTAAGGAAAGTGATGGAATCACCAAAAATCTGCAACTGTCAGTTCTCAATGCGAAAACACATTTTAAGATCTTCTGAGGCTAAATCCAAAGCTTGAGGCATTGGTCCGTGTGTCTGTGTGTAAATAAAATATCTCAAGAACGGTATAATAATTCCGTGTCCGTGAGTTAGGTATTGATACCTAAGTCACGGTGGTGAGAGGATTATATGGACGCCCAGATTTTAATGTCTAGGCTCCTTTCATGTCCATTGATTCTATTTGGTTTTAACGTCCTGGCTTGAGGTAGACAGGACGGGGGTTTTACCCTCCATTCGCTGGGAATCGTACCAGCTACCCACATTAACCTCACCCAGCCTGGGTAGGGCCGGAATTGCCAGCCTCACAGGTTCGGAGGGAACAGAATTTTCTGTGCGAAAAGTCTGCTCCAACCGGGAATCGAACTCAGGATCTCTGGACTACTGGCAGTAGTCACAACCGTCACGCCACGGAGAGACTTGAAATGTGGCAATTGTGGCATGTATTATTATTATACAACGCTTTATTAGGTATAAATGGACATTATGTACAGTACATACAAATAATTAATTTTACAATGAAAAAAATGGAAACAATATATACAATGAAAATGAAAAAGAATAGAAAATATACAAAAACATAAGTCCTAACTAAAGGGCGGTGTTTTTGCCTATGGCAATCTCTTCCACCCAATGTATATTAGGGTGACCAGATTTTTTTGGTTTTAGGTGTTGGGGGGGGGGCTGGTTTCTGTTGTGAAATTTTATAAAGAGTCTATTTAAACCTAACTAACCCATGGTTAGATTCCATTATGTAGTGATGCTTCGATTAGTTGAAAATCGAGGTAATCTTAATATATAAATGTCAAAGTCACTGACTGACCACTCACTGACTGATCATCGCTCTACAGCCCAAACCGTAAGTCCTAGAAAGCTGAAATTTGGTAGGTAGCTTTGTCTTATAGTGTAGATGTGCAATAAGACGGGATTTTTCGAAATTCCCACTACAACACCTGCCATTGGCGAAAAAGGATTTTTTGCTTTCACGGCCATGCCTCGGCCCGCAAAGCGGGCGACAGCCCGCTAGTCGATTATAAACGATTCCGATAATCGTAATCGATTAGGAACTAATCGACTTGTTATTAATCGATTAATCGAGCATCACTACCGTTGTGTTCACGCACTAGATTCGAAGCTCCTAGCACCCATGGTTTCCACAGCAATATTTTTAAAAAAACACTGCCAATAATGGACACAATACTTCCTCGTGATTGTTTCACATTGTAAACACGTGCCAATTTTGAGAATTTATACAAAATTACTTTTATCTCCAAACGACTGAACCGATTTTCTTTAAATTTGTTTCATATGGTAGAATATCGTTTATTCTACATTCTAGATTCCACAAAAAATTCTGTATCGGCAAGTCGTGGTCCTTATTTTTTTACTTTTTTGTCCGAAATTTCGGATTTTCTTAAATATCAAGATCAAATTATAATTAATTAAAAAATAAATATAAATAGCCTTAGTAAAACAATAATATGCATATACATACAAAATTTCATCAAAATTGGGTAAGATAAGATAAGATAAGATTTATTTATTGGTGTACATCAAATTTACAAATTTGTTTACACAAGTCAAATACAGATACAGGAATGGGGTAGAGGAAGAAAAAGACATAATAGAATTTAAGAAGTAACAAACTAAGTAAATTGTGAGTTAGACCATATCACTCAAGCTGCAACTCAAAAATTCTTCTAAGGAATAAAAAGCCTGCTTTTTAAGAAAATTAGTGATACATGTTTTAAATAACTTTAGTGGCAAGTCCCTGATATGTGGGGGCAATTTGTTGAACAATATAATAGCATGATAATTGGGACCATTTCGAGCTGCATTAACACGATGATTATTAATGACTAAGTTATTTCTATGCCTCGTATTATGAGAGTGGACATGTTCAAATGAAGTATATTGGTCCCTATCAGTGGCGGCTCGTCGGGTGAAGACACTGAAGACATTTTCACCTAATTTTGAACAGTGAAAACACTCATAATCCCTTGAACATGAACATGGCACAATTGATCCAACTCAAAGAAAAAAAAAAAAAAAAAAAAAAAAGAGTAAGCTTTGTGTAAAATAGATCAATGCTGCTTAACATTTCATGTTACTTTCCAAGGAGAACACCAAATGTGAAGACAATTCGAAATTGTCTTCAGTTGTCCTTGAATCAACCAATCAGAGTTGAGTATTTCCAAGTAGATATCATGAAATATTAGGCAAGAACTATATCTATGTAATATGCTACTGAGGACAGTCTTCAGTTGTATTCAGTTTACATTATCTACACGACCTCATACGAAATGTCACGAAGCCACATACCATGTGCGATGTCATGTGTTTTTGATATTAACATTGTTGCCAGTAGCATTATGCCAGACCTAGGAAACCAGTCAATGATTTAGCCTCCCATATCTAGCACAATCTTGTAATATTAAAAAAAAAAAAAAAAATAATAATAATAATAACGTAGGCGTTAGGAAAGCAGGATTTTGTGTCAGGAATTTTGGATATATTATTTCTCATTTTTTGGGTTCTAGTTTTGTACATAGTTCCTAAACGATAGCCGATACCAATAAATTTTAACTATTTATGTATCTTGTCAACTATAGTCTTAAAAAGAACATCTCGATTGAAGTCAAATCTCGGAAATAATTTTTTAATGTAGGTACCGAAATTGAGCCAAATAAGATAATCTGGTATCTAGTTGTTCCAAGAAGTTTTTAAATAGGGACAATGGTGGTCCTGTTTAAGATCCTGACTATGGAACCACTTAACAAAAAAAATCATGAAATTAGACGTGTTGAAATGAAATTCTCAAGAGAAAATTCTGTTCAGGCGGTGTAGTATTATTTTTTTAAATAAATAAATACGTCTTACATGATTTGAGGGATTTCTTTAAATTTAAAATATAGCTCTTGAAGTTTGTAGAAATTTAGCTATGAAATTAACTTGGCAACATTGTATCTCTTATCTTTAGAATGTAAACAAAACTTGTTGCGCACTTTTAAAATTTTATTAGATTGGGTCAATCACATGGTTACGAAATTGCTTATTTTTGAAGGATTTTTATGAACCTTTCACAGAATACTTAAAATCTCCTTAGAAAATGATTTCACACCAAGAAAACCACAAATTTACACTTTAAATTATTTTAATTTTGATTAAAATTTGAACTATATTATGAAGTTTTATCGTGAATTTTAAAACTACTTTCGCCATTTTTAAATACTTGTAAACAAAAACAAAGAATGCAGGTTAGACAACCGCAAATATATTTAGTGTAAACGAATCCCAGTTGCATGGAAACGCCACATAGCGCGACGCGCGACACCATCGCTAAGTCGTAGAATATTTCTCGCGATCTATTTATTTTCTGTTTTGATATATTTACGTTTATGTTTACATTTGATACAGGTGAGGGACGAGGAGACAATATTTAGTCTGACGGTTGTCAGACTAAATGACGGTTGTCAGACTAAATATTGTGTTTCGTTAGCCGGCTAGGATAGCTTGGGTGAGGGGCTTAGGTTAGGTTGAAATTAGTGCAGGGTTAGACCGGGTCGCTGCGCGACCCGGCCTAACCACCTGCACTAATTTCAACCTAACCTAAGCCCCTCACCCAACCATCCTACCCAACAAACTGAAGTCAGTGATCTATCGTGCAATTTCACCTCGTTAACTTTACCTAACCCTATATATCTACAAAATTCTTCTTAACAAAAAAATCCTCTTACCAAAAATGACTTACGCATCAAATTCCAATTGACAATAATCATTCGTCTTTTATATGTGAAAGAATAAAATGGACAAAATACGTAAAAAATACGATGTAAAAATATATGATGAAAAAAAATTGTTTTTTTTTTTACTTCTGTTGGTATACATGTCGATGGTTCTCTGATTGGTTCTCCAATTCCCCTTCTTTCAAAACAAAATGGCGGTGTGAAATATTCCAAACGAAATTGAAAGTAAAATTTTCAAAACATTTTCAAAATCGAGTGAATTCCAAATAAGTGATTTTAATAAAACGTGTTTTAAGTAATTTAAGGTGTAAATTTGTGATTATTTCGTGGTGAAATCGTTTCCTATTAAGATTCTACGTATTATTGTGAAAGTTTCATGTAAATCCCTCAAGAAACAACTGTTACTTACTCAAATGATTGAGCCGATTTTATATTTGTAGTAAGTATGTTTTCTTAGATTTATTTTGTAATCTGGTGGTGGATTTTCTTCCAGTTTTGGATTGTAATTTTTAGTCTTCAACTAACTTTCTTTCCTTCCCAGTTCTAACCCCTCTTTAAAATGTTGTACCTACCTATCTACTGAGGTATAATCCTAATATTTTTATTTTAATTCCTTTTTACCAACTTTTAGTTAATATTTTTTATTAAGATGAATAAATATTTTTTATTAAGATGAATATTTCAAAGAAACAATGAGATTCCCACAAAATCATGGGGTTCAAACATTAAAAGTAAACCCATTCAGATTAAGAAGTAATGAGGATAAGAAAGATATTATGATTACTGGATGTCCAATTTCTCCAATTACTATAACCACCACTAAAAAAGTAATGCAAATGCCTGCCCCACAGCTATACAGTTCAAGCCTGAATGGCTTATGAAAAATGAATGGCTGTGTACCAGCTCAAGTGTTGACAAATTGTTCTGCTGGCCTTGTTTATTTATTAAGTACCAAGTGTTCTCCAAAAAAAGTACCTATAAAAACTTATATGATGCAAAACTGGTATGAGAGAAAATCATGCTCTGCAGGGAAACAGCCATAACTTACAATGGGCTGTGTTTATGAGACCATAAGAACTAAGATCTGATAAACTAATAATTTTATTTTTTCAATACTTCTGGGTATAATTTGTCTTCACCTAGTCTTGAAGTCAGGAGCCGCCACTGGTCCCTATGCTTCTTTAAATGGGTTAGACACTGAATAATGAACATGCATGGGAGTGTTAAAATTTCCATTCATATAAAAGTTGGTTTGGCATATTCATTATATGGCAGTCTACCCAGAATACGGATTGCTTTTTTCTGTAGAATGAATAATTTTTGGCTGTAAGTGGTATGGCCCCAGAGAAGCAATCCGTATGATAGTAAGGAATGAAATAAACCATAATATGCATTTTTCAATAAAGTGGGAGAAACTTGATTTTTTAATTGGTGAAGTAAAAACAATCGACTATTTACTTTCCCGCGACATGATCAATGTGGGCATGCCACTTTAGCTGGGGATCAATAAAAATCCTAAAAGTTTTACACTAGGAGGGTTTAAAGGGAAGTTTATTCGACGTAAACTAAAAACAATTTCCTGTGTCTTTGTGCGATTTAAATGCAACCTATTACTATTAAACCAGTCCTGTGCCAGCGTCGATGGCATGTTGAATACACCGGTTCCCTTCAGAACACCGAAGTTAAGCGACATCCAGCGAGGTTAAGACTTGGATGGGTGACCATTCAAATTCTAATTCTCGTGACGCTGGCTTTTCCCGGCCCCACTCAGGCTGGGTGAGGTCAATGTGAGTAGCAGGTTTGTGAGTTTCCTGCGAATGGAGGGTAAAACCCCCGTCGTGATATGACCATGGCAGTTGAAAGCGACGTTAAACCCCACTTTAAAAAAAAAAAAAAAAAAAAAAACCAGTCCTGTGCCCGCTGTAGAGTTTCCCTACTTTTGGCCAGTAATGAGTTCTCATTTGTACTTTGTACGAAAAGGGTGGAGTCATCAGCAAAAATCATTTCATTAGCCGACTGGGGCAGGTTAACAGGAAGATCATTGATGTACAACAAGAAGAGGAGGGGCCCCAAGATGGAACCGGTCGGCACGCCCGTGGATACTATTTTTATGTTTGAGACAGTGTTCCCTAACTGTACTTGTTGACACCTTCTCTCCAAATAAGATGCCATTAGATTAATACTGAGATTATTAAATTTATAATGCTTGAGCTTTTCTAATAAGATCGAATGGTTTAAACATTCAAAAGCACGTGAAAGATTGCATAGGGTTGCATGTAAATATAACTTTTCATCGTATGTTTGGGTGTACTGTTCAAGAGATATAAGCGTTTAAGTAAAAAGTTAGTGGTCAGGCGCATGGTCTCTTTCACTCAGAACTGCTAGTATGAATTCGATGAATTTAAAATGGGACCATCTACAGAATGTCTCCTAGATGTGTGCAAAATTGCATTAAAATTCGTCTAGTAGTTTCCGAGATTTGCTCGTTACAAGGAATCGTTTTAACAGACCGACAGACCGACACAAAACCAAATTTGCTCAGGAAGTTATTAAACGTCCAGAAATATGAAAAAAAAAGAAATCGGGGCAAAAAAATATTTTTTTTTACAAAAACGAACACAATACTTAAGATTTCTAATATTAGAAATTTCTCGGAAGTAAAATTAGCCTCGTTATTTTATTTCATTGTATTTTGCATGCATTGATCTTGTAGCAATAATTTCAGCTGCTGGCCCCCTGGCCCTGGCCCAAAATAGTCAAAATTATTTTCTTCGATGTATCTGGGTAATTGAAAAATAAACTTGGGAAAAAAACTGATACCTATAAGAGATAATAAAAAAATACCAGGAAGATAAATTAATGTACAATTGTACATACATTTCTAGGTATTTGGCCCTTTTTTTTATTTTTTTTTTAAGCTTTATTAGGAGGACAAACAGGCAACAGTATAAAATTAAGAAAAGAAAGGGAAAAAAAACAAACAAAATGACAAAATAAATAAGTAAAAATGAAAAAGAAAATAACAATAATGTCCTACCTAAAGGGCGGGGTTATTGCCTGTGGCAATCTCTTCCACCCAACCCTCAGGTACTTATTACAGACTGTGAGAGTAAAGGGACTCTTTCGCCTCATTCTCGCAGGATAATCAGAGTATTTTATTGTATTGTATTTATTTAGAAACTCTTTATTAATAGAACATATACAATACAGACAAAAAATGGTAAAAAATAAATAAATTATTGACAATATTAATACTATAAACAAGAAGAAAATAAAAATTAACAAAATATATTATACATAATATCCTAACTATATAAGGGGCGGGGTTATTGCCTATGACAATCTCTCCCACCCAAGCCTTTTATATTGTATTGTATTGCATTGCATCGCAATGCAAATTAATTGTTGATCCAACCGACAATCAGGTACCAAATAAAATTGTATCCATTATAAATACCCCAGATGATTGTTCCTTACTCCAAAATGACCATGCATCAGTTTTTTCTTGGTTAAATAGTCACAAACTAACACTCCACCTGATGAAATGTGAGGCCATGACAATAACAACTTGCAATAACGAAATATGCTTTGACTATAAACTTGGAGATCATATTCTCAGTAAAGTAACAAATAAAAAAGATCTTGGGGTCACATTTCAGAAAAACTTATCTTTTAATAATCACATAGAAAAAATTACAAAAAACCCATTTAAAGCCTTAGGTATGGTAAAAAGATTCTCTAAGCCATTTCAAAATATAGATGCCATCAGAGCTCTTTACACCTCACTCGTTCGTTCAAAACTTGAATATGCCACTGTCATCTGGCGACCTCACACCCAAGAAGGAACGATAAAGGTGGAAAGAGTTCAATCACAATTTGTTAAATATCTCTTTTGGAAAGAAAACGGATTCTATCCATCTTACCCAACAGCCATAGCGTCTAGTACTTTATGTGAAGTCCTAGATCTCAAGAGTCTACAGGCACGGAGAGATATTTGTCTGCTCATATTAATTTACAACATAATGAACAACATAATTTTTTGCCCCAATGTGACCGAACAGATGTCCTTAAAAGTGCCTAATATGACACTGAGATCTAGGGTTGACCAAGAATTTTTCTATATTGATAAAAAACACAAAAAAATATACCTGGATTCGACCATACCATCAGGTCTATCTCTATTTAACAGACATTCTCGAGCCTTGGACCTAGCAATGTTACCGGGGAGGTACAAAGAAACTTGTACTGCTATTATAGGGTCTTAGTTTAAGTACTTTTTTTTATAATTAATTTCAACTATAGATGTAGGAAATAGATAGTATACTATTGTAAATTGTCTATATACCTAATTGCACTATAACAGTGCGTTTAGACAGTATATGAAAAAAAAAAAAAAAATATGCAACGAAAATTAAATAGGTATTTAAAGATCAATTGATATTTTCAACAGTCGATTGCCCCAATCGACCATTAGGCATTAAGTCTGCTAAACTTCACTCACTGACTAAGGCTTTTTCAACTTACTAAAAGATTATCTCAGAAAAAAAGCTTCTTTATTATATGTACCTACTAGAATATTAATCATGGAGGAAGAAGTAATGGCTAACTCGTAATGCCTCGAACCTGTCCGCCATCTGCAAATCCGCCATCTTGGTTGGTCGGAACAAAGAGGAAATCACAACAACAACAAAAAATATTTTGTCTTCTTTACAAGCCACTGAGATCATATAACAATAGAGGGAACCTTACCTATCTCGTGTTGAACAAATTTATGTGTCCAACTTTGAACAGCTGATGGTCCCTCTTTCAACAAATCCCGGCTTCTGATTGGTTCAATTTATTTGAATTTTTTATTTACCTCATGCAGTGGCGGGTATCTAAACATCCTTAATTTTCACATCAGATACCAAATCTTATATTACTACATTATAAGTAGAAAATAAGGAAAGTAAAAGTGGAAGCAAAGAAAAAATTAACTGATAGGTAAGTATGAATAAATGAATAGCCATATTGGATAATTTGTTGTGGGACATATTTATTACCCATGATATTATTAATATTTCAATCTTTATTGAGGTTACATAAATATACATCGGTTATAAAAAAATATGTAAATAAGTGAGGACTACAAATTGAGGCATTTCCGGATGATATACCAATATCATCCGGTAATGCCTCAATTACTGATTTCTGTTGATAGTATTACTGATTTCTGACAGAGTTCGATTAGTTTACCAGATGATTCCAGACCACAATCTTTCAATCCTTGGTTATTTAGTTTGTGGACCAAGCTATTTGTACTGATGACAAAAGGTACTATTTGTACTTTGCTGAAACCATACATTTGACTTATTTGATACTTAAGATCTTCATAGTTCATATTTCCTTCTCTTCTCAATATACGCTTTGTTCAGGTTCTTGTCTAGTGGTATTATAACATCTAAAATAAATGCTTGTTTCTTATTTTTTTGAAATAAAACAATTTGAAATTGGTCAAGAGGAGCATATTCCAGTACAATTTGACACTTTTATTTTCCATCACAGATTGCGGTTTATATCTGTAATATGGGACTTTTTCTTACTTTTAAAGTTGACTAATTTTATTGCTTGGTGAATGACATTTGCTACCAAGTTATGCCTATACGTATTATACGTTACTAGCCGTTTCCCCGTGCTTTGCAACGGGACTAAATTTCAAATTTACTAAGGCATGGCCCTACTGCTGGACAGCAATGCCTTTTTAAACTTTTTATAATTTTTCTGGACAAAGCGATAAGGGTTTTGGGGGGGGTCAATTCTGAGACATTTTTCGCTATCTCTTACCGTTTTGGCTAAACAACTCCGGACAAACAAACATAGGTAGGTAGGTAGTCCTTTTTTCTGTTTTATATACATACAAGGTGGTCCAGAAAGTTTGCACCAAAATGATAGGGGTGATAAAAGAGACCATTTCCAACAAAAATATTCCCGGACATTTTCCTTTATTTTTTGTGGTTTTCAAAATGGCGGCCAAAACGTGTGTTTTTCAAATACGTGCGTTCAGAACCTTGACAGCCTAAATGAGCATGAACATTAAAAAATTGAACGGGTTAATTTAACTTATTTTAATTAAAATTTTATTCTCAATTCAAAAATGCAATCCGTTTTTTTCTAGGTGGTACAGAAAAAATTAAAAAAATCAAAAGCCAGACCAAAGTCGGAATATTGAAAAACACACTTTTGGCCGCCATTTTGAAAACGACAAAAAATAAAGGAAAATGTCCGGGAATATTTTTGTTGGAAATGGTCTCTTTTATTACCCCTATCATTTTGGTGCAAACTTTCTGGACCACCCTGTATAGAGATAACATCTCCATTACTTATTTAATTCCTCTATGGTACTAACAAAAAAACCCTTCATTTTTGTCTTTTTACTTTCCTATTCTTATAGAAAGGAAAGTAATGAAATCACCTAAAAACAAAACAATGAGAGTAACTTTATTGTGTAATTTTTATATTTTCTGTTTTGTATTAAAAATTTAAAAAAAATAAAATACTATAAGTATTAGATGTTGTTGTTGTAGCCAGCTTGGCTACAGCTGAAGGGGGGAGTGATGGTCTCCTGCCAACTTTATTTCAAAGTTAGCTTGTCCTGAACCACATATTTCTATGTGCGATCAACCATCATGAGGACTTTGACTTTTCCTTATAAGCCATTAAACCCTTAGGAAACTATAAGTATCAGTAGTGCATTATTTAGAATGTAAGCTCAAGACAGGTGCTGGTCCCATTATGCCAACAGTACTACTGTTACAAACTGTCAGCACAAATAGAAATGTGTGGTTCAGGACGAGCCAACTTTGAAATGAAGTTGGCTGGAGACCATCAATACCCCCTCCAGCTGTAGCCAAGCTGGCTACAACAACAACAACAACAGTACTACTGTTTGTTTTTTTTTTATTAATAAAAGTAGTTGTGCCCCGGAACCTCTTTCGCATTACTTCAGGGCACTTTACCTTTACATCCATACCATTACGGAAACGGAAAAACTCGGTCAGAATTTTCCGCTCCGGCCGGGATTCGAACCCGCAACCTCCGGGTCAGCTCTTAACCACTGCTCTTAACCACTGAGCCACGGAGATCAGCTACTGTTAACTAAAATAATTTACAAATAGTTGCGTTGTAATCCTTCAATATTTTGGGCCCAACAGTGGTCCTCACAACATGCTCCAACACTTCTCCGAGATATTTCTTCATCTTCATCAACAAGGTCTGAATGATTTCAATCTCCCACTTAGGTAGGTCCTTCTTGAACGTGAATATGATCTTGTACTCTAACTCGTCCAAGCTGAATGACTCGATCTGCAAATGGCATTGGTTGTTCTTCTTCGCCACTTCTAAGTCAACGAAAAATGAGTTCCTCTTTACATGAGCCTTCACAGATACGGGTACTTCTATTAATTTCTGCAGATTCAAGCTCAGAGTTTCGATATTCACAAACAATTTCCCGAATGTCAAATGGTTCAGTACTCTGTATGTGCCGTTCCGTTTGGCAACCAATGTTTCTTTTTGTCTTTTTAGCGTTTTCAAGTCTACTGCATGAATATTTTCTGCTTTATAATAAACTGTTATTTGATGTTTAGAAAAATTTCCACTTAGTTTGTCGATGTGGTATCTGGAGTCAAGGTTTTCGAAAGCTCGGTCAATCAGCTTGTCTAACGTCTTGTTCTTTGCAAATGGTATTACTCTGTATACTGACAGGTTCTTCTCTTGCGACTGGTATGAAGATCTGAACGTGAATTCTTTTTGACTTGGTTTTGGCGAAGTGGTTTTGGCTGACGCAAACAATAGTGGCATTAGAGCCACTGTCAACAGAAATGTTAATAACTCCATTCTCCTCATCTTATGTAATTCCTGAAATAAAAAGACGAATGATTTTAACTAAATATTCTCGCATGAGAAGCTAAATCTTTTTTTTTTTTTTTTTCCAAAGTACAGGAGAACTCCAATGACATTTTTATTTATTTTTATAACCTTTATTTTAGTAAGCACATCAGCGTTCAGCGTGGCGTCCCTGTTACCTTTAATACACCAGTTTTCGTTCTGTCACTTAAGTTCAGCAACTTCAGATAAACTTCTTGTGTTGTACTAGCAGCAAGTGATGAAACACGGAAATACCAAAAGATTGGAGGAAGATTGTTTTACCAATTTTCAAGATGAAAGGCGAAGTTCAATACAATGAGAATTAATTTGATGCTTAGTTATAGTTTTTGGCGAAGCACAAGCCCTTTCACAATGACATATTTGTTGCATATTCAATTTTAATGCATTACTATTAAGAACCACGTAGTCACCGTGGCCGAGTGAGTTAGCGCTCTAGGCATTGCACGCACGGTGACATGGGTTCGATCCCCGCGAGGCAGGATTTTTTCTGCTCTGTTCTTCGGTGTTTGGGGGCCACTCATAAATCTTGACGAAAAATGAGTATCTGCTTCATTGTTACAAGCGACCAGTGGCGGAATTTATAAAGGCAAAAATAAGATATTGGGATATTCAAGATACGGAAATGTCTTATAATTCTGCGCTACCCACTAAAATTGTGATATAATAACACAAAGAAACATATTTATATTATATATAAATTATAATGGAATGGCCCAAAAATATGTCTCACCTGTCTGCTGTGGTAAGTACTGGTTTGCACTGTAACATCAAACTCTATGGACTCTCCTTTTATTGATATAAAACCACTAAATAATTCAACCATTTTATTCGGCCATTAATGATAGAGATATTCTCATATTTTACTTTTTACTTTCCTCATCTGATAGAAAGGAAAGTAATGGAATCACCCAAAATCTGCAATAGTCTGTTCTCTGTGCTAAAACAAGTTTTAGACTCTTTAGAGGCTAAATTCAAAGTTTCAGGCATTATTGGTCCGTGTGTCTGTGGGTAAATAAAATATCTCAAGAACGGTATAAGCTAGAGACTGGAAATGTGGCATGTATATGTAGAGTGACCAGATTTTTTTGGGGCCAAAGAGGGACGCGGCCCATTTTGGTGTTAGGGGTGGGGGGGGGGTTTCTGTTGTGAAAATTTATTAAGAGTCTATTTAACAATGTTTCTTTGTAATAAGATGAGGAAAGTAAAGAGCGGGACATTTTAATGGTTTTGGTCAAAAGCGGGACATTTTAGCGTCCCGAAGAGATCGCTCGGGACATCGGGACAAACAGCTCCAAAGCGGGATCGTCTCGTTTTTAATGAGAGCATCCAAAATAACATACAGACATTAAAAAAAAGGACAAATAGTATGTAGCATTAAAAAAAAAAAAACAATGTTCAATAAGGGTCCATATTATTTGATTCTTATTCTAAATCCCCCCAAAAACACCACTTCGTGGTTAATAAAAGAAGAACGCCTCACTCAAAAGAATAATAATTATTCTTTTGAGTGAGGCGTTATTATAATTAGCTAAAAATAAATGATATCAAATTGAGAACACCTTACCCCCTTTCTTTCTATATCTCTGCACTCCTCTCTGAATTTATTCCTCTTATATTTTTATCTTTCTTTATCCTTTTTAGGGGTCATCCCAAACTTGATTTCTCTTTAAATTGACTTGTTACACGGCAATAAAAAATGGCGGTCGCGGTGCAACTTTCTCGATTCAAATCAAATAAGTTCAGAAAAATCATACTCCGACTGCCATTTTTTATTACCGTGCAACAAGTAAATTTAAAGAGAAATCAAGTTTGGGATGACCCCTAAAAAGGATAAAGAAAGATAAATATAAGAGGAATAAATTCAGAGAGGAGTGCAGAGATATAGAAAGAAAGGGGTAAGGTGTTCTCAATTTAATATCATTTATTTTTAGCTAATTATAATCATTCTTTTAAGTGAGGCGTTCTTTTTTTAACCACGAAGTGGTGTTTTTGGGGGGATATTAGTTCTTTTTGTACGAAAATATAGGTTCATACACTACTGAAACATTATGAATAACAAAAGTAAATAAACTGGGAAAATGTGAATGTACCAAGTTGTCTTTTTTTAAGATATAGTTTTAGCAGTACGTATTTTAATTTTTCTAAGGTCAATATGTATTTGGATCACAGATTTGGCCCCCTGAGTCCCCAAAGTGAGTAAATAATATATTAAATTTGCAATGCAAGACCTTTTGATTTTATACTCCACATGATTAGGTTTATCTTTCAATGCTAAATAGACCTCGGAGCCTCCTATGAGGGACACTAAAACACCTGGATTTAGAAATGCCAAAGAAATTAATTTTTATTTACCCGAATTCTCTCCGGCTTGTTGCAGGGGTCACCACGAGTATCTCTCCCGGAAATAAGACCATGCTTTTTTACATAAGGTATTTAAGAAAATGAAAACAATAAAACTATCATTTTTATATAAGGATTGGCCTTTTATAAGGATATCTTTAAAATCTCTAACTAATGAAAGGCAATGCCTTCAGTGTATAGTAGAATTAGGTAAAATACATAGAAGGCCATGCCTCAGGAATATACATAGTAGGGTTAGGGATAATACATAGATGTCAATGCCTCGGGGTTATAGTAGCGTTAGTTAAATATGTAGAAGGCAATGCCTTGGGTTTATCATAGGGTTAGGAAAAATACATAGAAGGCCATGCCTCAGGTCTATATCAATGATTCCTAGGTGTTTCGATTATAATTTTTATGCTAGGCCTAAACTATGTAGATTTAAACTCAGGTAAAAATGCAAGCGACGGGATACAATTCGATGTTGATAAAACCATGAGCGGGAGAGAACTCGGTGGTGACGTCCCTTATCAATACCTCACGAGGTATGAGTGTACCCCGGACATAATGGTCAGATAAAAAAAAACTTCCCTGAAGGGGATCGAACCCAAGTCATCGTGCGTGCAAGCCTAGTATGCTACCCACTTGGCCAAAGTCACTACTTTGTCACAAATTTTAGTGAGTAGCATCGTCATTATGAGAGATAATTCATCATCTTTAATCCATCCAACCATGATTGTCCAAAATCAATCTCGTAATGCCGCCACAGGTCATTGGCCAATTCTGCAACTACTAAAATATTCCTCGCGAGGGTAATGGGGTCGTCATGAAGATCAAATATAAAGATCGGAAAAACAAAACAACGTTAAGCCCAAATTGAAAATATAGAGCTAAAAAATTTGGTCCCCGCCAGGATTCGAACCCATTCTGACTGGGTGGCAGGTCGAGCATGCTACCAATAGACAAAATTGTCTTCTAAAGAAACGGACGGAAAATGAACAAACTAAATTAATACTTGGAAACTTAAACATTAAAATTTTGCAGTGAGAGAGCGAGGTTATCTCGAAAAATACATACTGGCCAAGATCTGACCACTAAGCTAAGGATTCGAAGGTACCTACTAGGGTGGAGCGAAATAGCACTTTTATTTTTATTTTTTAATGGAATAGTGAAAAAAAGTTGTCTATTGGCGAGAAACTTCCGAATCTGTCATTAATTTTTTTCTAAAAAATCGGGAAGATGCGCCCCGAGCCCCGCCCACTTTTGCAAAATTGTCATTTATAGACACTTTTCCTAAGAATTTTCTAATTTTTTTAGTAATACTTTTTGAAATGGAATAGTTGTAAGTGTTTACTTAATAGAATGATTCATCATTATAAAAATAAAAAATAGTCCATTTTAAATGGTAAGTCTCGCCCCAAACTTGTCCAAATCCAACAAAATTTTCTAAAATCAGCAAAAAAGACACATATCTGACGAATTTTCTAATTTTTCTGGGACATTTTTCCGGAACAGAATAGTATTTAAATACAAAAACATACTATCCTCGTTTACTTAGATTAAAAAGTTTTATAAAATTTACACGTTAAGTACCGCCCCGAGCTGCACCAAGGCCGCCTAATATTCTAGTAATAAATAGCTCTCTCTAGGCTCTCTATTAATGAGGATGGGCTCATGTACTGTGGTACACAGAGATTTTTTTTAATTTTTCCAGGGTACTTTTACAGGACACAATATTACTGAAGTACTACTTTATACTCTTTTCGTACACTTGTAACAAAAATTGACTCATATATCACATTCTTAGTGTCGCCCCAAGTTGGTGAATTCATTAGTACATTTTTATGTGCTACATGGGTAAAACACCCAAGTAATTACAATGAATAAGAACAATGTATTGATGAACGGAACTTTTTCTTCATATTATGTATAATTAAAATGAAATATAAATAGTTAATAAAGGTAGGAGGTATAAAGTTATACAAAGTACATTTGAAATTTGAAAGATTGCAAATTACGTATTGACATTGGAAAGTACCTTTTTTTTAAAAAAAAAACTTCAATTTTTCAAAACCGATTCGGACATTTCTAACTAAAAATTTGCTAATTTTATTTATTATTCAGGCAAAGTCCTTTTTTGTACGAAACACAGGAATCATTCTTCTGGATCCAATTTGATTCCTAATCAAACCATCTCTGGCTTCATAACCAATCACAGTGCTTGATGCAATGATGCATTTGTCACAAGTTTGATGTACCTTGCGACGCACTGTAGGTGGCAGGGCACATCTGGAATAAAGTGTTTGATGTTGTTGTTTTCAACAATGTTGGCCAGATCTTCGATACTGATGTCTCTTATTAAAGGGGGCTCAGTCACAGAAACTTCGTGCCACTATATCAAACTGCTGTAGGATGTTGCTACAGTGACTTTTCTAACATCAGGGAACTTATTTTCTTCACGTGATTTTTTAATTATTCTGTATGCAATTTCCCTTTGAACTTTGCTGTTATCTGCCAGCATAATCAACAGCAAGTTTTCAGGATGCGCGTAGAAGGCGTTTCTCTGAATAACAGGATCTACTATTTTCTTTACACTTTCATGAAGGTACTTTCTTCGTTGAATAAGATCAAGCAAATGTTTGGGTCCATCGAAACAAGATGATCTATTTTTAATAACCACATTGGACCATACACCTTTAATATGAATGTAGTCAATGTCAATGTACTACGAACTGTTTCTTGTTAAACGTGATAACATTTTCGAATCTTAATTATTAATTATTTCGAGAGAAAAAAAATCGCACAAATCGTTTATCAGATAACACTCGCTGCTTTCTGTCAACTGAGTTGTGGTAGGCATAAAACCCACGGATTTCTACTAAAATCTTGTTTTCTTTGTTTCTAATATTTAAGACCTTTTTGTGGCATTGATGGAGATGAATCATCATATTTGTAAAGGATTCTATTTCTATGATGAGTCATCATAAGAAACAGAGGATAGTATACTTGAGTGTACCACAGTACATGAGCCCATCCTCATTAATAGAGAGCCTAGAGAGAGCTATTTATTACTAGAATATTAGGCGGCCTTGGTGCAGCTCGGGGCGGTACTTAACGTGTAAATTTTATAAAACTTTTTAATCTAAGTAAACGAGGATAGTATGTTTTTGTATTTAAATACTATTCTCTTCCGTAAAAATGTCCCAGAAAAATTAGAAAATTCGGCAGATATGTGTCTTTTTTGCTGATTTTAGAAATTTTTGTTGGATTTGGACAAATTTGGGGCGAGACTTACCATTTAAAATTGACTATTTTTTATTTTTATAATGATAGATCATTCTATTAAGTAAACACTTACAACTATTCCATTTTAAAAAGCATTACTAAAAAAATTAGAAAATTCATAGGAAAAGTGTCTATAAATGACAATTTTGCAAAAGGTGGGCGGGGCTCGGGGCGCATCTTCCCGATTTTTTAGAAAAAAATTAATAACAGATTTGGAAGTTTCTCGCCAATACACAAATTTTTTTCACTATTCCATTAAAAAGTAGAAACATCGCTCCACCCTAGTACCTACCCGCCAAAGAAAATGAAAAGGCCACCAGGTGCCACCCAGTGGACCAGGTGCCACCCAGATGAAGGAATAAAATCAATAAATTTGGTATCTGCTCATCAAGATCTTTCATTTGATACCACTTAAGATTAGTATTATCCTTCAATTCCCGATTTGGGCTCCCAAAACCCGAGGCCGCCCAAATGGACCGCCCGTTTATAATTTAGAATTTTTTTTTGGTCTGGGCTCATCTCCATTATATCTTGATCACTTTAGATCAAGATACAAGTGATCAGAAGATAAATATTCTTCAGCAGTTTATTTTTCCAAAATTGGTCTATCCCCTTCAAACCACTCCTGTGGACCTTCTTGAAACTTATTTTCTTAATAATGTTGATTCTTTGATAAGACAAGGTGCTCGGGAAATTATTGGACTTAATGCTGATACCCCAATCCCCGTCTATTACTCTAGACGTAATGTGAGAGGTATTGGTCTCATCCGAGTAACGTGGGAGGCAACATATCAACATATCAATATCTGTCAAACCCTGATAAAACGTAATGATCTTCATTTACATGCCTCTCGCGATATTGACAAAGAATTGCAAACGTGTAAACAACATCTCTCAATCACATCAGAATCTACCGTTCGAGCAATGAGGGCAGAATTAAGATCTCTAGAATTCAAAAAATTAAGTGAATTACCTCAAAGAGGGATTGGTGTGAAATGGTACCAACATTGTTCAATGACAAACAGTTGGACCTCAAACAGAGAAGGGCTAACAAGTAGCGAGTGGACTAATGCTATAAAACTATCGATGAATTCCATGTCTAATCGTGCAATAGGTGGGCGAAGTGTGGGAAATCCCCTCTGCAGAAACCCTTCCTGCAGAGAGAAAAACCTCATGGAAACTATTTCTCACATTCGCGGCTCCTGTCCACGATCTGAAAATCTTCGGAATGCAGCTCATCATAAGATAAGAACACGTATAGCAGATCAGTTCAGACAGCAAAACTCGGAAGTCTACGAAGAAGTCCATTGCGAGGCAATACAAGATGACGGGAGTAGTCAAAATCGGCGCGCAGACATTGTTGTCCTTGACCGTAAAAAAAAATCGAGGTCTCATTTTGGATCCCACCCTTCGTTGGGAAACAAATACTGAAACACAAGACAATGATACCAATGAAGAAAAGAGACTAATTTATCTTCCAACAGTTCCCTACTTCAAGGAAAAGTACAATATCAATGACTGGGATGGAATTGGACTGTGGTTTGGAGTCAGGGGAACAGCTTCTCCTTTCCTGTGCAATTTTTTCAAAACACACAACATCAAGAAAAAGACGCTGAAAGATATGTGCCGGACAGTATTGAAAGACACACTTCACATTATAAACAAACATCTATACACCTAATATTGAATAATGAAGAAAGAATAAAAGAAGAACAGAAAATAGAAGAAAAAAAAATAATAACAACAGAGGAAAATGGAATAACTAACTACATAGTTTGATTTGTATACTGTGTTCTTTTGGCAACTCACATAGTGAGCAGTACATTAATAAATATATTAATTGTTTCCCCCCACCTCACTTAATCTTCAGTGCCAAGTTAAGGACACGAAGTCGGGTCTCAAAGGATCCGTATGGAAAAAAAAAAAATTATGAATCTTTTCATGTCTTTCACGATTGTTGGGGGGTCTCGAAAATAGGGTTCCCGTTGGCCTAGGAAGTCAAACAAAAAGTCAAATCAATTTATTTTTCAACGTAGAGTCCATTTATGCAATAAAAATCGCAATTTTTGAAATTCATGTTGCACTTGTCGCTGGCTGAAAGTACATGAAATGCATGGGAACTATGTTTTCCGTAACCTTACACTCTGCCGGGCTGTCTCTTTCTTTGTATAGGCGTTCTTCATACCTCGGCCGAGGTGTTTGATATAAAAATGAGGCATCCCCACTCCATCTTCATTAGGTAAGCTTCTTATGAGCCTCCTCGCTCCTCTTATTCTCAACCCAACTGCTTTTATTATTGACATTTTTGTCCTTGTGCTTTCATTTCACCCTCATTATCCGAATTTGACTTATTTTCAGGGGATAGAGAAAGATTTGTGATGCTCACACACTTTTATTTCTAATATCTCTCGAACATTTAGTATTCAGTAATTATTTTTAAAATGGCGTACAAAAGAATCTTCATTTTTAATGACAGCACACTTAATGTCATATTCAGTTTTTAAAAAAAAGTTACAGACAGTAGAAATTATTTCTTAATTTTTAATGATATCACCACAGTATCGTTATCAGAAAATTTACGGGGTGTCTCATTTTAACAGAACCCCAGCACTATCAAAAGTAAAAAAAAAACACTATCATTACCTGAAGTCTCGCCATTCAAACTGTTTGCATACATTTTGAACAGACCTTGTACATTATTAATTTGTTATTAAGTTCATATTAGAAATCCTAATTAATGTTAGGTATATACCGACCTCAGTAGCTTGATCGATAAGGCGGCAGACTTGTAACCTGGAGGTCGGTGGTTCAAGTCCGGGTTTCAGTGTAAATTTAGTAAAGCGAGTTTGAGTAGTTGTGACATCACGAAAGTGATCAACACAAATATGATAACTTTTTATTGACATTTGTCAATGTCAATGTCAGAGGAGAGGCATACTACGGGATGGGCAAGCTACAACACAGACCACAAGCTTCTACAGTAGCTCCTGTTTCATGGCTACTAAATAAAAAAGGCTGTGAAACACTCATTTTTAAATGATAATAATAATAAAAAAATATTTATTTATTTAGAAACTCTTCATTAGTAGAACATAATTATTTATATACAGACAAAAAATGGTAAAAATTATATATAAAATTGACATTATTAATAATATAAACGAGAAAAAAATAAACAAAATATATACATATATTATGTCTTAACTAAAGGGCGGGATTATTGCCTATGGCAATCACCCAACCCTTAAAACAGTACGTCCTATGCGGTATCATTGTACTACCAATATTTTTTTTCTTTATTATTACTTTTTTTAAATTAATATCAATTTTTTGCATTTTTAATAGGTATTTTATTTTCTTCCTTAATTAAGAATCTTCTTATTTTCGTAATTGCACATGCCACAATACATGTCAGAATCAAAAAAATAAAATGTATATTCAGTACAAAATGTGTACAACCGACCTTAGTCTGAAGCTCAACGGATATGGCGGTGGACTGTAACCTTTAGGTCGCTGGTTCAAGTCCTAGGATTGGAAATATAATATTTAGTAAAGCGAGTTCGAGTAGTTGTGACCTACTTACTTTACTTTCCGAGTCCGTTTCTGTGACCAAATTTTATTTTGTTTTTCCAATAATCTGCAACCTCAATAGCTGCTGTATTTGCCAACACGAGATCCTTTTTCTTACAGGTGACAATTGCAGTGGGGCTGTTAAGGAGGTTGTCTTCGTTTTGTATAGATCCGCAGTCACATTTGTCATCATCACTATAACCCCATCTCACCAAATTCTTCTTACTTTTAGAAACTTTAGTGCGAAGGCGGTTTAAAGTACGCCATATAGGATATTACATCCTTCGGAGATTTCCTCTTTTGGTTCATGTATTGGATTTGATGTGTGTCTTTTCCACAATGCAGTTCTACGGGAATCAGGCGCAGATGAGCATGGCTTTGTTACTTTGAGGAAGCTTTTTCTTGATTTGAGTCTAGTCTGGAGTACAGGCGGGTGGTTGTGAAGCGGATGTCTTGTGTCTTCGCTCTGTTTCTTTCTCTCTATTTCAGCACACACTTGTCTTCTGATGTGTTTAAAATGTTATTTTATTTCACTAATAGTCTTTGGTTAAGGTCGGTTTCTACGAAAAACACCTTTTCAGGTGTTTTTTTAAACACCTGAAAAACACGAAAAACGTTAGTTCCAAAGGATTCGTCAAGATAGCGCCAGTAGAGTTTTCAGCAAAATATTGCAACGCCACTGTTTACAGTCGATTCTTCATTTTTGCCAAAAACACGAACCACCTAACCTCAAAATCAGCGTTTCGCTCGAAATACGCTTACTTTTTGCAAATTCAGGGATTGGCAAGAATATAAACAAAATTGTGGCGGTAATTTAAAAAAAAACCTTCATCATGTGAAATTGAGGCGTATTTGGTGTTTGATCATTTGTCAAATAATTAAATATAATAATCTTTACTCTATAGAAATAAACAACGAATTTGATTATTCAACAGGGTTCAACAAACAACCATAAACATTATTTACGAAAAATTCTCTAGAATAATTCATTTTTAATTCTCATTAAACTATCCCTTTTTCTCTTTTACCTTACTACAGTCATTGCTTCCCAGCTTCATTTTTTTTTTATATTTCTTCATCTGTTAACTTGCCGATGAGGGCGATGAGGTAAAGTGAAGTCGCTGAGATTAACGTTTTGGAGATCGCGCATGGCACTTGGTCTATTTTTGTGCATAAATTTAAAATTGTCGAAATCGAATTTTGTTTCAACGAAATTCGGATCGCCCTAAAAGATTATTGCTTTAAACCTGGCGGGACGCAGTCATATATATATATTATATACGAATGTCAAGAAACCAAGGTCTGTCGTAATCTAGCTTGTGATCAATTGTATACTATGGACATAAAAGGAGCCTAGACATTGGTTTTGGGCGTCCATATAATCCTCTCACCACCGTGATTTAGGTATCAATACCTATCTCACGGACACGGAATTATTATTATATAATTGTATACTATTTGTAAAATATTTTTTTTTTTAATTATTACTAAGTTACGCGCGCCCTAAAACTTTTTATATTCTTGTTGCAAATAATATTGAATGTTATAGATGGCGGCATGCAGTCATATCCGACACTGAAGGAACTAACATTACGACAGACGATTACAACAGACCTTTTGGTTCCTTCAATGTCGGATATGACTGCGTGCCGTTAGGTTATAATCGAGTTATTTTGCCTTAAATTACAGGCCATTATATTTGCAACAATAATAAAAAAAGTTTTAGTGCGCGTGTAAGTTTATAAAAATTACAAAATTGATTTAAAAATTTATATCATAAAAATAGGACGCAAATGACTTCTGCTAGTAGTGGGATTATATTTACTCTGCAAGAAAAAAACATCTTAGTAAAAAAATCTTGTGACTGAGGTATGTATTATTAGTACCTCTTTGGTAACTTCAGCAATAAGAGTTAAAATATTTTGCCGTACCCTGTAGAAATTTCGATAAAAATTTCAAGACGTTGGTAGCTTCGGGTACATTAGCTTTTCTTGTTTTTATGCTTTCTGTTTATGTTCTTGAATTTTTAAATTTTGGCGCTTTTACTTTTTTGCTACCTTTGGCGTATATCACAAAAAATACGCCAACTCCGTTTCGCGAGAGCAAAACTCTACTGGCGCTATCTTGAAGAATCCTTTGGAACTAACATTTTTCGAAAAACACGGTGTTTTTTTGTAAGTGAAGAACCCATCATTAGTCTCATTCTTGCAGGATAAACAGAGTATTGTATTGCATTGTATCAATCCATTGCATTGCTTTGCATTACATTGTATATCAATACATTGCATTGCATTGTATCAATGCATTGTATTGTATTGCATTGCAAATTTAATGTTGATCTGACCGACAATCAGGTACCAATTAAAATTGTATCCACTATGCAACGAAAATTAAATATTTAAAGATCAATTGACATTTTCAACAGTCGATTAGGGCGACCATTAGGCATTAAGTCTGCTAAACTTTACTCACTGCTAAATTTTACCCATGATATATACGTATTATACGTTATGACATCTTCATTACTTATTTAATTCCTACATGGTACTAACAAAAAACCCCTTCATTTTTCTCGTTTTACTTTTCCTATCTTATAGAAAGGAATGTAATGGAATCACCCAAAAACAAAATAATGTGAGTATCTTTATTGTGTAATTTTTTAAGTAACCGTGGCCGAGTGATTGCACGCATGGTGACCTGGGTTCGATCCCCAGCGGGGCAGGATTTTTGTGCTCTGTTCTTGGGTGTTCGGGGTCCACTCATACCTCGTGAGGAAAAATGAGTAGCTGCTAATGTGAGCAGCGACCAGTGGCGGAATTATGGGCAAAAATAATATATTAGGATATTAAAAGATATGGAAAAGTCCTATAATTCTGCGCTGCTCACTAAATATTGTAATATAATAAGTCAAGGAAACACATTTATTTATTGTAATTTTTATATTTTCTGTTTTGTATTAACAATTAAAAACAAATAATAAAAAAATATACTATGTATAAGTATAAGTAGTGCATTATTTAGAGTGTCAGCTCAAGACAGGTGCTGGTCCCATTATGACAACAGCACTACTGTTACAAACTGTCAGCACATAGAAATGTGTGGTTCAGGCCAAGCTGGCTACAACAACAACAACAGTACTACTGTTTTTTTTTATAAATAAAAGTAGTTGTGCCCCGGAACCGCTTTCGCATTACTTCAGGGCACTTTACCATTACATCCATGTCATTACGGAAACGAAAAAACTCGGTCAGAATTTTCCGCTTCGGCCGGGATTCGAACCCGCAACCTCCGGGTCAGCTCTTAACCACTGAGCCACGGAGATCGGCTACTGTTGACTAAAATAATTTACAAATAGTTGCGTTGTAATCCTTCAATATTTTGGGCCCAACAGGGGTCCTCACAAAATGCTCCACCACTTCTGTGAGATATTTCTTCATCTTCATGAACTCGGTCTGAATGATTTCAATTGCCCACTCAGGTAGGTCCTTCATGAACGTGAATATGATCTTGTACTTTAAGTGGTACAATTTGAATGACACGATCTGCAAATGGCATTGGTTGTTCGTCTTCACCACTTCCAAGTCAACGAAAAATGAGTTCCTCACTACATCAGCCTTCACAGATACCGGCACTTCTATTAATTTCTGCAGATTCAATTTCAGAGTTTCGATATTCACAAATAATTTCCCGAATGTCAAAAAGAGCAGTACTCTGTAGGTGCCGCCGTTCAGTTTGGCATATAATGTTTCTTTGTTTCTTTTTAGCGTTTTCAAGTCCACTACATTAATATTTTCTGCTTTATAATAAACTGTTATTTGATGTTTAGAAAAATTTCCACTTAGTTTGTCGATGTGGTATTTGGAGTCAAGGTTTTGAAAACCTCGGTCAATCAGCTTGTCTAACGTCTTGTTCTTTGCAAATCGTATTATTCTGTATGCGGATAGGTCCTTGTCCTGCGACTGGTATGAAGATCTGAACGTGAATTCTTTTTGGCTTGGTTTTGGCGAAGTGGTTTTGGCCGAGGCAACCAATAGTGGCATGAGAGCCACTGTCAACAGCAATGTTGATAACTCCATTTTCTTTATCTTATGTAATTCCTGAAATAAAAAGACGAATGATTTTATCTGAATATTTTCGCATGAGAAGCTAAATCTTTTTTTTTTATCCAAAGTGGAGGATAACTCCAATGACATGTTTATTTATTTTTACAACCTTTATTTTAGTAAGCACATCAGCGTGCAGCGTAGCGTCGATACTACCATTAATACATTGAGTGTCACGTTTCTCATACTGAAAGACAATCCTTTGTATTGTGGTCCCTGGAGATAAACATGATTTTGGCATTTTGGTGCTTGGCACACAATGGGTTAATACGCCAGTTTTAGTTCTGTCACTTAAGTTCAGCAACTTCAGATAAACTTCTTGTGTTGTACTAGCAGCAAGTGATGAAACACGAGGTTAAGTGGCAGAGAATGCCTAAGGCATTAACTTCGCCCCGGATTACAATACATTGTACATATAAATTTCAATATTTTTTTATATATATCTTATTATGTTTTGTAAATATTGTTAATTTTTTTTTTATCTTTGTTAATAATTTGATGTTGTTTGTATTGTATAAAAAATAAAGTGTAAATAAATAAATAAAAAATAAAAGGAAATACCAAATGAGTGGAGGAAGAGAGTTTTACCAATTTTCAAGATGAAAGGCGATGTTCAAGACAGTGGGAATTAATTTGATGTTTAATTATAGTTTGTGGTGAACCACGAGCCCTTTCACAATTACAATAAGTGACAAATTTAGCGGAACGCATAGGTTTTTTCTCATATATCGTGTGCATTTCTTGTTGGACAGAAACATTTTTCATATTTTTTCTAATTGAGGAAATCACACAAAAATTAGTACAGTGATAGCAAAATCATGAAGGCCAATTTTCATAATTGAATGATGTACTTGTCTTTGTCGACCTCTCCCATACAGGGTGTACAAAAACACTGTTTTTCAATGATTTTTTCAAAATTCATGTCTTGCTTTATGTTTTGTTCCTCATTCCTTCTTGTCTCAAAAATGTTGAACCTTGATGGACACGTCAATATTCCTCTGAATTCAAAATAATGAATTTTGAAAAAATCATTGAAAGCAGTTTTTTTTCTACACCCTGTATGGGAAAGGTCGACGACAATGACAAGTATCTACTTCTTTCAATTTTTAAAATTGGCTTTCATGTCTTTCCTATCTCTGTACCAATTTTTGTGTGATTTCCGCGATTAGAAAAAATATGAAAAATATTTTTGCCCAACAAGAAATACACACGTTATACGAGAAAAAACCTATGCGTTCCGCTAAATTTTTCACTCAGTGTATTTCTTGCATATTCAATTTTAATGCATTACTCTTAAGAACCACGTAGTCACCGTGGCAGAGTGAGTTAGCGCTCTAGGTATTGCACGCACGGTTACCTGGGTTCGATCCCCGCGAGGCAGGATTTTTTCTGCTCTGTTCTTCGGTATTTGGGGGCCACTCATAAATCTTGACGAAAAATGAGTAGCTGCTTCATTGTTACAAGCGACCAGTGGCGGAATTAATATAGGCAAAAATATGATATTGGGATATTCAAGATACGGAAATGTCTTATAATTCTGCGCTACCCACTAAAATTATGATATAATAACAGAAAGAAACACATTTATATTATATATATATTATAATGGAATGGCCCAAAAATATGTCTCACCTGTCTGCTGTGGTAAATACTGGTTTGCACTGTAACATCAAACTCTATGGACTCTCCTTTTATTGTAATAAAGCCATTAAATAATTCAGCCATTTCATTCGGCCATTAATAATAGAGCTATTTTCATATTTCACTTTTTACTTTCCTTATCTGATAGTTGTGTGTGTTGTGTGTATTTGGTATGGTGTGGGTGTGGTGTGTGTATGGATGTGTGTGTGTGTGTGGATGTGTTTGTGTGGATGTGTTTGTGTGGATGTGTTAGTGTGTGGATATGTTTGTGTGTGTGTGGATGGGTGTGTGTGGTGTGTGTGTTGTGATATTGATAATGTAGCAAACTGGCCTATATTTCGAGAACGGTTTGTCAGAATATGGCAACAAAGGGCTCAAATAAAAGCATGTATTGTGATGTTCTGAGACAGTTTTACAGTAAAAAATTTTAGGTCCTAATGATAAATTTTAGGTTCCGCGCTGGAATCTGTTAAAAAACGTGAAAAGTCTGAAAAAAAGGTCGAAATTGCGAACATTCCGGCCTATATCTAGAAAACGGTACTTCAGAATGTGGCAGTTCTTAAACTGTACACCAGGATAATAGAAAAAAAGATCAGAACAGAATTGGAAGAAACGCTCCTGGAAAACCAAGCTGCATTCAGAAACGGAAGACAAACACAAGGCCACATATTCACACTAAGACTAGCCATGGAAAAAACAGTAGAAAGACAAAAAGAAATATACCTAGCATTTATAGATTTACGCGCAGCTATTGACAACGTACATAAAAAACACCTATGGGAAGCACTAAAGACTAGTGGATTATCTGAAAAATTGATCAAAGTGACAAAAAGAATATACGGAGAAGTGAAATGTAAAGTACGAATACAAGGTGAAGAATCAAACTGGTTTAAAATGGAGAAAGGCATAAAACAAGGAGATTCGTTAAGCCCATTGCTATTTATAATATTCATGAACGAGATAAGCAAAAAATGCAACAAAAAATGCAACACAAATAACCTAAAGACTAAAATCGGTAATTGGAACCTCCAACCTGTATATTTATCCGAACTCCTATTCGCAGATGATTTAGTATTAATAGCAGACACCAATGGCAAACTACAGAGACTTGTAAACCTATGGACTGAAAACCTGGATAGAAATGACATGAAAATAAATACCACCAAAAGCAAAGTAATGAAAATCTCAAGCAAACCAGAAGAAAACAATACAATCATTAAAATAAAAGGAAATCCTGTGGAGTGGGTTAGTCAGTATAGGAACCTGGGTACAATCATTAATAACGATGGGAAAATTACGGAAGAAATTAAACAAAGAGTGCAGAAGGCGAGCCAAATATACTATGCTATAAATCAAACAATAATTGGACACAAAGAAATAACTAAAAACACAAAAATGACAGTTTATAAAACGGTATACACCCCTACATTGACTTACGGCCTAGAAAGTGCAGTTTTGACCTCAAAAGAAAGACAAACCATCCAAACAGCAGAAATGAAATACCTCAGAAGATCACTTGGAAAAACCCGCAGGGACAAATAAGAAATACCAAAATCAGAGAGGATACAGGACAGAAAGAACTACTGAAAGACATAGAAAAACAACAACTAAGATGGTTTGGACACGTCATCAGAATGCCTGAAACAAGAATCCCTAAACAAATATTGGAATGCAAACCAGAAGGTAGAAGAGGAAGAGGAAGACCAAGACAAACATATGAAAATACTATAACTGAAATAGCTAAAGCAAGAGGGAAATCCTTTTCTGAGGTCAAAAGAATTTCCAGGCAAAGGAATGACTTCCGCCGTTGGATAAACGAGGAACCCGACGCTCGTTAGGGCATAAGGGAAAAGACAAAGAAGAAGAGAAGTGTTTTTAAATAATAAAAAATGTATGTCCTCGCGATAAATTTTAAGTTCCGCGCTTGAATGTGTTAAAAAACGTGAAAAGTCTGAAAAAAAGGTCGAAATTGCGAACATTCTGGCCTATATCTCGAGAACGGTACTTCAGAATGTGGCCTAAAATGAATTAAATGAAAGTCAATTTTGTCTAATCTGTTATTAAATAATAAAAAATATAGGTCCTCGCGATAGATTTCAAGTTCCAGAGCAAAGACTGTCTTAAAATCGGACCCTTCCTCAAGGCAATACTCGAGGAAGGTCATAACTCAAGGACAGTTTGGAATTTTGCACTTTTGAAAATTTTCCTGGTGTTTTTCGGCAATTTTACTTGGGGTCATCTCTCATCAATTTTTGGCTATCTCTTACCGTTTCGCCTAAACAATTCCGGACACACAAAGATACAAAGTCCGTCCATATTTCTCATTTTATAATATAGAGATAACATCTCCATTACTTATTTAATTCCTCCATGGTACTAACACAAAAACCCCTTCATTTTTGTCTTTTTACTTTCCTATTCTTATAGAAAGGAAAGTAATGGAATCACCTAAAAACAAAACAATGAGAGTAACTTTATTGTGTAATTTTTATATTTTCTGTTTTGTATTAACAATTTAAAAAAAATAAAATACTATAAGTATTAGATGTTGTTGTTGTAGCCAGCTTGGCTACAGCTGAAAGGGGGAGTGATGGTCTCCTGCCAACTTTATTTCAAAGTTAGCTCGTCCTGAACCACATATTTCTATGTGCGATCAACCATCATGAGGACTTTGACTTTTCCTTATAAGCCATTAAACCCTTAGGAAACTATAAGTATAAGTAGTGCATTATTTAGAGTGTAAGCTCAAGACAGGTGCTGGTCCCATTATGCCAACAGTACTACTGTTACAAACTGTCAGCACAAACAGAAATGTGTGGTTCAGGACGAGCCAACTTTGAAATGAAGTTGGCTGGAGACCATCAATACCCCCTCCAGCTGTAGCCAAGCTAGCTACAACAACAACAACAACAGTACTACTGTTTTTTTTTTTTAATAAAAGTAGTTGTGCCCCGGAACCGCTTTCGCATTACTTCAGGGCACTTTACCTTTACATCCATACCATTACGGAAACGGAAAAACTCGGTCAGAATTTTCCGCTCCGGCCGGGATTCGAACCCTCCACCTCCGGGTTAGCTCTTAACCACTGAGCCACGGAGATCGGCTACTGTTAACTAAAATAATTTACAAATAGTTGTGTTGTAATCCTTCAATATTTTGGGCCCAACAGTAGTCCTCACAACATCCTCCACCACTTCTGAGAGATATTTCGTCATATTCATCAACACGGTCCGAATGATTTCAACCGCCCACTCAGGTATGGAATTCTTCAACATGAATATTATGGTATTGTACTCTAACTGGAACAATTTGAATGACACGATCTGCAAATGGCATTGGTTGTTCGTCTTCACCACTTCCAAGTCAACGAAAAATGAGTTCCTCGATACATCAGCCTTCATAGATACCGGCATTTCTATTAATTTCTGCAGATTCAAGTTCAGAGTTTCGATATTCACAAACAATTTCCCGAATGTCAAAAAGAGCAGTACTCTGTAGGTGCCGCCGTTCAGTTTGGCAACCAATGTTTCTTTGTTTCTTTTTAGCGTTCTCAAGTCTACTGCATTAATATTTTCTGCTTTATAATAAACTGTTACTTGTTGTTTGGAAAATGTTCCACTTAGTTTGTCGATGCGATATTTGGAGTCAAGGTTTTGGAAACCTCGGTCAATCAGCGTGTCTAACGTCTTGTTCTTTGCTAATGGTATTAATCTGTATGCGGATAGGTCCTTGTCCTGCGACTGGTATGAAGATCTGAATGTGAATTCTTTTTGGCTTGGTTTTGGCGAAGTGATTTTGGCTGACGCAAACAATAGTGGCATTAGAGCCACTGTTAACAGGAATGTTGATAACTCCATTTTCCTCATCTTATGTAATTCCTGAAATAAAAAGGCGAATGATTTTACCTAAATATTCTCGCATGAGAAGCTAAATCTTTTTTTTTATCCAAAGTGGAGGATAACTCCAATGACAATTTTATTTATTTTTATAACCTTTATTTTAGTAAGCACATCAGCGTTTAGCTTCGCGTCGATGTTGCCTATACACAAAACACCAGTTTTAGTTCTGCCACTTAAGTTCAGCAATTTCAGATGAACTTCTTGTGTTGTACTAGCAGCAAGTGATGAAACACGAGGAAATACCAAATAAGTGGAGGAAGAGCGTTTTATTACGTTGAAGTAACAGGCGACATAAAATCTGCATTTTATTTCAAATAGACACTTCGCTACCCTAGAAGAGAAGGGAGTTATCTCAAGGAACCTTGTCTTTTCAGGAGAACAAAAAAACGTTTTTTTTTTTGATGTTTTCAGTAAGGTAAAGAAAAATGAATATTTGCTAAATGTATCCATACGGAATGCACTTTTTTAAAACGTCACTGATACATTTATGGGATATCCCCCTACAGAATTGAAAATTTGCACTTTTTTGTACACTTCAGTTACATTTAGGGTATATCTCTCTACGGAATTGAAAATGTATACACTTTATATTGGAAAACTAAGATTATCTTTCTAGGTGATGTTTCTTCTGTAAGGAGTTATCCCCTTATACTTGGTTCAAAAACACAGGAGTAAAGACATAAAAAGTAAATATCACTGTACTGCACTATACTCACCAAAAAAATAGCTTACGTCTACACGTCCTCTCTCTTCAACTGCTGAAAAATCTGAAGATGCACTACTCTTCTGCCGCGTGATTCAAATCACCAAACCCTAGTAGATGTATCTACACAGAAAAATGTTCCCTAGTGGAATCTAAAAGAGTTAGAAAAATTCTGATGATTGCTATAGCTAGAGCATGAAAAATTACATATCAAACTTCAATAATCCCATTTTCGATATTTTTTGAGATAACTCCCTTCTCTTCTAGGCAAGCGACTTGTTATGGCCGTCCAAAGCGGCAATGTGGCGGCCACACTTGGCACATTGTCTGTCAAGCAAGGGCTCGATGAGGCTTTTGTACTATGATTTAGCAACAAACCTATGTATTATTATTAAATAAATCTCTTTATTCATGTTCACGTGTGTGCGTTGTTAGATTTAAAAAGAAAAATCAAAATGAATGGCGATGTTCAAGACGATGGGAATATTAATTTGATGTTTAGTTCTAGTTTTTGGCGAAGCACGAGCCCTTTCACAATTACATATATCTTGCCTATTCAATTTTAATGCATTACTATTAAGAACCACGTAGTCACCGTGGCCGAGTGAGTTAGCGCGCTAGGCATTGCACGCACGGTGACCTGGGTTCGATCCCCGCGAGGCAGGATTTTTTCTGCTCTGTTCTTCGGTGTTTGGGGGCCACTCATAAATCTTGACGAAAAATGAGTAGCTGCTTCATTGTTACAAGCGACCAGTGGCGGAATTAATATAGGCAAAAATATGATATTGGGATATTCAAGATACGGAAATGTCTTATAATTCTGCGCTACCCACTAAAATTGTGATATAATAACACAAAGAAACACATTTATATTATATATATTATAATGGAATGGCCCAAAAATATGTCTCACCTGTCTGCTGTGGTAAGTACTGGTTTGCACTGTAACATCAAACTCTATGGACTCTCCTTTTATTGATATAAAACCACTAAAAAATTCAGCCATTTTATTCGGCCATCAATGATAGAGATATTCTCATATTATACTTTTTACTTTCCTCATCTGATAGAAAGGAAAGTAATGGAATCACCCAAAATCTGCAATAGTCTGTTCTCTGTGCTAAAACAAGTTTTAGGCTCTTCAGAGGCTAAATCCAAAGTTTCAGGCATTATTGGTCCGTGTGTCTGTGGGTAAATAAAATATCTCAAGAACGGTATAAGCTAGAGACTTGAAATGTGGCATGTATAGAGTGACCAGATTTTTTTGGGGCCAAAGCGGGACGCGGGCCATTTTGGTGTTAAGGGTGGGGGGGGGGGGGTTTCTCTTTTGAAAATTTATTAAGAGTCTATTTAACAGTGTAGACTAGCTCCCATGGTTTATTGTTCACTGCACTAGTCTAGTACGCGGGAGACCCGGGTTCAAATCCTGGCGGGGGCAGTAACTTGTCACCGTGTCACTGTGGTTTGTATGTTAAATATTTCTTTGTAATAAGATGAGGAAAGTAAAAAGCGGGACATTTTAATGGTTTTGGTCAAAAGCGGGATATTTTAGCGTCCCGAAGAGATCGCTTGGGACAGCGGGACAAACAGCTCCAAAGCGGGATCGTCTCGTTTTTAATGAGAGCATCCAAAATAACATACAGACAATTATGTAGCATTAAAAAAAAAAAACAATGTTCTATAAGGGTCCATATTTGATTCTTATTCTAAATCCCCCCAAAAACACCACTTCGTGGTTAATAAAAGAAGAACGTCTCACTTAAAAGAATGATTATAATTAGCTAAAAATAAATGATATCAAATTGAGAACAGCTTACCCCCTTTCTTTCTATATCTCTGCACTCCTCTCTGAATTTATTCCTCTTATATTTATCTTTCTTCATCCTTTTTAGGGGTCATCCCAAAATTGATTTCTCTTTAAATTTACTTGTTGCACGGTAGTAAAAAATGGCGGTCGGAGTATGATTTTTCTGAACTTATTTGATTTGAATCGAGAAAGTTGCACCGCGACCGCCATTTTTTATTGCCGTGCAACAAGTAAATTTAAAGAGAAATCAAGTTTGGGATGACCCTAAAAAGGATAAAGAAAGATAAATATAAGAGGAATAAATTCAGAGAGGAGTGCAGAGATATAGAAAGAAAGGGGGTAAGGTGTTCTCAATTTGATATCATTTATTTTTAGCTAATTATAATCATTCTTTTAAGTGAGGCGTTCTTCTTTTTTTAACCACGAAGTGGTGTTTTTGGGGGGATATTAGTTCTTTTTGTACGAAAATATAGGTTCATACACTACTGAAACATTATTTTATTTATTTATTTATTTATAATGGGTGAATAACCCTATTAGAGGGTTAATTTACAATATTATATTTTAAAGAGAAAAACATCGAAATATTTTAAACAAATTATTAGAAGGGGAAAAAAGGACCTAGGGTTACATGATATTATAATAGTAATTTAAAAATGAAAGATAAACACTTGGTACCTACTTTAAGGAAATATATATATATATATTATCTTATGAACAATAACTTGATAATGTAGTGTGCTAAATGTAACCTATATAATATTCCCTACCTATTGCTTTTAATAGTTGGGAATAATCCATGGCTAAGTCTAGTTTTTCATATTTATTGTTAAATGTTGTTAGTATGTAGTTCAGTGATGACGTGTATTTAGTATTACATGTAATATGAAATATTTTGTAATTATTGTTTCTTAGTGTTGGTTTAGGAATATTTATTTTTATGTTTGATAAAATTTCAGGACAGTCAATTTTATTATTGAATAATTTATGTAGGTAAATTACCATCTGTCCTTCTCGTCTTTCTTCTAAAGTCTGTATGTTAAGTTGTTCAATCAGTTGTTTGTAGGCTATTCCATTTGGGTAAGTAGGATAAAATTTAAATTCTAAGAAAAATAAGTATTGTATAAGTCTTTTTTGTACTTTTTCAATTTCCTTTATCCAAATTTTGGTACGGGGGCACCATACTATCGCACAATATTCTAATTTTGAGCGAACTAATGAGTTATATAACATAATAAGAGTGTCTAGGTCCTGGATTTGTGGTGCATTTCTCTTTATTAATCCTATTCGTTTGAAGCAGTTACTGATTGTAGTTTGTATATGTGTTTGAAATTCTCCGTTCGATTGAAATATAACGCCCAAGTCTTTTTTCTCTGTTATTTGTTTTAATGGTTTCTCAGCGAGATAGTATTGATGTGGATAGTTGGTTTTACCTCTACAATATTGTAATTGTTCGCATTTCGCAATGTTAAATTGTAATCCGTTTTCTGTAACCCAATTATATGCACTATTTATATCTTCTTGTAATTTATTGCAGTCTTCTTTGTTTTTAATGGTCATAAAGATTTTCAGGTCATCTGCAAATATTAGCGCTTCAGAATGTTTTAGTTTTGACACTATTCCATTCATTATGAGAATAGCAAACAGACTAGATATTTTACTACCCTGCGGAAAGCCTGATGTTGGTGTTATAGTTTGTGAGAGAGCATCTCCGTAACGAATTTGTATTATTCTGTCGTTAAGATACGATTTAAAAAAGTTTGACTGTGATCGGTGAAACCAAAGTTGTTCATGTTTTTTAGTAAAATATCAAAGTCAACTTGGTCGAAAAACTTGGATATATCTGTATATACTGTATCTAATTGTTCTTTTTTATTGAATGCCTCTTTTATTTTCATATCCATTAGCAGTAGGTTACTTTCTGTTGATCGTTTTTTAAGGAAGCCGTGTTGTTGTGTTGTTATGTTTTGCATAATGTCTTTATGGATTTTGTTGTAAATTACATTTTCAAATACTTTTGCGATTGAATTCAATGTTGTTATAGGTCTATAGTTCTGCATCATTTGCAAATTACCTGTTTTGGGCACAGGTGTTATAATAGATGTTTTCAGTATTTTGGGGAAGGAACAATTTTTTATTGATGTATTGAATAAATAATTTAGTTCGGGTGTTATGATTTTTTGCATATTTTTTATTATTTTGGGGTGTATATGGTCTGGTCCAGGTCCTTTATTTGTTGGTAAATTTTTTATTGATTGTTGGATTTCTTTATTAGTAACATTTGATATATGGATATGTACATTTGATGTTGAGACTGTGTGTCCTGTTTGTGCGTAATGAGTATTTATTCTTTGATAAACAGAACCAAAATACTTCGCAAATCCATCAGCTATTGTTGTTTCATCCGATGTGAGTGCGTCATCTATTATAAAAGACCTTGGAGTGTAAAACTTTCTTTTGCTTTTAATATAATTCCAAAACTTTTTGGGGTCCTTCTTTAAGTCTTTGACTGTGTTTTGTATGTATTTTTCGTATTCTTTTTGTACGCTTGTTCGGAATGATTTTAACGTTTGTGCTTTTCTGTCTTCGTGTTTTTTTGTAAATACTAGTTTTCGTTTATCTCTCTTCTGTTTTTTGTATAGTTTTATTGTGTATTTAGACCACCATTGTGGATATTGTATTTTATGTGTTTTTTGTTGTGGTATATGTTTGTTAAGGATAGTGTATAATTGCTCATAGAAATTTTGGAATGTTTCTTCAGTGTTATTTGTTTTATATAATTTGGACCAATTTATTTTAAGGTAATCTTCTTGTATATTTATCCAGTTTGCTTTGTTTATATTGTAATTGCGCTTGGGAATCAAGTTCTTTTTTAGACTCAAATTTGGTTTATGTAATGTGATTTTGATAGGTGGGTGATATGGATCAGGATCTACTATACCTATTTCTTGATCTATTTGTAATTTATTTATTATTGTTTTTTCACAGAGTACAAGATCTAGTGTTTTACCTAATTTATTCTGAATGTTATTAATACTTGTGAGATTATTTACGTTCAATAATTTATTTAGTTCTATACAACATTTATTTTTACTTTTCAGGAGATCGGTTTGACTACAGTTAATTTCATTAATGTTGAAGTCACCTACTATGAGAGTTTTCATATTAGGGTCAACTTTATGACTATCAATTAATTTAGAAAAACTTTTTAAGTGTTCTAATTTCATTGGTGGAGGAAAATAAATGACACATAAGTTCATTTTAAAAGGTTGTGAAATTTTGATCCAAATATTTTCAAATTCTGTACTCATAGTACAAAAATCTTCATATTTTTCAAACAGAAAGTTTGACTTTAGGGCTATTAAAATTCCACCGCCTCTATTTTTACCGGTGATTCTAGGATCACGGTCTTGTCTCACTACTTGATATTCAATATTGAAAAGTTCTCCATCATTTATGTCATCGGATAACCAAGTTTCACTTAGACATATTATGTCATAATCCTGAATTAACGTATTTAGAAAAATGGTTTTTGTCTTTGTTCGCAAACCCCTTACATTTTGATAAAAAATGGTAATGTTTTTAGATTCATTGTTTTGTTTGGAAGTATTTTGACTACCTATAATATTTATAGTTACTAGGTTCTTCCTATTGACACCTAACTGTCCATTGTGTTGTTTTCTTTTCGTATTTTTTACTGTTGGAATGAATGTAAATCCTTTAGGAGTTCTGTTCTTCTGGTGTATGGTTTGAATTTTGGGAAAAATGTGTTGCCCTGGATGCGTTATATCCATGTGACTGGGGTTGCGGCATGATGAAAAAAATATGGGTCAGGTTGGTATTGATGGTGATACGAGTGTGGCTGCGCTGGTACAACATGACTATGAGATGATCTCGGCATGTGGTTTTGTTGAATAGTGGTTGTGTGAGATTTATCGCAAGGAGATGGGGGATCAGAGTAGAGTAAAATTTCTGGAGCTTGTGCATTTGGTGCTTGTTGTTGAGTGGGAGTGATATTGCTTCTTAGATATAGAAGATCATTTGAGTAGGTGTAATGAACATGATTCAAGGGTCTTTCTTGTGGGTACTGTTGTTGTTGGCGGTGGTGGTGTTGCTGCTGCTGCTGATGCCACTGCTGCTGTTGGTGCTGGTGCTGCTGCTGTTGCTGCTGATGCCACTGCTGCTGTTGTTGTTGGTGCTGCTGTTGTTGTTGGTGCTGCTGTTGTTGTTGGTGCTGCTGTTGTTGTTGGTGCTGCTGTTGTTTTTGTTGTTGGTGCTGCTGTTGTTTTTGTTGTTGGTGCTGCTGTTGTTTTTGTTGTTGGTGCTGCTGTTGTTTTTGTTGTTGGTGCTGCTGTTGTTGTTGGTGCTGCTGTTGTTGTTGGTGCTGCTGTTGTTTTTGTTGTTGGTGCTGCTGTTGTTTTTGTTGTTGGTGCTGCTGTTGTTGTTGGTGCTGCTGTTGTTGTTGGTGCTGCTGTTGTTTTTGTTGTTGGTGCTGCTGTTGTTTTTGTTGTTGGTGCTGCTGTTGTTGTTGGTGCTGCTGTTGTTTTTGTTGTTGGTGCTGCTGTTGTTTTTGTTGTTGGTGCTGCTGTTGTTTTTGTTGTTGGTGCTGCTGTTGTTGTTGGTGCTGCTGTTGTTTTTGTTGTTGGTGCTGCTGTTGTTTTTGTTGTTGGTGCTGCTGTTGTTGTTGGTGCTGCTGTTGTTGTTGGTGCTGCTGTTGTTTTTGTTGTTGGTGCTGCTGTTGTTTTTGTTGTTGGTGCTGCTGTTGTTGTTGGTGCTGCTGTTGTTTTTGTTGTTGGTGCTGCTGTTGTTTTTGTTGTTGGTGCTGCTGTTGTTTTTGTTGTTGGTGCTGCTGTTGTTTTTGTTGTTGGTGCTGCTGTTGTTTTTGTTGTTGGTGCTGCTGTTGTTTTTGTTGTTGGTGCTGCTGTTGTTTTTGTTGTTGGTGCTGTTGGTGTTGCTGCTGCTGCTGCTGCTGGTGGGGTGCTGCTGTTGCTGCTGATGCCACTGCCGCTGCTGTTGTAGTTGCTGCTGGTGCTGCTGATGCCACTGCTGCTGTTGTTGTTGTTGGTGCTGCTGTTGTTTCCGTTCACTGTGTGACAAATTATGAATAACAAAAGTAAATAAGCTGGGAAAATGTGAATGTACCAAGTTGTCTTTTTTTTAAGATATAGTTTTAGCAGTACGTATTTAATTTTTCTAAGGTCAATATGTATTTGGATCACAGATTTGGCCCCTGAGTCCCCAAAGTGAGTAAATAATATATAAATTTGCAATGTAAGACCTTTTGATTTTATACTCCACATGATTAGGTTTATCTTTCAATGCTAAATAGACCTCGGAGCCTCCTATGAGGGACACTAAAACACCTGGGTTTAGAAATGCCAAAGAAATTAATTTGTAATCACCTTATCAAGGTGAGGTAATGAGTTCTCTACCGTTGACCTTTTCTTACCCGAATTCTCTCCGGCTTGTTGCAGGGGTCACCACGAGTATCTCTCCCGGAAATAAGACCATGCTTTTTTACATTAGGTATTTAAAAAAATGAAAACAATAAAATTATCATTTTTATATAAGGATTGGCCTTTTATAAGGATATCTTTAAAATCTCTAACTAATGAAAGGCAATCAATGCCTTCAGTGTATAGTAGAATTAGGTAAAATACATAGAAGGCCATGCCTCAGGAATCTAGTAGGGTTAGGGATAATACATAGATGTCAATGCCTCGGGGTTATAGTAGCGTTAGTTAAATATGTAGAAGGCAATGCCTTGGGTTTATCATAGGGTTAGGAAAAATACATAGAAGGCCATGCCTCAGGTCTATATCAATGATTCCTAGGTGTTTCGATTATAATTTTTATGCTAGGCCTAAACTATGTAGATTTAAACTCAGGTAAAAATGCAAGCGACGGGATACAATTCGATGTTGATAAAACCATGAGCGGGAGAGAACTCGGTGGTGACGTCCCTTATCAATACCTCACGAGGTATGAGTGTACCCCGGACATAATGGACAGATACATTAATAAATATATTAATTGTTTCCCCCCACCTCACTTAATCTTCAGTGCCAAGTTAAGGACACGAAGTCGGGTCTCAAAGGATCCGTATGAAAAAAAAAAACAGAAGAAAAAAAAATTATGAATCTTTTCATGTCTTTCACGATTGTTGGGGGGTCTCGAAAATAGGGTCCCCGTTTTCCTAGGAAGTCAAACAATAAGTCAAATCAATTTATTTTTCAACGTAGAGTCCATTTATGCAATAAAAATCGCAATTTTTGAAATTCATGTTGTACTTTTCGCTGGCTGAAAGTACATGAAATGCATGGGAACTATGTTTTCCGTAACCTTACACTCTGCCGGGCTATCTCTTTCTTTGTATAGGCGTTCTTCATACCTCGGCCGAGGTGTTTGATATAAAAATGAGGCATCCCCACTACATCTTCGTTAGGTAAGCTTCTTATGAGCCTCCTCGCTCCTCTTATTCTCAACCCAACTGCTTTTATTATTGACATTTTTGTCCTTGTGCTTTCATTTCACCCTCATTATCCGAATTTGACTTATTTTCAGGGGATAGAGAAAGATTTGTGATGCTCACACACTTTTATTTCTAATAGCTTTCGAACATTTAGTATTCAGTAATTATTTTTAAAATGGCGTACAAAAGAATCTTCATTTTTAATGACAGCACACTTAATGTCATATTCAGTTTTTAAAAAAAAGTTACAGACAGTAGAAATTATTTCTTAATTTTTAATGATATCACCACAGTATCGTTATCAGAAAATTTACGGGGTGTCTCATTTTAACAGAGCCCCAGCACTATCAAAAGTAAAAAAAAAAAAAAAAACACTACCATTACCTGAAGTCTCGCCATTCAAACTATTTGCCTACATTTTGAACAGACCTTGTACATTATTAATTTGTTATAAAGTTCATATTAGAAATCCTAAGTAATGTTAGGTATATACCGACCTCAGTAGCTTGATCGATAAGGCGGCAGACTTGTAACCTGGAGGTCGGTGGTTCAAGTCCGGGTTTCAGTGTAAATTTAGTAAAGCGAGTTTGAGTAGTTATGACATCACGAAAGTGATCAACACAAATATGATAACTTTTTATTGACATTTGTCAATGTCAATGTCAGAGGAGAGGCTTCCTAATTGGGAAGTATTGTGTCATTTCTCGCCCATCAGAGGAGAGGCATACGACGGGATGGGCAAGCTACAACACAGACCACAAGCTTCTACAGTAGCTCCTGTTTCATGGCTACTGAATAAAAAAGCCTGTGAAACACTCATTTTTAAATAATAATAATAAAAATATATTTATTTATTTAGAAACTCTTCATTAGTAGAACATAATTATTTATATACAGACAAATAATGGTAAAAATTAAATATAAAATTGACATTATTAATAATATAAACGAGAAAAAAATAAACAAAATATATACATATACATATATTATGTCTTAACTAAAGGGCGGGATGGCAATCACCCAACCCTAAAAACAGTACGTCCTATGCGGTATCATTGTACTACCAATGATTTTTTTCTTTATTATTACTTTTTTAAAATTGATATCAATTTTTTGCATTTTTAATAGGTACTTTATTTTCTTCCTTAATTAAGAATCTTCTTATTTTCGTAATTGCACATGCCACAATAAATGTCAGAATCAAAAAAATAAAATGTATATTCAGTACAAAATGTGTACAACCGATCTTAGTCTGAAGCTCAACGGATAAGGTGGTGGACTGTAACCTTTAGGTCTCTGGTTCAAGTCCTAGGTTTGGAAATATAATATTTAGTAAAGCGAGTTCGAGTAGTTGTGACCTACTTACTTTACTTTCCGAGTCCGTTTCTGTGACCAAATTTAATTTTGTTTTTCCAATAATCTGCAACCTCAATAGCTGCTGTATTTGCCAACACGAGATCCTTTTTCTTACAGGTGACAATTGCAGTGAGGCAGTTAAGGAGGTTGTCTTCGTTTTGTATAGTATAGATTTGCAGTCACATTTGTCATCGTCACTATAACCTCACCTCACCAAATTCTTCTTACATTTAGAAACTTTAGTGCGAAGGCGGTTTAAAGTTCGCCATATAGGATATTTCAAGGTACATCCTTTTTGGAGATTTTCTCTTTTGGTTCGAGTATTGGATTTGATGTGTGTCTTTTCCACAATGCAGTTCTACGGGAATCAGGCGCAGATGAGCATGGCTTTGTTACTTTGAAGAAGCTTTTTCTTGATTTGAGTCTAGTCTGGAGTACAGGCGGGTGGTTGTGAAGCGGGTGTCTTGTGTCTTCGCTCTGTTTCTTTATCTCTATTTCAGCACACACTTGTCTTCTGCTCTGTTTAAAATGTTATTTTATTTCACTATTAGTCTTTGGTTAAGAGTGTTCATTCACAATAAAAATTAACTTTGGTTTAGATCAGAAATGTTAACTTTGGTACCAACATAATGATAATTTGGTAACAGTTCCGGTGGTAGAAAGATTAGCCAGCAAGTGCTGTTGCCCAGGGGACGCCGATTACAATGAAAGGTAATACACGGGGAGGCTCTTTCTATGTCCCCCGTTGTGACATCACTATTGTGATTAACACAAATATTATAACTTTTATAAAAATACACTGCCACTTATGGACAAAATACTTCCTCGTGATTGGTTCACATTGTATACACTTGGCAATTTTGAGATTTTATACTAAATCACTTGTACCTATCTCCAAAACTTTTTAACCAATTTTCCTAATGCATGTTCAAATGTTGTTTGCATTGTCAACTTTAATATTCACTTTTGATTTTTACTCTCCTTATCATATAAAAAGGAAAGCATTGTATTCGTCGAAAATTTGACCTATCCAGTTTTTCGCATTTCTGGACGAATCATATGGCCTTAGAATACCAAAAAAATTGTTATCAGCCATTGGTCCGTGTGTGTGTCTGTCTGTGTTTGTGTGAACAAGATATCTCAAGAACGGTAATAGCTAGAATATTGCAACGCCACTGTCTTAGAATCGGTTAAAGACACAAAAAAGTTAGAGAACAGCATTTTCAATTTAAAATTTTCGATTATTTTACGTGATGCCAGGCTCAAAGGTACCTCCGTTGTGTTTGCGGCTCGCGCACTACATATATATATTCGATGCTCCAAGCACCCTTGGGTTCCACAGCAATATTTAAAAAAAAAATTAGCCTCGCTATTTTACTTCATTGTCTTTTGCATGCTTTGATCTTGAAGCAATTTCAGCGGCTGGCCCCCTGTCCCTGCCCCGAAATAGTAAAAAAATATTTTCTTCGATTTATCTGGGTAATTGAAAAATAAACTTGGGGGAAAAAACCGATATCTATAAGAGATAATAAAAAAAAACGAGGAAGATAAATTAATGTACGTACATCCCTAGGTATTTGGCCCTCAGGTATTTACTACAGACTGTGAGAGTAAAGGGACCTTTTAGTCTTATTTTTGCAGGATAAACAGAGTATGGTATTGTATTGTATTGCAATGCGAATTTAATGTTGATCAGACCGACAATCAGGTACCAATTAAAATTGTACCCACTATGCAACGAAAATTCAATATTTAAAGATCAACTGATATTTTCAACAGTCGATTGGGGCGACCATTAGGCATTAAGTCTGCTAAACTTCACTCACTGCCTAAGACTTTTTAAACTTACTAAAAGATTATCTGAGAAATAAAGCTTCTTTATTATGTACTAGAGTGCTAATCATGGAGGAAGAAGTAATGGCTAACTCGTAATGCCTCAAACCTGTCCGCCATCTGCAAATCGGCCATCTTGGTTGGTCGGAACAGAGAGAAAAACACAACAACAAAAAATTAATATTTTTTCTTCTTTTAAACTTTTGAAGGTATTATGATGTAATATCGGTAGCCGTATTGGATAATTTGTTGTGGGACATATTTATTGCCCATGATATCATTAATATTTCACTCTTTATTGAGGTTACATAAATATACATCGGTTATAAAAAACAAGATGTAAATAAGTGAGGATTACAAATTGAGGCATTTCCGGATGATATTGGTAGTTTATAGTACTACTGATTTCTGACAGAGTTCGATTAGTTTACCAGATGCTTTCAGACCACAATCTTTCAATCCTTGGTTATTTAGTTTGTGGACCAAGCCATTTGTACTGATGAGAAAAGGTAGATACTACTTGTACTTTGCTGAAACCATACATTTGACTTATTTGATACTGAAGATCTTCATATCTGAGCGCACGGCAGTGCGCCAGGCCAAGTTCCAGCAAGCACGGCAGTGTATCTTTACACGAACCGATTCACCCGGTTTTTCACACCCTCATATCTTTGGTTCAATTGATTATAGAGATATGAAATTTGGAACAGAGATTGTCCTAATAACATTAAAAAGACATTGAAAATTTCAAGACTCTATGCAAAAAACTTTCAGAGGCATGTAATTTTGAAATTTGCGATTTTGATACTGACTGACTGACTGACAGATCATCAAAATAATGAGGCACTTCCCGACAACCTAGAAAGCTGAAACGTGCTGTGAAACGACCCATTTACAAAAAGTAATGATATCCCACAAAAAACTATCGTTAAAAAAAGTTTCTTTGTGGGTTTCCTTCTCTTCTCAATATACGCTTTGTTCAGGTTCTCGTCTAGTGGTATTATAACATCTAAAATAAATGCTTGTTTCTTATTTTTTTTTAAATAAAACAATGTCAGGTCGATTATGCAGTACATGGGTGTTGGTCAAGAGGAGCATATTCCAGTACAATTTGACACTTTTATTTTCCATCACAGATTGCGGTTTTATATCTGTAATATGGGACTTGCTTCTTACTTTTAAAGTTGACTAATTTTATTGCTTGGTGAATGATATTTGCTGTTGGGTGGAAGAGATTGCCATAGGCAATAACCCCGCCCTTTAGTTAGTACATATGTTTTCAAATATTTTCTATTCTTTTTCATTTTTATTGTATACTAGCCGTTTGCCCGTGCTTTGCAACGGGACTAAATTTCAAATTTACTAAGGCATGGCCGTACTGCTGGACAGCAATGCCTTTTTGAACTTTTTATAATTTTTCTGGACAAAGCGATAATGGTTTTGGGGGGTCAATTCTGAGACATTTTTCGCTATCTCTTACCGTTTTGGTTAAACAACTCCGGACAAACAAACATAGGTAGGTAGGTAGGTAGTCCTTTTTTCTGTTTTATATATAGAGATAGAGATATTGTTTTTTTTTCTCATTTTTTCACTGTTATAATTATTATTTATATGTACATAATGTCCTTTTGTATCTAATAAAGAATTGTATAATAATAATAATAATTATAATTTGCTACCAAGTTTTGCCTATACGTATTATACGTTATGACATCTCCATTACTTATTTAATTCCTCCATGGTACTAACAAAAAAAACCCTTCATTTTTCTCTTTTTACTTTCCTATTCTTATAGAAAGGAAAGTAATGGAATCACCTAAAATAAAACAATGTGAGTAACTTTATGGTTTAATTTTTATATTTTGGCTACAGCTGAAGGGGGGAGTGATGGTCTCCTGCCAACTTTATTTCAAAGTTAGCTCGTCCTGAACCACATATTTCTATGTGCGATCAACCATCATGAGGACTTTGACTTTTCCTTATAAGCTATTAAACCCTTAGGAAACTATAAGTATAAGTAGTGCATTCTTTAGAGTGTCAGCTCAAGACAGGTGTTGGTCCCATTATGCCAACAGTACTACCGTTACAAACTGTCAGCACATAGAAATGTGTGGTTCAGGACGAGCCAACTTTGAAATGAAGTTGGCTGGAGACCATCAATACCCCCTCCAGCTGGCTACAACAACAACAACAGTACTACCGTTTTTTTTTTTTTTTTTTTTTTTTAATAAAAGTAGTTGTGCCCCGGAACCGCTTTCGCATTACTTCAGGGCACTTTACCTTTACATCCATGCCATTACGGAAACGGAAAAACTCGGTCAGAATTTTCCTCTCCGGCCGGGATTCGAACCCGCAACCTCCGGGTCAGCTCTTAACCACTGCTCTTAACCACTGAGCCACGGAGATCGGCTACTGTTAACTAAAATAATTTACAAATAGTTGCGTTGTAATCCTTCAATATTTTGGGCCCAACAGTAGTCCTCACAACATGCTCCAGTACTTCTCCGAGATATTTCTTCATCCTCATCAACAAGGTCTGAATGATTTCAATCTCCCACTCAGGTAGGTCCTTCTTGAACGTGAATATGATCTTGTACTCTAACTCGTCCAAGCTGAATGACTCGATCTGCAAATGGCATTGGTTGTTCTTCTTCGCCACTTCTAAGTCAACGAAAAATGAGTTCCTCTTTACATGAGCCTTCACAGATACGGGTACTTCTATTAATTTCTGCAGATTCAAGTTCAGAGTTTCGATATTCACAAACAATCTCCCGAATGTCAAATGGTTTAGTACTCTGTATGTGCCGTTCCGTTTGGCAACCAATGTTTCTTTTTGTCTTTTTAGCGTTTTCAAGTCTACTGCATGAATATTTTCTGCTTTATAATAAACTGTTATTTGATGTTTAGAAAAATTTCCACTTAGTTTGTCGATGTGGTATTTGGAGTCAAGGTTTTCGAAAGCTCGGTCAATCAGCTTGTCTAACGTCTTGTTCTTTGCAAATGGTATTACTCTGTATACTGACAGGTTCTTCTCTTGCGACTGGTATGAAGATCTGAACGTGAATTCTTTTTGACTTGGTTTTGGCGAAGTGGTTTTGGCTGACGCAAACAATAGTGGCATTAGAGCCACTGTCAACAGCAATGTTAATAACTCCATTCTCCTCATCTTATGTAATTCCTGAAATAAAAAGACGAATGATTTTACCTAAATATTCTCGCATGAGAAGCTAAATCTTTTTTTTTATCCAAAGTGGAGGATAACTCCAATGACATTTTTATTTATTTTTATAACCTTTATTTTTAGTAAGCACATCAGCGTTCAGCGTGGCGTCCCTGTTACCTTTAATACACCAGTTTTCGTTCTGTCACTTAAGTTCAGCAACTTCAGATAAACTTCTTATGTTGTACAACCTACTAGCAGCAAGTGATGAAACACGAGGAAATACCAAATGAGTGGAGGAAGATTGTTTTACCAATTTTCAAGATGAAACGTGATGTTCAAGACAATGGGAATTAATTTGATGCTTAGTTATAGTTTTTGGCGAAGCTCAAGCCCTTTTACAATTACATATTTCTTGCATATTCAATTTTAATGCATTACTATTAAGAACCACGTAGTCACCGTGGCCGAGTGAGTTAGCGCTCTAGGCATCGCAAGCACGGTGACCTGGGTTCGATCCCCCGCAAGGCAGGATTTTTTCTGCTCTGTTCTTTGGTGTTTGGGGGCCACTCATAAATCTTGACGAAAAATGAGTAGCTGCTTCATTGTTACAAGCGACCAGTGGCGGATAAGGCAAAAATAAGATATTGGGATATTCAAAATACGGAAATTTCCTATAATTCTACGCTACCCACTAAAATTGTGATATAATAACACAAAGAAACACATTTATATTATATATATACTAGCGGGTTTACACCCGCAGCTTCGCCAGCCCATCAGACACACACAGACACCACACACACACACACACACCACACACATCACACACACAGACACCACACACACCACACACACACACACACACCACACACATCACACACACAGACACCACACACACACACACACACCACACACATCACACACACACACACACATCACACACACATCACACACACATCACACACATCACACACACACACACACACAACACACCAAACCACACCACAGCACACACACACACACACACACAGAATATTTGTCGAAAAACTTGAATATTTTGTCCTTACCCGGCGTAGCTTAAGACCGGCTCATCAGAATTTTGCGATCGATGTGTCAAATGAAAGTTCAGACCCTTGCCTAAAAATTTCTTACTCTGAGTTGATAGGTTGTCACTTCAAATTTCAAGAAAAAATGTCATTTAGGTCAAAAAACGTAAATATTTTACGTGTTACCCATCCATTTTTTTACCTTACCTGACGTTGTTTCAGAACGGCTCATAAGAAATTCACGATCGATTTGTCAATTGAAAGCTCATACCCTTGCCTAAAACTTTCTCGCTCTGAGTTGATAGGTCGTCGCGACAAATTTCGAGAAAAAATGTCATTTAGGTCGAAAAACGTAAAAAAAAATGTGTCGCCCATCCAATTTTTAGGACTCGCCCTTTTCCCCGCGGCTGGTGCCCCAGTCGGAATATAGTAAAATCCTTTCTTATAGCACATCTATAATATATAGTCAACCTATATATTAATTTTCAGCCTCCAGAAATTTACCGGTACGGAGAAACAGTGATGAAAAGGTGAAAATATAAAATAGCGCGTTTTTTCGTGTAAATGCGCCCCTTTTCCCCCGCGGTGGGCGCCCCAGTGGGAATATTTCAAAATCCTTTCTTAGTGCGCATCTTAGACCTAAAAGTGACCTACATACCAAATTTCAGCTTCCTAGGACATAATTATCAGTGCTGAGAAATCGAGATGAATGAGTGAGTGACTGAGTGTTAACTTTCGCATTTATATATATAGATAGATTATAATGGAATGGCCCAAAAATATGTCTCACCTGTCTGCTGTGGGAGTACTGGTTTGCACTGTAACATCAAACTCTATGGACTCTCCTTTTATTGATATAAAACCACTAAATAATTCAGCCATTTTATTCGGTCATTAATGATAGAGATATTCTCATATTTTACTTTTTACTTTCCTCATCTGATAGAAAGGAAAGTAATGGAATCACCCAAAGTCTGCAATAGTCTGTTCTTTGTGCTAAAACAAGTTTTAGGCTCTTCAGAGGCTAAATCCAAAGTTTCAGGCATTATTGGTCCGTGTGTCTGTGGGTACCTAAATAAAATATCTCAAGAACGGTATAAGCTAGAGACTTGAAATGTGGCATGTATAGAGTGATCAGATTTTTTTGGGGCCAAAGCGGGACGCGGCCCATTTTGGTGTTAGGGGTGGGGGGGGGGTTTCTGTTGTGAAAATTTATTAAGAGTCTATTTAACAGTGTAGACTAGCTCCCATGGTTTATTGTTCACTGCACTAGTCTAGTACGCGGGAGACCCGGGTTCAAATCCTGGCGGGGGCAGTAACTTGTCACCGTGTCACTGTGGTTTGTATGTTAAATATTTCTTTGTAATAAGATGAGGAAAGTAAAAAGCGGGACATTTTAATGGTTTTGGTCAAAAGCGGGACATTTTAGCGTCCCGAAGAGATCGCTCGGAACAGCGGGACAAACAGCTCCAAAGCGGGATCGTCTCGCCGATAGCGGGACGTATGGTCATTGGTCACCCTAGGCATAGGCATGTAGTACTCAATAAAGAAGAAAACGCTCCAAAAACAAGGTCAGCTTTATGAATGTATGAATATCTAATGTATCATTTACTTCCATTAGAAGGAAAAGCTTTGTTTTTGCTTTCAAGGAAAATCAAAAGCTCTCAAAACTTTATAAATATCGAGTGAAGCAATACCTGCGAATTTGGCAACGAAAAACTTTTGCTTCTTTTAATGTCTTCAAGGTGCTGATTACAAATTTTGTATTAGCATTTTTTTTTATTATTTTATTATTATCTGACTTTGACTTCCTTCCAAGGAATAAGGAAAATTGTGTGATGTTCACACCAGTAAGTTATTTTTGTTTTTTTTTTTATCGAAGCACTCAAAATGTCGTATTCAGTAACTATTTTACAACAGGGGAATAAATCTTCATTTTCTAATTATAGCACATAAAATATCATATTCAGTGAGAATTTTACATTCACTATAAAATTCTAAAAATATTACAGTCCTCTCTTTAAATAAATGTTCATTAAAAAAAAATATTACGTTCTTAGTTTTTAATGAGAGCATCCAAAATATTGTTATCAGTAAAAAATATTTTAGGTAGGTAGGTACATACAGGAGATAGTGATATTTTGTTATTAAGACACTGCATATACTTCTTTTATGCAAAGCATTCTCAATGATAGAATTTTTTGGACGTTGCTTAACTTCGGTGGTCCTACAAGAACCGGTGCATTCAACGCGCCATCGACGCTGGCTTATTTTGACTTTTTGAAAGATACAGAGAGATAGTGACTTAGTATGAGATTTTAAATCACTGAGACTTTCTGGACAACATCCAATAATATAATAATAATATTGCCTTATTTATATACTGCCCAATCAGGACTATTAAGTCCCATTATTCGAGCAGTAAGCCCAAAACGTATTATTATGTGTTAAAAACACAAAATGGGAGGAAAACTTGTCATGTCCCGGCTGGCTTTCAAACCCACGACCTCTGGAACCCCTGGAATCGCAGAGTGCCACCTTTAAGATGGACAGTTAAACTTTGAAGAGAGATGGAAATAGAGAGAGTAGAGATTATAGAGAGAAAAAAAGAAAGAGAAAAAGTTTGCGGATAGAGAAAAACTGTGCGTAGACACGAAATAAAGCAGGAAAAAAATGAAAAATCACCTGTTGTCCTAATATGTCGGTCAAAATGACAAGTATGTAGCATTAAAAAAAAAAAAAAACAATGTTCTATAAGGGTCCATACTTGATTCTTATTCTAAATATTACATAAAAAGTTCTAAACATTTTTCAAATTTTCGTAAGTTACAGATAAAGGCGCATTAAAACGAGTACTTAGTGAATATCTCTTGTCATATACAGGGTGGGGCAAAAGTCTGGAAACCCCTGAATAACTTTCGAATGGCTTATCCGGTAAAATTAAGACAATTAAGACATTTCCAAAAATGTGTCGCAAGGTGGGGGTTCGTATTTAAAAAAATGAAGTTGGCCCCCTTGGCCCCGACGTGGGGGCCGATAGCAAAAATCGGCCCAACTCTAAAAGAAGGTCTTATTACTTTGGTTTACCGTATAAAATTTTAATTTTACCAAATAAGCCATTCGAAAGTTATTCAGGGGTTTCCAGACTTTTACACTGCATACACAAATATGGACGCCATTTGTAAACTGTTAATAATAAAAAAAATAAAATTTGCACCAATGTATTTCTTATTTGAAGACATTTCCAAAAATGTGTCGCAAAGTGGGGGTTCGTATTTAAAAAAATGAAGTTGGCCCCCCTGGCCCCGACATGGGGGCCGGTAACAAAAATCGGCCCAACTCTAAAAGAAGGTCTTATTACCCTGGTTTACCGTACAAAAATTTAATTTTACCGGATAAGCCATTCGAAAGTTATTCAGGGGTTTCCAGACTTTTGCCCCACCCTGTAAATGTTATCTCTTGAGTCTGGAACAACAACAAGGCCTCTCTTTTAGGAGGTTAGGCATTGGGTGAACACTGTCATGTAAAAAACACTATTGTTCCGGCAACCACCAACAGTACAAGCCTCAAGAATGAAGCCACAAGAAATGACTGTCTGAACTATAGGAGTTTAGGCATTGGGTGAACACCCCAATCATGTAAAAAAACCATTGTTCCGGCAACCATCAACAGTACAAGCCTCAAGAATGAAGCCACAAGAAATGACTGTCTGAACTATAGGAGGTTGGGCATTGGGTGAACACCCCAATCATGTAAAAAAACTATTGTTCCGGCAACCATCAACAGTACAAGCCTCAAGAATGAAGCCACAAGAGATGACTGTCAGATCTATGCTAAAAGATTAACTAAAACTAAAACTATCACAAACAATCAGAAGAAGAAGACGAAAAAGAAGAAGAATAAGAATAAGAAATTCATACATTTATTTATTAAATGGACGGATTTATCCATTTTACATGTTCCCTAATAAATGAAACTTACCTAAGAATGATATAAGCCATCCTAAAATGTTAACAATACTGAAAGATAAAAACAGCCTAACAATAATGAAAAATTAAAAACAACCTAACAAAAATAAAGGCAAGAATAAATTATCAAAACAATGGTAAAGTTAAGAGTGCAACGAAAACAGGTTTAATAGTTTGTATTTAATAGAATCAGGAGACTCATCAAAGATATCAATATTCATAGGTTCATTGGAGAGCTTGTTGGTGAGATGGGGTTATTCGGTTGATGGGATTATTAGCTCCAATATTTGTTTTAAAACTATGCGGAACAAATATATCCTGATTTCTTGTAACACGTCTACTAATTTTGAAATACTAGAAATTACATATCTTTCCGCCGTTTTCCTTAACCATATTCGAAAGGACACCCGCCACCATAGTTTCCAGCGCTCCTCGGAAATATGTCTGGAATGTTTTCTTCAAGTAATTCAAAAACCATTTCTTATACCAAGTTTGGTCCTCATAAATCAAATTCATGTCGATGGTATACTCAAAAACCACCAGTTTCAAGGACTTGAGAAACACTTTGCAATGGTCGAGTGTCTTGACCACTTCCAGATCAATTAGGAACGAATCATTCGTGACGTTACCCACCACAGATCCATGCAGACTTATCAGACTGACGAAGCTTTTGAAATTCAGCGTCAATTTTTCGACAGTCAAGAGCAATTTTCCGAACCCCAAAAGAATTTGGAACTCGTACGTCCCGTTTTGTACGTCAACTTTTGTTTTTCCTGTTCGTCTGAACGTTTTCATGTCGACTATATCAATGTTCTTCGAGTCGTAATGAGAATTTGCAGGAATGAAGAGTAAGTTGTCCGTAACGTCTCCAGATAAGGAGTCAATATGGTAGTCGGAATTAACAAAATAAAGTCCGATTTCTAGAATGTAGTCAACCAGCGTGTCCATTGTCTTTGAAAGATCAGGTCCTCCGAAGTGCGTTGCTGATTGGTTAAACTTATATGCTGGTTTCAGTTGAAATTGGTATACTAACTGGTTTGCTGTTTTGTTGAACTGATTTGCTGATTTACCTTGCAACTCATATGCTGATTCTTTTGGAATTGCGCTAACTTCTCTTCTAGTGTCTGATTTGCTGACTGGGCTTCAGATTCTTTTGGATTGATTTTTTCTGTGGAAATGGTGATCATTGGAACTAAAGCCACTGTTAACAGGAGTTTTGATAACTCCATTATTTTCATCTCCCGAAATTCCTGAAATGAAAGAAGGCGAATGCTTTTACCAGAATATTCTTATTAAAAAAAACCCCTAGATATTTTTTGTACTTTCCTTATGTTATAGAAAGGGAAAACGGACTATCAATTTTTTTGATGAATCCCATACAGTCTGGCTGCGGGACTTTAAACAGGAAGTAGACCAGCAGTCTGGCTGGGGGACTGTAAACAGAGAGTAGACCAGCAGTCTGGCTGGGGACTATAAACAGAGAGTAGACCACCAGTCTGGGTGGGGACTATAAACAGGGAGTAGACCAGCAGTCTGGCTGCGGGACTGTAAACAGGGAGTAGACCAGCAGTCTGGCTGGGCGACTATTAACAGAGAGTAGACCAGCAGTCTGGCTGGGCGACTATTAACAGAGAGTAGACCAGCATTGGCTTGGTCCTGGGGGACCTTGTCAATTATTAGCCTCCTTGTAAAGACAATGGTAGAATTGCTGAGTCATTCCTCCACTATCTGGCTACCATCGTTCACGATGACAAAACCCTATGATGATGAATAATTATGTTAAAAAAGTTACTTGTGCCCCAGAAACCGCTTTCGCATTACTTCAGAGCACTCTACCTTTCAATTCATGTCATTTCGGAAACGGAAGAATTCATAAAAATACTTTTGGGACCGGCCGGGATTCGAACCCATAACCTCCAGGTCAGCAACCAATGCTCTTAACCACTGAGCCACGGAAGTTTTGGTATGTTAACTCCCCTTTTTTTTTTTTTCTTCCTTCAAGTTTTTGTTTTTTTTTTTTTTTTTCATTTATTTTCAATAGACAATAAAATGAACAAAATTAATTTGCATATAGCAACTGGGTTCCTATCCCTTGGAATTTAACGCAGCATTTGAAATTACTTACTCCAATACGTCCAAAATAAAAAATCAGTAGGTATAAATAGAAAAGTGTACGAAAGTACACACTAGACGCGTCTTTAATAAAACACAAATATTTTTACCATCTCACACATGTAGGTACGAAGCACTCATGAAATAAATTCAATTGAAAAAACAAAAAAAAATTACCTAAGTTTTTGCTTATCGTAAATTTTAGCGATTATTAATCAAATTTCGCCTGAAAATAAAACAATTAGGTATTCAGGGTATTGCAAACATGTTGGTCATCCAGCCTGAAATGAAATTACTTTTTAGTTACTTTTTTTCCTGGAAAATCAAGTAATAATAATTTCGCTTTATTTATACTGCCCAATCAGGAGCATTATAGTATTTCAGCAGTAAGCCCAAGACGTATTATTATACATAATATGGTGAAAATCCCAAATGAGAGGATTGTCTGGTAAGTCAGGTAGCCTAGGGATCCTCATTTTAGTTTGTGACCACATAAAAATAAGACTCTGGGGGTCTGGTGATAGAAAATGCTTTGAGCATTAACCTTGCCTGGTGGTTACCTCCCACTAAAGAGTATTATTATTATTATTAAATTACCCCAATATTTTTGTGTCTCAAAATCACCCCACAGCACCCTACACTGTTTGGTGTAGAATGAAGTGTCCAATTGTCCTTTGATGTTGATTTACGGTGGTTAGGTAGTAGAAAATGTGGTTACCTTGACTTATTATTATTATTATTAAGAGATACCTGGATATAAACGAATAAATTTCTGGTCCCTTGAGTTCTCTTAGAAAAATATTTTTTTGCTCCGATTTCAATTTTTTTGAAAAATAATATAGGTTCGAATATTTAATTTAAAAAAAATTGAAATTGGAGCAAAAAAATATTTTTCTTTACAATTCAATTCAATTCAAAATGTGTTTTATTTGTTTAATAAATATTTTACAAATATACACAGTTGGAGGTCAGCTGACAAAACATTTTTAAAATTATGATACATTTTAATACTCATTATAACTTAGCAACGTTAATATGTACTTAAGTACTCTTCTGAAAAAGTTAAACAGGGTTTATTGTGGTTACTTATTATACATTCATGGTGGGGTTTGAACCCACCATCATACAATTTTTTATGTATTTAATATCATGATGGGAATCGAACCCTTTATCCTCGGGACACCTTCATTGTTTTATAATATTTGTTAATTGTCAATTTTACAAATATCATTTTATCTTAAAAAAAAAAAAAAAAAAAAAAAAAAAAAACATGTTGCACTTTGTTCCTCATGTACAACTTATTTATGTTTTAATCTTTACGACAGAAAGTTGTCTATGCCATAGCCTGGATTCGAACCAGAAACCTTTGTATCATGAGTCGGTGTTTCTTCAGATTACTAAGGTTGGCTTAATCCGATCTGATGAATGATCTGATCCTCTTTACAAAAACGAACACAATGCTTCCGATTTCTAATAATAGAAATTTCTCGGAAGTAAAAAAATGAGATCATGCTTATCATTTATTAATTAATTTCCACCACAAAACTCTTCTTATCGGGGAGCACATTTATCAAAGTAAAATAAACGACGCTTTTGAAAACACAAAAACTGACACCAAAGAATCTGCCGTCAAGAAGGAAAAGTCGGAAAGTTAATTAAAAATGTAGCTCCACCGTTTTTCACTAAGTCAAAGAATGTCTTTTTCTTGTTGTTGTTGTTGTTTTTTTTTTTATGTTGTTGGTGGCGGTTGTCTAATATTAAATTTGTTATTTAAATTACCTCGGCGGCTCAGTGGTTAAGAACATTGGTTACTGACCCGGAGGCTGCGAGTTCGAATCCCGCGGCCGGAGTGGAAATTTCTGACCAAAATTTTCCGGTTGGCCGGAGTGGCATGGATGTAAAGGTGAAGTAATGCGAAAGCGGTTCCGGGGCACAAAGTCTGTCCCGGTAGCTCAGTGGTAAAGGTGGCACTCTGTGAATCCAGAGATTTCAGTGGTCGCAGGTTCGAAACCCAGCCGGGACATGACAAGTTATCCTCCCATTCTGATTTTTACCACATAATAATACGTCTTGGGCTTACTGCTGGAATAATGGGACTTAATAGTCCTAATCGGGCAGTAAAAATAAGGCGATATTGTTATTATTGTATTATACCTAATTACCTTTTTTTTAAAGGATCATAAAAGAGAGATAGACATTGTATAGGTTGTTAAGGTACATAGATTACATTTACATAGACAATTACATAGATACCTATATATTTAAATAAAGTCAGTGTACCCATTTCTGTTATTTATTATCTCTTCTTCTTGTCTTGTTTTTATTTTTACATCTTCAATGTCGGTTCAAACTTGCTTGTTCAATGTTGTTTTTCACTTGCTGACAGCTTCAGAAAACGAGTAACTATTAACTTTTTTTTCATGAGTATTTTTTTAGAGAGGTCTGATGTAACAATCGGAGTCCTGGCCCCAAACTATTAACTTTACAGTGAAAACTCACGGATAGTCAAATGGTTTTATTTGTAAAGTAAGTTTTTTATTGACTTGTTTTTATTTATTTACACTTTTTTTTACAAAACAATCAACAATATGAGTGTTTAAGTGAGTGAGTGTTCACAGCCATTTTATTTCGTAGATATGAAACAAGAGCTACTGCAGACGCTTGCGGTTTGTATTGTAGCTTGCCCATCCGTTCATTTTTTTTTTTTTAATTAATGTTCAAACGCAATGTGTTTCACTGCAATCACATGAACTTAATACTTAACCTAGGTAATATTAAAATTTTCTAAACCTAGTTGTTGCTTACATTCATTCTTAAAGATATTTACATTATTTGAAAGGTCCAATTTAGAGGAGTGTTGATTGTATAGTAACATAGCAGATATTAATGGTGAGTTAAGACCCTCTGGCGCACAGAGCTGGTTACTAATATAGAAAAAACCAGGATTTTCTCTAGTTCTTAAGTTTAACAAAGGAACCCTAATACTAAAGTCTTCAGAAATATCAGAAATTTGAATATTATTGTTGAAAACGTGATATATATACATCATTTTCTGATAGTTTCTTCGTGCATTCATAGTTCCTATATTTAGATGTTCCATTAAGTCTGTGTATGAGATGGCTTCGGGGTATACTGGATAGAAACCATTTAATTTCTTGAAGAGAAAACGTACAAATTTTGCTTGAACTCTTTCAAGCGTATCCCTTTGATTTTGCGTGGATGGTGACCATATGACCGAGGCATACTCAAGTTTACTCCTGACAAGTGCTGTGTAGAGGGTTGTAATAGTTTCTTCTTCTGTGAAAAATTGGGAATGTCTTATGATTAGACCTAAATTTTTTGTAGTGGATGAAAGTATGTCTAATATATGATTATCAAATTTTAGGTTATGTTGAAATTTTACTCCCAGATCTTTTTTGACTGTAACTCGATTTAATGAAGCATTTCCTAATTTATATTCATATACGATTTTTGCTTTTTTCTTGTTATAGATAAAACTTCACACTTGTCAGGATGAAAAGCGAGTTGGTGTTGTTCTAGCCATGCTTTTACAGAATTTAAATCTTCTTGTAATAACATACAGTCAGATTCATTATTAATTTCATAAAATAGTTTGAAATCGTCTGCATATAATAAATAATTAGCATTATGTATAGCTTCCCCGATGCCATCTATTACTATCGCAAAAAATAGGCCACTCAGCTTTGAACCTTGAATCACTGATGACGTAGGATAGTATGGATCAGATATATGGTTTTGGAAAAGTACTCTATGTTCACGGTGCTCGAGGTATGAAGCTATAAGTTGTACAAAATTAGGATGGAAACCATATGCTGCTATTTTTTTAAGAAGAACATCATGCGATAATCTGTCATAAGCCTTTAAGATATCTGTATATACAACATCTACTTGGTTGTGTGATTTACACAGTTTTTTTGCAACTGCATGGTGAAAACTTGTTAAATTTGTAACAGTGGACCTATTTTCTATGAAACCGTGTTGATTTTGAGATATTTTACTATAAACAAAAGATGAGATTTTATCAAAAATACAGGTTTCGAAGAGTTTAGATATTACGGTCAAAACTGAGATGGGTCTATTGTTCTCGATATCGTATGAGTTTCCTTTTTTTGGTATAGGTGTCACTAATGTGTATTTTAACAGAGTAGGAAATATTTTATTCTCTAGCGATTTATTGAAAATTACAAGAAAAATTTTTGATAGAGTAACTGAGCAATTTTTTATAATATTGGTAGGGATACTGTCCATTCCTTCATTTTTGTTCTTTAATGACTTAATACCTTTGCAAATGTCATTTTCTGTAAAAGAAAACATTTTTAGGTCTATCGTATTTGATCCCATAAAGTTTTTCCCAGTTATAACTGGTGGGAGGGTCTATATATACTGAGTTGAAATATTTAGCAAAAGCATTACTGATTTCGATGGGGTTTGTGAGTAAAACACCACCCGATTTGTAGGACAATTTCGGAAGATTTTTATTCTTGGACTTGATGAAGTTCCAGAATTCCTTTTTACTCTGTGATTTTAGTTTTATTTGTAGATCTCTTAAGTATTCTTTGTAGTTTTTCTTAATTTGCTTCTTACATTGTTTTTTGAGTTCTGGATAATTTGAGTTACGATTTTTTCGTGATTTTTCTTTTCTCAGATATAATTCAACGGTGTTTTTACTCCACCAATTAGGGAAAGTTTTTTTATATTTCTTAAAAGTGCCAAAACGTTTTATTGGAATATATTTATCAAAGATTCTAAATATGATTGCGTAGAAAGCTTCTAAAGCTTTATTTGGGTCTTCCTGTTCAAACACCGTTGCCCAGGATGTATTATTATTAATTTCTTGGTATAATATGGGCCAGTTAGCGTTTTTGAAGTTGAACTTTTTATTTAAAAATATATGTTCTGGAAAGTTTTGTGTTGTACTTTTCAAATTTTGAACTGTTTTCGGCGATTTATCATTGGGTTTGACTTTAGATTTATTCTTCTTATAAAATAGAGTAATGTTCAAGGTCGGATGGTGTGGGTCTTCTACAACCAAAGGTTCTCCTACCTCAACTGTTAAATCAATACTCCTCTTTACATTGTTGTTGGACATATGTTTAAATAAAACTAAGTCTAGTATTTTATTATATGTGTTTTTGATGGTATTAGAAGATGTTAATTCAAGAAAATTTAACATCTCATTAAGTATTGAATTCTTTTGAATATGAATTTTAGTGCCGATTTCCTTAGATAAATTGACCTCTGAAAATGATGGGACATTGAAATCTCCTAAGAGTAATATTTTTTTTTTTTTTTTTTTAAAGATGAGTGTTTCACAGCCGTTTTTATTTCGTAGCCATGAAACAGGAGCTACTGTAGACGCTTGTGGTCTGTGTTGTAGCCTACCCATCCCGTAGTGTGCCTCCCCTCCGATGGGCGAGAAGTGACACAATACTTCCCAATTAGGTGCTGGGTCAACACGAGCGCACCGGAAGGTATCCCTTACAAACAATTGTAACCAAATTAAGAATACAAATTTTTGTCGGCACGGGGGATCGAACCCGGGACCTTCCGCATGGCAAGCGAGTGCTTAACCACTGAGCTAATCGCGCGCTCTTTTTATATGTTTTTATAGTTTGAGTTTGTACTTATTTCCACTAATTTATCATAAAATAAATTTAAAGTATCATTTGTTACAGGGGGTGGAATGTAAACAGCACATATTAAAAGTGTCATAACGATAAAATTAAGCTTAATGTCTAGCAACATGGTTTCAATTTGATGACAGTTGAAATTCCATTCATATTTAGGTATTACAACATATTCTTTTTTTATGGCTAGGCATATGCCCCCACCCTTTGATCTATTTGTCACTTCAAGATTTCTATCTTGCCGAAAAACTTGGTATCTATTATCAGTAAACTCTGAATCATATTGTATATTATCCTGTAACCAGGTCTCAGTTAATATTATAATGTCATGATTTTGGTCAATACAGCTTAGATAGCAATAATTTGTTTTAGTATTGAGGCCCCTCACATTCTGATAAAGTATTGAGTATGAGGACTTGCGGTGTGCATTAACTGTATTATTTGTATTGGAATGTACTGTATTTTGTACTGTATTATTTCTATTTGAGTTTATATCAGCACATTTTGTGCACGTCAGTACGCTTGAAAAAAATCAAAGGGTAGAGTATCTTTATTTATATTCCCTATAATATTTGAGCCACATGAGGTGCATTTAGAACAATTTGAATAGTTGTAGTTTTCATGTATTTCCCATTGTTTTGGAAATTCAAGGTATTGTTGTTGTTGATTTTTGTATTGGTATTGTTTTTGTAGGTTGTTTTGTTGCTGATTTTGTGGTGTTGGAGTTGCTGGGAATGTATGTTGATAGTAATGTTGCCACTGTTGCTGTGGAGAACATAGTTTCTGTTGTGGTTGTGAATGCTGATTTTGTTGATGTTGTTTTTGTTGATGTTGCTGGCGTTGTTGCTGCTGTTGTTGTTGCTGTAATTGTAGGTACTGCTGTTGATGTTGTTGTTCTTGGTGTTGCTCCAGTTTTTGTTGGTATTGATGACTATGGTGGTGCTGTTGTTGATGTTTATTACTTATCTCTTGATTCCAATGTGAATATACATAAGGAGATTGTGTTTTGGGTTTTATGTTTTCTATTTCTCTTGATATGGTGTGTTGTAAATTGTCTTTATTTAGTTTTCGCTGTTGTAAATCTTGTTTTTGCTTAATTTGAAAGTTATTTTGTAGTTGTGATTGTTTATGTTGCCGTTCTAGTGATTGCAGATCATTTTTAGGTTTTCTATTAATGTTTTGTGGAGTTGAGTTTTTTTGTTGTTGTTGCCAATGGCTGTGATGAGAATGTTTTTGTTTATATTGCTGTTGGTTATATGTGTTATTGCGGTGGTTTGATGCTCGGCTGTGGTATTCTTTTTGTTGAGTTTTCATATTTCGGTTCTGTGATGGGTCATATTGTTTTTGTGATGTTTGGGTTTTTATTACTTTTGGATCTTTAATTTGACATTCATTATTATTGGTTACATTATTTTGATGTTCATTTATGGTGTGGATTTTGAATGTTCGCTCACTATGATTGGGTATGTTTTTGATAGTTTCAGTTATTTTTTTACTAAAATATGTCTTCCCTTTTCTGCCGAGATGTATTCCATCGATAGCCATGTGCCAGTGTTGGATAAATTTATGTGGCTCAATTGTTGTGATATTTTTAAATTTTTGTGCGTGATGTTTTATAAGAGTGTTTAGTCTAATAATATTTTTATTTTTAGGGTTGTTTGGTTGAGGAGGTATCAAGATTAATATAATTTTACATTTTTTCTCTGCAATCAATGATATACTATCTTTGATTGTTTCAATTTCACTTTTGAAAAGGTCATTTGTACCTGCTGAGACAACTATAATGTCATCATTTTGTGTGATTTGTGGGATTATTAGTTCATGTGTTGTATTAGTGTATGTGAATCCTGGTCTGAAATTTTCTGTTATATTCCAGTTATCGAAACAGCTTTCTTGTTGTAGCCTTTCTTTCAAGTAACGGATGTGACTATCTCCTAGTAGGTATATGGTTTTTTTTTGTGTGGTTAGGTGTGGCTTTTGTTTTTGGGGTGATTCCGTTTTTTGATTTGTTAGTTTTTGTTTCTATGATATTCTTGTTGGAATGAGGGTCTTCTTGATTTGAGTGAATATTATTGAGGCGGGTTTCTATGTTTGTTATTCTTATGGAGTTTGTTTTTACTTCATGTTCAATTTTTTCAAGTATTTGTTTAGATTGTGTGTTAGTATTAAAAGCACTGTTACTTGGGATGGTTATTGTATTGGTGTTAACTTGGTCACAACTGGTGTTATTATTGGGGACGAATGTGTTGTTACAGTTAGTAGTTAAGATCTGAATCTCAGGTTTGTGTGATGTGTTTGTGCTGCCTAAGTTAGTATCTGAATTTCTTAGTGCTTCTTTAGTGCTATGAGTATTTGGAGTTATTTGTTTGTTTTTCTTGTTGGTGTTTCTTATATTAGAATCTACATAATTATTTTCCATGTTTTCGGTATTCAGTACTTTTCTTTGTAAGTTTGAATTTGAAGTTGTTATGTTTTTATCTGAAAGATCAATGTGGATGTTGTCTATATGGTTTGATTGTGATTTTACACTCGAATTAAGAGATGAGTGTTCAGATAGTATGTTAACACACGAATTATCTTCTATGTTATGTTCCGTTTGATGTTCTTGTCTTTTGTCCTTATCCATGTTTTGGCTAATTTGATATCCTATTTCATCGAATTCTTGTTGTATGGTTTTAAAATTATTATGATTAATTGAGAAGGAGTTAGTAAATTGCAGCATACTTTGATTTGTGGAAGTATTATTTATATCAATGATTGAGTGATCTGTAAATGTGTCTTCTATAATATGGTCTCGTTTCAACATTTCGATGGTTTTCTCAAGCATGGATATAGTGTAGTTTAACTTGTTTATTTTTTGTAATAGTAGTTCTATGTTTTCATGGTTATCTTCATTTACAAGTTTAAGTTTTTTTATAGTTTCATTCTGAGTTTTATTTAGGGATTTAAGATTAGTTATCTCTTTTTCTTGTTTTTCCATATAATCGTGATTTTCAGATTCTCTGATTTTTGTTTCCTTCAAAAACTTTTCCATACATTTTATTTTGGTGTGTTTATCTTGTATTTCTTCATCAGTTTTTGTTCTTTGTTCATTGTATTCTCCTAGCAAGTCATTTATTCTTTTTTCTAGTTGTGTGTTTTTGTTTTTAAGATTTTTCATGCTAATTTCTGCGTCTTTGAACTCTTGTATAACATTATTTTTTTCATTATTCAAGTTTTCTACTCGTTCTTGTTCTAGAGCCCATTTTTCACATATCTTCATATGAAGATAAAAAAGAAGAAGAAAATATAATAAGAATAATATCGTCTTATTTATACTGCCCGATTAGGACTACTAAAATCCCATTATTCCAGCAGTAAGCCCAAGACATACCTATTACTATGTGGTAAAAATCGCGAATGGGAGAATGACTCATCATGTCCCGGTTGGGTTTTGAACCCACGACCTCTGAAATCTCTGGATTCAGAGAGTGCCGCCTTTACCACTGAGCTACCGGGACAGAGGTTCCTGTAGCGTATAATTATTATGATGTTGCTGAAATATGTAGGACATGTAGGTATCTACACGTCCTAACTGGTATGTACTATTTGGTATGTACTTAGTGTTATGTACTAATTGTTATGTACTAATTGTTATGTACTTACTGTAATGTATTTACTGTAATGTACTTATTGTTATGTACTTATTTTTATGTACTTAGGGACAGATATAAAAATAAGAAGGGTGAGAAAAAGAGGACAAAAAGAAAGAAGAAGAAGAGAACGAGTTCGAATTTCAAATCAACAAGTTGTAGTAGAGAAGAGAAAACAAATCCACATTATCTCCATCTCATCAGTATTGTATTTGTTTTCTCAGACTTTATTTTTATTTCCCCTCTCCTTATTTTACGTCTCTCTCTCTCTCTCTCTCTCTCTCTCTCTCTCTTTCCTTCTCTCTCTCTCTGGCTCTTATTTTTTCCTCTTTCTCTCTCTATCTCTCTCCCTCTCTTTCTCTCTCTCTCTCTCTTTCTATTTCTTTCTTTATATCTCTCTCTCTCTTCTCTTTCTATTTCTTTCTTTCTTTATTTCTCTCTCTCTATTTCTCTTTCCCTCTTTTTCTTTTTCCTTCTTTCTTTATTTCTCTCTCTCTCTCTCTCTCTCTCCCTTTTTTCTTTTCCTTCTTTATATATTTCTCTCTCTCTCTTTCTTTCTCTCTTTCTCTTTCCCTTTCTCTCTTACCTTCTCTCTTTCAATTTTTCTTTCTCTCTCTCACTCATTCTCTCTGTCTTTTTCTATTTTTTTTCTCTCTCTGTCTCTTTCTTTCTCTGTCTCTCTATTTCTTTTTCACCATCCATCTCTCTCTCCCCTTGTCTTTCAACCTTTCTTTTTATCACTCACTCACACTTCTCTCCCTTTCTCTCTCTGATTGAATGTTGTGTTGGGATGTAAAGGAGTATTTTTCGAAAGCAATTTTCTAGTCCGCTTTTGTGTGCATTGTTTGGTGTAGAATGAAGTGTCCAATTGTCCTTTCATGTTGATTTACGGTAATAATGTTGATTTTGAAATACTCTGTTAGGTAATTAGGACATTATGTTGGATTTTGCATATTTGTAAATGCTTTTTATATACATACAAATTTTATACTTAAAATTTATATGACCTCAGTACCTTGATCTGTCAGGCGGCGGACTTGTAACCTGGAGGTCGGTGGTTCAAGTCCCGGTATCAGCGTACATTTAGTAAAGCTAGTTTGAGTAGTTGTGATACCACGAAAGTCCGCCGCCCTTTCGATCAAGCCACTTTATTAAACATGTTGGATCAAGTTTTATTTACAAATGACATAGAATATAATATACATACATAGAAATTGAAATTAATAAAACAAAACTTGATCCAGGGCGGTGATAATGCCAACGGCATTCTCTTCCGATAACTACTCTTATTCATTTATGATTACCGTAATGCGATTATGTTAATTTCCTAGATTAATGTTATGATTTATTATGTTAACATAATTTGAATAAATAATGAGTAAATTTTGATACCGTCATTACAGAAAAACTCATTTTCAGTAATGGATAGCGGAAAAAAGTGATGATGAAAATAATAATAATGATTTTATTTGTTTCTCAAATGTACATTTAATATAGTTTAGATTTTCATCAAATAATGATGAAAATCTAATTTTTTTGTTGTTGTTGATATTATTTAATGCAGCTAAGAGCGATTTTTTGTTCGCAGCATACTACCATTACTAACTATATTGCGGATTTTTACTTTCTATGAGGTATAGAAAGTATTTTTATTTTTATTTTTTAACAATGCAATACAGAATAGGTACAAAAATATAATATAATAAATACCGTTAGATATTGTATATTTCATGGTACATTATCAATTCACAAAAAAGAACAATTTTTTTTTTTACAGATACTAAGACAATATAGCTAACGAAACATTTTTCTTTTTTTTTCTCTCTCTTTGATACGGCCATTGTTGTATCATTTCTACTCTGTCAAAGTTTGTTGGAAATCATTTTTGTTTTTTTGTTGTTGTTGGTGTTGTTCTTGTTGTAGGCAGCTTGGCTACAGCTGTAGAAGGGAATGATGGTTTCCAGACAACTTTATTACAAACTTGACTCGTCCTGAACCACATATTTCTATGTGCGATCAACCATCATGAGGACTTGGACTTTTCTTTAGAAGCCATTAAACCCATAGGAAACTGCAAGCTAGTCTGGCTAGTAAAGGTTGGCTAGTCTGTTCTCTGTTTATAGTCCTCTAGCGAGACACTGGTCTTCTCCCTGTGTAACGTCCCTCAGCCAGACATTAGGGCAGTATGCATAATCTTTCCTCAAATTGAGGTCTTCTTCGAAACTTCCCTCAAAAGCATCCCCCAGCCAGTCAGAAATCATATTTAATAATTTTGAGTAAAAAAAATCTAAGAAAAAAATCTTCAGACAACTGTTTAAAGTACTTTAAATTACCTTTTCACACACAATGCAAAGTGATAAAAAATTGTTGCGAAGTACATGGGGAAAAAAATAAATAATAATGTGTTTCTTTGTGTTATTATATCACAATTTTTAGTGGGTAGCGCAGAATTATAGGACTTTTCTATATCTTTTAATATCCTCATATCTTATTTTTGCCTATAATTCCGCCACTGGTCGCTGCTCACATTAAAGTAGCTGTTCATTTTTCCTCACGAGGTATGTATGAGTGGACCTTGAACACCCAAGAACAGAACAGAAAAATTCCTGCCCCGCTGGGGATCGAAATTGATAATTTCGCTTAAATCTCGTGTGAAAAAATGAGTAACTGATTTTGTGTGAGCAGTGGCGGAATTATGGGCAAATGATACACAAGAATTACATAGTAAAGGAAAAGACAGACCGACAGACAGACACAAAACCGAAGCTGCTCAGGAGGTCATGAAACGTTCAGAAATTAAAAAAAGAAAAAGAAAATGAAATCGGAACAATTTTTTTTACATCAAAAACGAATACAATTCCTACTTCCGATTTCTATTATTAGAAATTTATGGGAAGTAATTGTGTGAACGCCTTCAAACTTGCAAGTATACAATATGCAATAATTCACATTATGATCGTGCCCTCTCTTCCTAGTCGTAATGGGGTGCCAGCCTCCGTGGTGTAAGGATTGTGACTACTGCCCGTAGTCCAGAGATACTCAGTTCGATTTCCGGTTTCAAACAGATATTTCTGTTCCCTCTGAACACGTGAGGCTGGCATTACCGGCCCTACCCAGAACTTTACTTAGTGGGGTAGCTTCACTCCCTCACTTTGTTCGGTTAAAAAATAATTTAATAAATGTAAGGTATCTTCTGTTTCATGGCTACGAAATAGAAAAGGCTGTGAAACACTCATCTTGAAGAAAAATAATATGAAAACGAGCACAACTTCAATTTCACAGAAAGAAAGAGGAAATCTCTTCATAAGAACGTGCTAGCCACATGTGGTCAACTGATCATTTGCCATACACAATATTTCTTAAGCTTTTTCATAAGCTCTGTTTTCGACAGCACATTAATTTGTGGTTGGATACATACGAAAAATACTCTGCCAATTATGGACACAATACTTCCTCGTGGATGGGAATGGTAACGTGAAAGTGAATGCTAATTTTCTTCTTTCTATTATCGCTAGAATCAGAGATTTTTTACTGTTACACTTCTTAACCGATTTTATTCAAATTTCTTTTAAATTGTAGCATAGCTTTACAATCTCTTTTACAAAAAATACTAGATTTCAGAAAAAAATCTGTATCCTCAAGTTAAAGACCTTATTTTTGGACATTTTTGTTCAAAATTAAGGATTTTTTTTATATACCAGAGCTCAATCATATTTGTTTAAAAATAATTAAAAGTGCACTATGTAAAACACTAATACGCATTACGCATAAAGGTACCCACAAAATTTCATAAAAATCAGTTGTACCCTTCACAAAATATAAGCGTATACATGAAAAGATAGTGGTCAGGCAGCGCATTTATTTATATGGTCTATGTCTATATCACAAAATATTTCGTCGAAATCCGTTATTATTATTATGAAACTCAATTAGAAGAACACATAGGTATACAAACAAATAATGGTAAAAATCAAAATACAAAACTGACAATATTAATAAGAACAGGAAAAAAAATAAACAAAATATATACGTCCTAACTAAAGGGCGGGGTTATTGCCTATGGCAATCTCTTCCACCCAACCCTTGACAACCCAACTTCGTTGTAGAAAAAATCAACGTCCAATTTAAGTAATTAGTATTTGATTTTTTCTTTTCAAATCTACAAAGAGTGCACATAATGACAATGGAAATGAGAAACAGTACTTGCTGGTATCTATAATTTATTCATAATAATTTAAATCACCTACCTCCCTACTGTTGAACAGAAAATCAATATTAATTATTTAAAAAAAACGGATGGATTCAATAATATGGATATGGAGTTCTTTTCAAAGTAATATCAATATTAATTTTTAAAAAAATCTAATGGAATTTTCAATCTCTTCGAAGCATAAATTTTACCTTGGAGCAAAATTTTATATGTATTTTATGTACACCTATTATTACTTCCCATAAATTTCTAATATTAGAAATCGGAAGTATTGTGTTCCTTTTTTGTAAAAAAAAAATATTTTTTTTGGCAAATTCAATTTTTTTCATATATCTGGACATTTCATAACCTCTTGAGTAACTTTGGTTTTGTGTCTGTTAAATACATTCATTATGAAAATCTCAGAAATTACTGACCGAATTTCGACAAAATTTTCGTTTTAAAAAAAAAATGCAAAAATAAGGTTTACGACTTGCCGATACAGATTTTTTGTAGGCTTTTAAATATAGGAAAACTATTTTTATGCCATATAAAACAAATTTGAAGATAATAGATTGAGTGGTATTGGAGATACAAGTGATTTAGTAGGTATAAACTCTTAAAATTGCCGAGTGCATACAATGTGAACCAATCACGAGGAAGTATTGTGTCCACAACTGGCAGTGTTTTTTTATATACTTTTGAAGAGCTACCTTTTTTACTAATTAAATGAAATATTCATATTCTGACAGTAGAATTTTTATCAGTGATATCTTTTTCAGAACTGAATATTATAATGAAAATTGATCACCCACCGTAGAGACCAGTGGATTTGCATACGAGTGATCTGGGTTCGAATACCAGAGAAGTACATTTTTTTCAGTTTGTCTTTCTAGAATCTAGAAGCAAAAAAATCCGTGAATAGGTAATTATTATCGATCAGTGATGATAGATAGATGTGTAATTAATCAAGAGTTAAAAAAAATGAACATTATTTCAACTTTGATTACCACAGTAGTCACCGTGGCAGAGTGAGTTAGGCATTGCACGCACGGTGTCCTGGGTTCGATCCCCAGCGGACCAGGATATTTTCTGATCTATACTTGGATGTTTGGGGTCCACTTATACCTCGTGAGGAAAAATGAGTAGCTGCTTTATTGTTAGCAGCGACCAGTGGTGGAATTATAGGCAAAATAAGATATTATATATTAAAGATATGGAAGAGTCCTATAGTTCTGCGCTACCCACTCAAATTGTGATATAATAACACAAAGAAACACATTATCATTATACCACAGGTTTTATACAGATTTTCAGACAAGTTTTAGTTTTCCGTAACTTTACTTCCCACGTTACGTTCAGTGAGAATAGATATCTATGGAAATGTAATTCATCAAAAGTTCAAGAAAATTTTGTTCTTAACTGTCGAGATATGCAAATAAAAAAGAAGAAGAAAAAAAAAACCAAACGAGATAAAAGCAAAGTTATGAAACTCGTATGCTAAGGTGAAACATAAGTTACCGCACTCCAGATACGAGTATAATAAAACAATGCATTTGAAAAAAAAAAAATCTTGTGTTATTATTATTATTAAACTCTTCATTAGAAGAACACATATAGAAACAAAGAATGGTAAAAATTATAATACAAAATTGACAATAGAAATAATATAAACAGGAAAAATATAAACAAAAAATGTACATATTTCCTACCTAAAGGGCGAGGTTATTGCCTATGGCAATCCCTTCCACCCAAACCAACTGTGTTACCTTTAGTATGAATAAAAAAAATATAGACACAGCACACGTACCTAGTTTTAAATATTAAAATTAAATTATAAAAGTTAAGTTATCATATTTGTGTTAAACACTTTCGTGATGTCACAGATACTCAAACTCGCTTTCCTAAGTCCAAGCTGAAATATAATATATATTTGCTGACTAAGCCTTTATGTATATGTAGCTGACAAACAAAATTCAGTCCCCAGACAGTAATAAAAAAAATATTTTAATATCATATTGAAGGGATAATATCTTTGTATAGATATGTTTTAGGGACCAATGAAAATTACATAACTAACTAATGAAAAAAAGAAAAATATTTATCGCCAATTACGGACACAATACTTCCTCGCGTGTAGTAAAGCGAATTTGAGTAGTTGTGATATCACGAAAGTGATTAACACAAATATGATAACTTCAACATTTCTTGTGTTAATCACAATGGTCACAATAACTGAAACTGTCTGTACTAAGTTTTTGCTGAACTTGTTACTCGAACCAACGACTTCCAGGTTACAAGTCCGCCGCCTTATCAATCAAGCTACTGAGCTCGGTAATGAATACACTCTTCCAATACCTTAGTTATTCTTAGAAGCAAAATAGGTAACTTATCTAATTAAAAAATACCTGGGCTTAACAAGAGCGGGCTTTTTATCTCTCTTTTACGTCCGATGAATTTCTTGTGTTCGTTTTTGCAAAAAAGAAAATTCTCTCTCAAATACCAGACAAGAAAAGGCAAAAACTTAATCAGTATTGGGTCACGTTTTTCTTAAGCCCAGCTGTCGAAATTTGTGTCTCGTCTTGTCGTGCTGTGCTGAGGAGGATGATGAGATGGGAGAGTGGTGGAAAAGGTCACGATTGGGCAAAACACAAGAAGAGGTCAACATACAGGGTGAATCTAAGGGTTGTATGAAGAGTCTTCACTGTAGGGATGCCTGGGTCATTTGTCCCTTCGGCTGATTTTGTTATTCAGAGACGTTTGTTTAAAGCGTCTGTGCGCATGTGCAATTAGATGTTTCTTTAATAAATAATTGTCAAGGTCGAAGTATTCCCTATAGCAAGCTCGGGACCACCCTACAGTGAACCCTATAGGGATTACAAAATCGACTCTGCATACCAGCCTAACTTACGTGACAAAAATTTAAGGGCTGATAGAACACAAATGGTGGAAAAAGTTAAGAATGTGTCACGTGGTTAACACGCTAGTCTGGTAATCTAGGTAGCGTAGGGATCCGTTGGTTCGAATCCCACCCAGTGGACGAATTTTTCCTCATTGATTTGAGTTTGTGACCACATAATAATAAGACTCTGAGGGTTAAGTGGTAGAAAATGCTTTGAGCATTAACCTCGCCTGGTGGTTACCTTCCACTAAAGAGTATTATTATTTTTTTTAATGAGTGAACACAAGAAGAGATTGAAATACAGGGTGAACTGGACACAGCCGGATTCTTTGTTTTTTTTTTAACGTCGCTTTCAAATGCAAGGACATATCACGACGGGGGTGTTAACTTCCATTCGCAGGAAACTCACAAACCTGTGCTACCCACATTAATCTCACCCAGACTGGGTTGGTCCAGAATGCCAGCATCACGAAGTTTTACCTCGCTGGACATTGCTTAACTTCGGTGTTCTGAAGGGAACCGGTGTATTCAACATGCCATCGACGCTGGCTAAGGGGAGATATTTTTTAATAGGAATTAATTCCGGAAGTAAAATGAAGCTGTCTGTGTGTATGTATATTTTTATATAAAAATTCAGACAGTTTGACCGAGGAATTAGTTGTACGATCAGAATAGTACTTGTTGTTATTATTATTAAACATTTTTTAGATATAAAAAGACATAATTATATGTATGCACAATACAAATTAATAATGAAACAATATATACAAAAAAAAAGAATATAAAAATATATATATATATAGGTTCTTGCCTATAGCAATCTCTTTCACCTAACCCTATAATATGGGTATAATATGCCCAGGGTCCTCGTTGTGTCTACCCATTCGGCTCTATACTCTGGATGATGTGACCGGATCCGCTTATACTCCCGTCCTTTTATCACTCCATTCGCTGAAAAATCACTCAAATTAACCTAGCCTGACTGTGAAGGGGAATAGCCAGCATATCGAGGGTTCGAATTTGGATGGTCACCCATCCAAGTCCTAACCTCACTGGACGTTGCTTAAATTCAGTGACTGAATGAGAACTGAAATATTGAACGTGCCATCGACGCTGGCAATTTTTTTTTTAATTGATGAGAGAAAAATAAAATAATTGATTTTAATTGATGATGAGATCAAATAAGCTCGAAACAGCTGTCTATTAGATATGTTCTGATATTCATGTACAAATGTACATCTAGTACAAGTACAACGTCTATAAAATACAAGTATAGTACAACGTCTATAAAATATCTTTTGAGGAAAGTAGTAAACTTCAGAACAGCATCTGCACTGGAACAGAAATAAACATTGCTGATCATTTTATTCATGTCCTGAAAATCACATCGGAAGAAAGAAAAAGGAGAGAAGTGGAAGAAGAAAGAAGAAGCAAAGAAATTTTGGAAAAACTGCCTGAAAAAACTAGGAGATGTGTTCAGAGAGCTATTGATAGTAAATGTTCCCAGTGGCTCACAGTTATACCAACAGTAGCTGATAAAACTGATCTTTCTGCTGAACAATTCAGAGATGGTCTTGCCATACGTTACGGTTATGAACCATGCAATTTGCCTTTGGAATGTGATGGATGTGGGGAACATAGTTTTAACCTAAATCACGCCCTCAACTGCAAAAAAAGGAGGATTGGTTAAACAAGGCCATGACCATCACAGAGATGATGTCAAAGATTGGGCAGAATTGGCATGGGGTCCTGCAACTTGTGAATCTCTTATGAAAGAAGCAAGTGGTGAGAATCCAGCTTTAGTTGGTGATTTGTTGTTGAATGGAGTTTGGGAACCAGCAAGACGAGCGTTTTTCGATGTTCGCATTGTTAATGCTGACGCTTCGTCTTATGGGACCCGAACTTGGTGTAGCATTGCACAAACTCATGCCAAAGAAAAGCACTCAAAATATGACCAAGCTGCCGAAGATCTGCGAGCCTCATTTACACCAATGATTGTATCTTGCAATGGAGCATTAGGTGCTGAATACAACAGTTTCATACAACACACTGCAAGAAAACTAAGTGATAAATGGAAAAAAAAGCTATTCACATGTGCTATGTTGGCTCAAAGTGAAAATACAAATTTCGATCCATGAGAGTGAGAGGAGCGAGACGGAGGATCAGAGGGATTGAATGTGAAGATGGTGCAGGAATGGGACGAGTAGAAGATTGATGCATTAATGTTTAACTTTTGAAAAAAAAAAAAAAAAAAAAAAATATATAATAAAAATATTTAAAGTTTTGAAGGAAAAAGAAGTCTAGTACAAGTTCTCACTTTTCTGATTAATATACTGAAAAGTACACATGGGTTAAACCCGTTTAATTTGTAAAAAAAAAAAAAATGCTTGAAGTTTGTATTAAGATCAGCAAAATCAGCACACAACCACGCCTCTAACTTTTCATTTCAGCTAAACCCCGTCAGCAAATTTCAGGTAATTTCCGATCAGAATTTTGATCGTGACTTCGTTTTTCCTACCTTTTTCTTTTCTCTATTTTTTTCATTTTTTTTCGAGGAAGAGAAGCTTCTATGGCTCTAGGGAGTCCAAAGGATCCCCTTTAACTTGGGAATTCAGATAATGTTCAAACTTTTCTGAAAATATTTTCGTTCCACTGTCTTCTATGACGTCTGCACTGGTAGTCAAATGGTTTACGCGCTAGTCTCATAATCCAGGTAGCGTATTAGGGATCCGTTGGTTCGAATCCCACCCATTGCATGAATTTTCCTCATTAATTTGAGTTAGTGACCACGTAATGAACAGACTCTGAAGGTTAGGTGGTAGAAAATGATTTGAACATTTTTAACTAACTGCTAATAATTTTTGTGTTTTTCTATTCTGGGCACCCGGACACTTTGTACTGCGAAATTTTCACATTTTTTCTCTTCCTTATAATAATAATAACACTCTTTAGTGGAAGACAACCACCAGACGAGGTTAATGCTTAAATCATTTTCTACCACCTAACACTTAAAATCTTACTATTAAGTGGTCACACACTCAAATGAATGATTAAAATATTAATGCACTGGGTGGGATTCAAAACAACGCAACGGATCCCTAAAACACTGCCAAGTGTATACAATGTGAACAAATCACGAGGAAGTATTGTGTTCATAATTGGCAGTATGTATTTTATGCTTCCTCTATTTTGCAATACTACCTTTATTACTTACTCAAAACGACGTTGGGGCGGGGTGAGATCAGCACAATACTCCACGAAATTGAAGTCAAAGAGAAATGACCACAGTTTTTTATTCTACTTATGTATTCTAATGAAAAACACACCCCTTTCTATGTTACAGGTGTCTCGCAGACTACACGACCCTTGGAAGATAAGGGGGACCTCCTTATTGTGGACCAGGTAATAGTTCTAAAAAAAATAGAGCTCGCCCTGGTCGAGACAAATAAGGCTGGGTGAGGTTCAGGCGCAGCCGGTGCAACTCCCAGCATCCCACACGAAAATTTACAATTTTACTTTGTTACTACTTCATACTGCGTTTATATTTTTTTTAATTTTTTATATGTTGTATTCTTTTGTAAAAAAATTAAAAGACACCTTGTCGTGAATAAATATCTGCAAAAATTACACTTCGTGTTGAAAAAAGGGAGACTGCGGTATGTTTCATAAAAAGAAGTGATATCATGAGTAATAAACGCCTAAATTGGCTCTTGTTTCATTCCTATAATATGAATAAGTTTGTCAACACTCATTATAAAAAATAAATAAAATTAAAGGCACAAACAACATTACGCGCCGTGTCGCTGGAAAACGGGGTTCCAGCTGTATTAAGTAAGTTTGTCTTTCTTAAAGTTCGATAACAGAGTCAAAACTACAAATTAATTTAATGTTATTAAAACAATTAAATGAACATAGATTTATTTATTTGGTTTTAAATTAAAGCTTCCAATATTATTATTAATTTTTACGAGAAAAAAACATGCGCTGACTCGGTTCAGAACCCACGACCTACCGCGCCGAGTCGTCTCAGCAATTCTATAGGTAAATTGATGAGGAAATATTCATTCATTGGGTGGGATTCGAACCGACGGATCTCTATGCTACCAGAATTACCAGACTGGCGCATTGAACAAATGAACACTTGACTAACAATGCACCTACCTACTCCACAACACTTTCTCTATAATTACCTATTCTATTCTAACACAGCTAGAACTCTTTGCTATATTTTGATTCTGAAACACGTTTCTGTGGCTTATCTTTTGACACATTTATCCTCATTATTCTCCCCTGTGCTCCACACAATAGGGAAACTCTCGGATTTCAGATTATTTATGGCACAACTATACTCATGAATTCCGTTCCCATTTCGTTTCACAAAGGTTTCATTTTCAATGTTTCAAAATAATAATAACACTCTTTAGTGGAAGGTAACCACCAGGCGAAGTTTAATGCTCAAAGCATTTTCTACCACCTAACCCTCCCTCAAAAAGAGGGCAGCCAGCGTCGATGACAAGTTGAATGCACCGGTTATGAGAACAAAAAACTGTTGTACTATAACAATTATAAAATGGAAACAATAAAAATATGCAATAAATAGGAAAAACAATAGAAAAATATGTATAAACATATGTCCTAACTAAAGGGCGGGGTTATTGCCTATGACAATCTATTCCACCCAACCCTTAACCTCACGCAGCCTGGGAAGGGCCAGAAAGGCCAGCCTCACGTGTTTGGAGGGAACAGAATTTTCTTCGAAAACTCTGCCTCAACCGGGGATTGAACTCGAGATCTATAGTCTACGGGTAGAAGAGACCCTCACTGCCAAGAATGCTGCCATAGAATGTACAAATATTACGTCATACTGGGGCAGCGAGAATACTCTGAATTCCTGTTTTACCTGCATTAATGAAATTTTACTGTGTGGAATAGGTAGTTCTACCTATAATGATAACTCTCTTTAGTGCAGGGGTCTTCAACCTTTTTCAGACTCTGGGCAATATTTCTTTTCCAGAAAAGTCCGCGGGCCACTATTAGAAACATATATTAAGGGGGGGGGGGAACAAGTGTTGGTATTTTTATTTGCAAAAAAATAAAAATAAAAATTGTTTCACTCAATTTTTTAAATTAAAATAAAAAAATTGTACAGCAGGGAAAAAATCTCTGATAAGTTTCTGATTAGAAAAAAATCAACTCTTTGAGGGATCGGATCTAGGTCTTCAATGGGATGGTTGGCATTGCATGTCATCCACCAATTTGACAATATCGGGTTGAAGTTTTGTAGTCGCAATCCGGAGGGAGTTTTCTAGATGGCCATCGGAGAGCCTTGTCCTTATCTTTGATTTTGTAAACTTTATCTGGGAAAACAATTGCTCGCAGATATAAGTACTGCCAAACAGTGAAGACATTCTCAACGCATTCTTTCTCAGCAAGGGGTACTTTTCTTGATTAACTTTAGAATAGAACTCGATCAAGGTATAGTTTCGAGCATAGAAGATGTCCATAAGCTCACTATTTGCTTTTATTTCAAGAACTTCCAACTGTAGATAACCAAGAACTGTGTCAATATCGACTGTGAATGGAGATGCGAAAAGTTTCAGAACATTTCCAGAAGCGCGAAAGTCCTGAAATTTGGATACAACTTCCAATTTAATATCAACAAGAGCTGCGCTGAACTTTATAGCACTTTGGGACGTCTTGCACTCTGCCAGACAAGGAAAATGTCTTCATTTTTTAGTTGTTTATTCCATAGGTCGAGTTTACTTTCAAATGCAGTGATGAGATCCATGAGATGTGTGACCAAGTTATTCTTTCCTTGTAGTTGTGTATTCGAACCATTAAGATGCACAGTAATGTCGGCAAGATAAGCCAACTCTGACAACCACTCGGATCTTTTGAGTGTAGGAACTGTTCTATTACTTTCCGGAGCTCAGAGAATCGTTGGAACTTGTCTCTTGCCGGCAAGGAGTGTAGGAGTATTTTACATATTTACCTTACGAGTTTTATGATATTTTATTTAAACCAGCTGAGTGTTGGTCAATGCACTAGTCTTGTAGGTGGGAGACCCGGTTTCGAATCCCGGCGGATTTGTCACTATTCGTAACTTTTGCGTAAAAAAAAAAAAATCTTGGCCGGCTAGTGCTGGAATAAATAGGAAATAGCATGAATGAGCTCGCGGGCCACCAAATATGACTCGGCGGGTCACAAGTGGCCCGCGGTACACAGGTTGAAGACCCCTGCAGTTTAGTGGAAGGTAACCACCAGGAGAGGTCACTTCTCAAAGTATTTTCTACCACCTAACCCTCAGAGTCTTATTATTATGTGGTCACAAATTCAAATTAATGAGGAAAAATTCATGCACTGGGTGGGATTCGGATGCTACATGGATTACTAGACCAGCGCGTTAACCACTTTTTTGATGTTAGTTTTTTTTCTCCAAATTAACAGGGTTTACCCATGGGTATTTATATTATTATCCATCAATCTCGTGATAAGTTCGAAATCGTTTGGTCACCCATCCGAAGTCCTCACATCGCTGGATGTTACTTAACTTCAGTGACAGAACGGGTGTGTTTGCCCTTTCAAGTTTTAACCACCGGATTATCAGGCTTATCGTTGAATGCGAGAATTCCTCGTTCCATTCCATTATACTCCAGGCTTTGCGTTTCGTAAGCCCGGGATGTAGCTTTGAATTCTTAATGCATCTAGTAGTGGTTCACAACCTATGGGCACTATTCAAGTGGTTAACGCGCTAGCATAGCGTGTAGAAATAAGAAGTGAGGAAACGAACCCCAGTTGCATGGAAACGCCACATAGCGCGGCACCATCGAAAAGGAGTAGAATATTTCTCGCGGAGTAGAATTTTCCCAATTGTACATTGGGCGAATTAAACAAAAATACATATCAAAAAGATTGCACATTAAATTAAAATTCAACAAACAACAAAGAAAAATTTAAATTACATAAATATCACAGATTTAAATCATTTGCCAATCTCATCATGCGAGTGAGAGGGGCATTCATTCCCAATCGCGGGGTGATTGGGAACGTCAAAACGGGTCACGAGTCCGAAAAAGTTGAGAACCACTGATTCCAGTGCTTTGAAAGTTGCCTGCACTTTGCACACTGTTTGAAGAACTTTGGTGCGTTCTGTACCGTGTTTGATGAAGTCTGGATTAAACTTTACCTTGAGTTTTCCTTACCCTTCACTCTCTCAAACGATGGATTCGAAAGGTCATTAATTTATTTTATATCATTTTTTCAAACGTTGAATTCAAGTCATTAATTTATTTTTTCATCACTCTCAAACTTTGAATTCAAAAGGTCATTAATTTATTTTTTCATCACCGAGAGGATTTTTTTTTTCAGAAGGATTTTTTTTTATCACTTTCTCAAACGTTGAATTCAAAAGGTCATTAATTTATTTTTCATCACACTCTAAAACTTTGAATTCAAAAGGTAAATATTTTTCATGACTTTCTCAAACGATGGATTCAAAAGGTCATTAATTTATTTTGTATCACTTTCTCAAACGATGGATTCAAAAGGTCATTAATTTATTTTTTATCACATTCTCAAACGATGGATTCAAAGGTCATTCATTTATTTTTTATCACTTTCTCAAACGTTAAATTCAAAAGGATTTATTTTTTATCACTTTCTCGAACGTTGAATTCAAAAGGATTTATTTTTTATCACTTTCTCAAACGATGGATTCAAAAGGTCATTCATTTATTTTTTATCACTCTCTCAAACGTTGAGACCTTTCGTGTGCCAAGCGAGTGTCCACTGAGCTATTCGTGCGCTTGCACTTTATGTTTTATTATTATAATTAATAATTGTAGGCAGCGAATACCTTTGTATAATGCAATCATTAAGCTCCTACGCTCCTACTGTGGGTGGGTGGTTCTATATTCCATCATGTTTTCATAAATCTCTTTCATTCCCTATAATCTTCAGAGCAAAATATTGTACGTAGGTTAGATAGAGTATACGTTCTCGACTGTCATCATTCTAAATATTTCAACTTGAAACAAATGCTGTCCAACATAAAACAAAGTGCTTACTCCTTTAGCCAGAAAAAATAATGTCCAGTAGGTACCATCGTAGCGTAAAAAAAGGTATATCTACCTATACAGGGTGTCAAATGCCAAATCATAAACGAGACATTCAATATCTCGAGAACTACCGACGATAGAAAATCTGTTCAAGTATTACTTTATAAAATAAGATAAAAGCTAGTTATTCGTTTTATTATGTCACAATTTTTAGTGTGGGCAGCATCGACATTACGAGAACTAATATTGCTTATGCATCATATCTCCAACCAACCATCATATTTCAATATCAATCTCGTAATGCCACCACTGGTTGTTGCCCACTCAACAAATACCCCAAATTGTTCTCACGAGGGTAGGCCCCGACATCCAAAGTACAGAGCCGAAAAAATCCTACCCCGCCAGGATTCGAACCCGGGTCTCCTGGAGTGCAAGCCGAGCATGCTACCGCTAGGCCAAGCAGACTTTATGGTGACCTTGAAATTTCTCAGATTACCGCTTTAACGTTTTTCAAGGTCAACTTTCGAATTTAAAATTGCATCACTTAGCTCTATTTCTTTTATAACATGTACTGATTTTTGGCACATCTAGTTTCAACCCCTTTGGGAGAGTGCGATATTTTTCGTCTTAGACTATAGTGCTAAATATGATAGTGCAATAATTGATTTTGATGTTACTTTAATATTACCGACGTCAGTATAGCTTGATCGATAAGGCGGCGGACTTGAAACCTGGAGGTCGGTGGTTCAAGTCCCGGTTTCAGCGTGATTTAGTAAAGCGAGTTGAGTAGTTGTGATATACGAAAGTGATTACACAAATATGATAGTTTAACTTTTCAACTTTGTTACTTTTAATTTTAGGTCCCCTAATTTGAGAAGGTCTCATTGAGAGAAAAGTTCATGGCAATAAATTTCGATGACCAACGACTACGGCTATGATACGGGATCGGCCTTCTGGCTAAAAGTTACTCGTAGTCAAGTGCATAACGCGCTAGTGTGGTATTCAGGTAGCGTAGGGATCCGTTGGTTCGAATCCCACCCAGTGCATGAATTTTTCCTCATTAATTTGAGTTTGTGACCACATAATAATAAGACTCTGAGGGTAAAGTGGTAGAAAATGCTTAAGCACTAACCTCGCCTGGTGGCTACCTTCCACTAAAGAGTATTTTATTGATATCCATATGTTCTAAACTATTAACTCGTTTATGGACACCCTTTATATTAATAAAATAAATAATAAATAAATGTGTTTTCTTTGTGTTATTATATCACAATTTTATTAGTATGGTACGCAGCAAATAGTCTTAAATTAAAGCAGCTACTCATTTTCCTCACGAGGTATGAGTATACCACGAGTTTTGTGAGTAGCGCAGCATTACAAAGAGCTTCCTATTATTTTCCAATTTATTTTACTTGTTCTTCATATACTATACTCTGATAATGCGTCGCCACTGGTCGTTACTCATGCAAGTAACAACTCATTTTTCCTCACGAGTTACGAGTGGACCCGAACCGAACATTCAAGTATAGAGCAGAAAAATCTTGCTCTGCTGGGGATCGAACCCAGGTCGCCGCTAACTCGCTAGTGCGTGCAATGCTAGCGCGCTAAATCACTCGCCACGGTGACTACTGACACCTGTATAGGTATGAACATAAATAAATAAAACACATGAAAGTAAACAACAAATAACCCTATCTAAACGTAAATAACAGAAACATAGGAAAGTAAATAAGATAAATGAAAATAAATAACATAAAAGAGATTCACCTAAGTTTCAACCATGAATTTGGATTTCAAAGAGCTTTGGATTTGAGGTTAACATATAAGAACGTAGAATTTTATTAGCCTCTGAGGATTTCTGTGGGAAAAATTTATTCTCTATTTTCATTGCTGAAAAAAAAACAAAAACTTCTCTCATACATGTATTTCCTTTTCTAATCATCATAGGGTGGCTCATCGTGAATGATGGTAGCCAGACAGTGGAGGAATGACTCAGCACTTCTACCACTGTCTTCACAAGGAGGCTAATAATTGACAAAGGCCCCCAGAACCAAGCCAATGATGGTCTACTCCCTGTTTATAGTCCCCCAGCCGGACTCCTGGTCTACTCCCTGTTTATAGTGCCCCAACCGGACTGCTGGTCTACTCCTGTTTAAAGTCCCCAGCCAGACTGCTGGTCTCTCCCTGTTTATGAGTCCCCCAGCCAGACTGACTGGTCTCTCCTGTTTATAGTCCCCCAGCCAGACATTTCCTTTTCTAAAGGAAAGTAAAAAAGCGTCGATACACGGCGATCACAAGTTGTGTCACTAAAGTTAAGTCCCAATGATTAATCCTCGGGGAACAAGACCCTTCGACTTGTGGAGCTTCCCTTGCGGGATGTATCTGACACTTAAGCCTCGACCCTCCACACGGCAGACAACGGTATGCTTGTCTAGAATGTTTTTGGGTCGTCAGAAGCCACTCCGCCAGTGGAGTGACGGTCAACAAATCTCCCTACTTCGGGACGGCACGGGCTTTACACTCATCCAGCGGAGCCCTACTTCATTCAGACCCCACTTAACGGATGAGAGTGCTCTGCCCGCCTCTGGGAAGTGGTGTTTGGGGAACTATCCCTCCAGTGGCCGCATTGACGCCCTCCCAGCATGAGCCCTGTGGACAGGCCCAGCTTGACAAGAGGCGGTATACGACCACAAGCGTGTGCAGAGTACAACTGCCCTTTCAGGTTGACCTGAGTACTTGCAGGTTGGCTGAACTCCTCAAGTAGCCTCCAAGCTTGGCAGCAATTCCAAGGATGTGGCTGAGCAACGATCTCTGCATCGTTCTCCAACATCAGCGCGTTTCTCAGCCTCTCTCTAACATCCGCATAAATGGGCATATATCGTTATGCGGTGGAGAATCGTGTCGATCGCCCACAATCGAGACACGAGCCATCCTCGTCAACTGATATGATATTAGTCCTCATAAGGCAGTATAAATAAGGCGATATTATTTATTAGACAGTGAGGAGCCATTGCCGTACTCTGTTTCTGTCTGAGTTCAGAGCCACCGATAGTGCAAACGGTTCTTTGGCAGAGCAGTTCAAATTACAGAGAAAAAGTTTCGAACTCAGTATTATCCTCAAGGGAAATCTAATAGTGCATTTAACGGTTTGTTCCCAAGTTGGAGCATTACAACTTGCTAAGTCTGAAAACCCGTATACTAAATGGAGGCATTAAAAGATACCGGGGGAGCAATAAAGTTGCTGTTGGTGTTACTTTAGTTTAATGTGAAAAATATTTGTAGTTCTGTGAACTGTATTTGTAAAAAATATTTGTAGTTCTGTGAACAGGGTTAGACCGGGTCGCGCAGCGACCCGGCCAAACCACCTGCGCTAATTTCAACCTAACCTAAGCCCCTCACCCAACCATCCTACACGACAAACTGAAGTCAGTGATCTATCGTGCAATCTCACCTTGTTAACTTTACCTAACCCTACCTAACTACAAAATTCCTCTAACAAAAAAATCACTTACGCATCAATTTCCAATAGACAATAATTTCATTTTCATTTATGAATAAAACCTTATACGGGGTGTAGAAAAATACAAATCGGTGGAGTTCGTATTGGAACCTTTTTTGAAATCGTGGAGTGCGACATGCGAAAATGTTCATTTAGGTGGAGTTCGAGTATGCAAAGGTCAATTAGGTGGAGGTCGTAATCGCCCCATAAACCAGCCGCGTTGCGGCTAGGCTATAGAAGAGAAAAATATTCGTTTAATTCACTTTCTTTATTTTTTTTTGTATTTTTTTATTCCCATTTTTAAATATTTAAATAAAAAGTTAAAGTTATCATATTTGTGTTAATGACTTTCGTGATTTACTAAATCTACGCTTTTTTTTTACTTTTCAGCTATTTTTTAAAAAATAAACATGGTTTTTTTATGTATTAAATTGTAAGATATTTATCCTATAAAATATAAGACCTGTTTGACTGCTGGAGTAAAGGGACTTTTCAGTCTTACCTCGGCAGTATAAACAAGGTATATTCTATTCTATTCTATATTCTACCCCGGTACATGAATCACCGACCTACAACTTACAAGTCCGTCGCCTTATCGATCAAGCTACTGAGATTGGATAAAATATTTAAACCTCAATAACCCTCAATAACCAGAACATGCCAGGATGTTGCACAAAAGTTGCCAGACTATAATGTTGCACTCATTGGTATCCCGGTCTTACATCGTTAAGAAAACATTTTCTCTCGAAATCTACTCTTTTTCTCTTTCTCTCCGTCCCTCACAAAAACAACCCTCTCTCTCTCTCTCTCTCCATCCCTCACAAAAACAACACTCTTTCTCTACCTCTCTCTACCTATTTCTCTCTCTCTCTATCTCTTTCTCTCTCTCTCTCTCCTCTTTCTCTACCTCTCTCTACCTATTTCTCTCTCTCTCTCTCTCTCTCTTTCTCTCTCTCTCCCTCTACATCTCTCTTTCTCCCTTTCTCTCTCACTCTCTCTCTGACACACAAACACTTAACTTTGTGTTTAATTATGTACTATCTTTCTTCTCTCTCTCCTCTCTCTCTCTCTCTCTCTCTCTCTCTCTCTCTCCTCTTATAAAACCCTTGTCTCTCTAAATCTCCATTCTTTCATCATTTCTGTTTTCTCCCTCTCTCTTCTTACACCTCTTCTCTTGTATTCATACTCATCAATCTCATCATTCGTCCGTTCCGGTAGCTCAGTGGCAAAGGTCTGTGAATCCAGAGATACCAGAGGTCGTGGGTTCGAAACCCAGCCGGGACATGACAAGTTATCCTCCCATTTGGGATTTTTTCCACATAGTAATATGTCTTGGGCTTACTGCTGGAATAATGGGACTGTAATAGTCTAAATTGGGCAGTATAAATAAGGCGATATTATTATTATTATTTTTTATTCTTTCATCATTTCTGTTTTTTCCCTCTCTCTTCTTACCTCTTCTCTTGTACCTATTTATTCTCTTCATTCTTTCTCCATTTCACCTTTCCCCTCTCTGCTTCCTCCCCTACTGCTTCTGCTTTTGTCATCTTTCAGGGTTTAACTTCGTCTCTCTAGTATTTTTTTTCTCTCTTTCTTTATAATAATAATAAGCCCTCTGACACTCTGTACAGAGCACGGGCCTCCCTTTTTTGGGGTTTTATTTTGTTTTCACAAATACATTACATAAAGCAAAATAATAATGTGAATATATTATTACATAAATATTTATGTATTTATACCATACATATAAATTCTTTTATATTTAATTTAATACACTCTCTTAATAACATAATATTATGTATAATATAATGTGTTTTATTATGCAGTTCGTGAAACATTAAGCACAATTTACAAAAGATTTTTCTAATAAAATTACATTCAAATTACCTACTTTAAATGTAATTTAAAAAAAAATACTCTTTCTTTACTTTACTCTATCTATTCTCTCTTTTCTTCTCCCTTATTTCCTTTCTTCTCCCGAAAAAGATATCGGGTCGATCCTAAAAAATATTAAAAAAACCGGCAAAGGGGTAGATGACATAAGAAGTAGGGACATAACAAATAATAAGATCCTAATACCGGTAATTACTCAACTGATTAATTTGATGCTAAAAAAATCCACCATACCATTTCCTTTAAAAACCTCATGCATAACTCCACTGTTCAAAAAGGGAAAACCCGATGTCTTAAGAAACTACCGGCCAGTCGGATCCCTTCCTATAATCGAAAAAGTGCTCGAAAAGTACATTAATATACAATTAAAAAAATATCTAGAGTCAAATAATGTAATACCTACTTTTCAGCACGGATTTCAAAGCGGTAGAAGTACAATAACGCTTCTTCAAGAATTTGCCAACCTAATTAATACGGCACTAGATGAGCGGAAATGTGTTGTTGTCCTCCTACTGGACCTGAGCTTCGCGTTCGACACCTGTGACCACCAGATCCTGCTGAAAAAGTTCCGGGACGTCGGGATCACACATCCCATATTCTCCGAGTACCTCAAGAACAGGAAGCAGGTAACACGCCTGGGACAGATCTTCAGTGATGAGGTGCAAGTGAATCAGGGGCTGAGTCAAGGTGGAATTAATTCTCCGACTTGGTACAACATCTACACTTACGATGTTAAATACTTACACAGAACTGGTATCCTGCGGATGTTCGCCGATGACAGCTGTATCATCGCTATTCATAAAGATGTCAAAACAGCAATCTCCATGGCTCAATCAGACTTCATTAACCTGCAAAAATACTTGTACAATAATAAAATATTCCTAAACGAAAAGAAGACGGAAGCCCTGATCCTCGGTTACATGAGCAGAAGATTGGATATAAACGAAAATAAAATAGTCTGTCACAACCGCCACTGCCTCGAGTTGAAAACCTATGAGACAGCATGCCATTGTCATGGGATTGATTATAAAGAAGAGGCGAAATATCTTGGATTAGTTATTGATAATGAACTCAAGATGAATAAACATGTATATTATTTGTGTAACAAACTCAGAACTCTAAAATATAAGTTAATAAAAATAAATGCTGCAAGCCTTCCAATGTCTACCAAAGTAACAATATATTTTTCTCTCATAGATTCTTTACTAAGATACGGTGTCACCCTGTACAATTATGCACCGAAGTATGCCCTGGACCCATTATATTTACAACAGAGGAAAATAAGAAATATTCTATTCCACCAAAAGAATGTAGCCTGCCTTACACCTGACGAATTATCAACCTTTGTTTTGCTGTCACAGAACTTTTTTGATGAGCGCTATCGGCAACTAACCGACCAACCGTACGAGCTTAGGACACAAAGATTTCAACGTCCGAATGTTTTCACAATAACATATGGCCAAAGAAATCTAGATTATGTTATGCCAACACTTCTAAATAATTATTGTGGGGACTTTCTGTATGAAGAAAATAGAAACTGTCTGAAGGGCAAAATAAAGAAAAGCATTTTATCCAAGAGACGTACATAACAATGGTTGGGAATGTTGGGATGTACATAATAATATCGCCTTATTTGTGCTGCCCGATTGGGACTATTGAGTCCCATTATTGGAGCTGTAAGCCCAAGACGTGTTGTTGTGTGGTGGGGGTCCAAATTGGGAGGATAATGTCATGTCCCGGCTGGGGTTCGAACCCGCGGCCTCTGGAATATCTGGATTCATGGGGTGCCGCCTTTCCCAGTGAGCCACCGAGATAGATTTCTTATTTGATTATGAATTCAGATTTCTCTTTCTTTTTTATATTTCTTTTTTATATTTTTTTATATCATTTTTCATGAAGTATTTTTCCTTATTTTTTCTATATTTGTAAATAACATTTATGTATCTATTTAGCTACATTATCTAGTACCACCTGATTAAAATGTCAACTTAACATAGTTCTGTACAATAGTTTACTTAACTAGAGTGTCACTCAGTCGCTACAATATAATATAATATTATTATGTATTATCACAGTAAATTTACATGTAACATTAAGCTAGATAGCATATTTAGGGTATGAGAGCAAATCTCCATCAAAAGTTAGAATTAGCTTAGGAGATTCTTATTATTGTAAAAATCTTTAAACCAAATAAATATAAAATTCAATTCAAAAAAAAATTCAATTCAAAATTCTCTCTCTCTCTCTCTCTCTCTCTCTTTCTCTCTCTCTCTCTCTCTCTCTCTCTCTACTTCTCTCTCTATCTATTGATATTTTGCCTAAAACACGGACACGGATTTTTTCTCTCTCTCTCTCTCTCTCTCTCTCTCTCTTTCTCTCTCTCTTTCTCTCTGTCTAACTTTCCCTCATTTCCTTTTATTCTCCATCTCATTTTAATCTTCTCTTTCCTTATTTATCTCTCTCTCTTTCTGTGCTATAGGTATCTGTGCCTAAATCACGGACCCCAGATTTTTCTTTTCTCTCTCTCTCTCTTCATCTATCACTCTCTCTCTCTCTCTTCATCTTTCTATCTCTCTCAATTATAGGAAGTCCCAAGTGATAATACTAGTATTTCTCTCTCATTCTCCATTTTTATTTATCTCTTTTCTTCATATTCATTCACCCTCTCTCTTCCTCCTCCTTCTCTTTATGAAAGTCCCCAGACTCTCCAGTGATTATGTTTGTCCACTCTCTCTCTTTCTCTCTCTCTCTCTATCTTCATTTCTATCTCTCTCTCACAATCTCTCTCTCTCTCTCTGTCTCTCTCCCTTATGGTAAGTCCCAAGTAATAATACTAGTATTTCTTTTTCTTTATATATCTCTTTTCTTCTTTTTCGCCCTCTTTCTACATCTTTCTATTCTTTTTCTTCTCTTTATGAAATTCCCCAGATCTCTCTCTCATTCTCTCTTTCTCTCTCTCACAATCTCTCTCTCTCTTTCTATCTTTCTCTCTCTATCTCTCTCTTTCTCTTTCCCTCTCTCTCTCTCTCTCTGGAAAATCCCTAGTGATAATGTTTCTCCCTCATTTTCATTGTTTATTTCGTGCTTCAGAGGAGTTGTTAAATATTGCCTCATTGTTTTGTTGTACCTCCGTACCGAACTTTACTTTCTCGTTAGGTTCCATGATAAATTTTGTAATTTGTCATTTATTTGCATTAATTTTACTTCACATAATAGTTATTGTTAAAAGTCTTTTTAGACAATTACAGGTTATGAGTCTCTTGGGAAGTTATCAATAATAAAAAAAAAATTAAAATCTGCTTTGTCTTACTAAAGGAGCTACGCCCAGCGGGGCAGTAGTAGGTAGGTGACCCCGCAGCACATGGTATGTCAAATACAACCGGCCCAATCCAGGTTGGGTGAGGTCAATGTATTAAATGACCTAGATGTTAAACAGTCGTTTAAAATGTTATGTATTGTGGAACAATACGACCTAACGTTTTTTTGTATTTTTTGTTAAAGTATTTCTCACAACACAGATCATTCAAAAAAGTAGTGATGCTCGATAAATCGGTAGTAATCGATTAATAACAAGTCGATTAGTTACTAATCAATTACGATTATCGGAATCGTTTCTAATCGATTAATCGATTACCTCGATTTTCAACTAATCGGAGCATAAGGCATACTCATTTATTGCTAGGATTTACAAACTATCCAAGCCAGTATGACGAAGATTTAATCTTTGGGTTAGTGACCACTTGGTATATCTCCTACCAACAAGAACTGGTGCATTTACCAAGTCTTTGCCATTTACCATAGTTTTTTTATTCTTTCACAAAATCTAATTTTAAGGGTTGGGTGGAAGAGATTGCCACAGGCAATAACCCCGCCCTTTAGGTAGGACATTATTGTTATTTTCTTTTTTTTTACTTATTTATTTTGTCATTTGTTTGTTTTTTTCATTTCTTTTCTTAATTTTATACTGTTGCCTGTTTGTCCTCCTAATAAAGCTTAAAAAAAAAAAAAAATCATTTTCGCAATTTTTATACTTTTGTCACAATAGATGTGTGAGAAATTTGGGACTACCTTTCTTCTCACTAGTAGGACTCTAACCAGTTAATAATAAATAAAATAGCTGCAGCAGCAGCAAAGATGCTCGAGGATCCGAGTACTCTGGATTCATAGGCCCTAAAAAACCCTTAAAAAAGACAGTGATAGAAGTGCTGAGTCATTCCTCCACTCTCTGGCTACCATCGTTCACGATGACGCCACCCTATGATGATGATGATGATGATGATATCAGAATAAAATAATTGAAAATTCAATTTGTTTCAGAAATCGAATGGCCGATCGCGCGACCACTCGAAGACCAGGAAGAGGTGATCGTACAACTGTTTCACAAAGGCTATCTCAGCTGTAAGCCGTACGGGAGTGTGGTTCTGCCTTTGCAATCGTTGATAGAGGACACACGGCTTACAGCTCACGAAACCCTGCTAGATTCTACCGGACAGCCTTTACCGGTAAGTTTACAAACTTATTCCGTCTCTATATTTACTATAAATGTGTTTCTTTGTGTTATATATCACAATTTCAGTGGGTAGCGCAGAATTATAGGACTTTTCCGTATCTTTTTTTTATATACTGTGTTTAGTGTTTACACTTGTTAAGCGGTTAAGCATTAACAAGCAATAACTAACGCAGTCATTTCTCATTCATTCATCCATACATTTAAAAACCCAAGACCTTTAAAATCTCAAGAACTTATTTTGCCTATAATTCCGCCACTGGTCGCTGCTAACATTATAGCAGCTACTCATTTTCCTCACGAGGTATTAGTGAACCCCCAACACCCAAGTACAGAGAAGAAAAAATCCTGCTGCGCTGGGGATCGAACCTAGGTCACCGTGCGTGCAATGCCTAGCGCGCTGACTCACTCGGCCCAAGGTGACTCTTTTAATTTACTATTGTGGTTCATTACTTTCGTATTTGCAGGTGTTGTCAAGAATCCTTATGATATGATGGATAAATGAAAACGTCTTCACTATAGTAAAAAATAAGTGTTTTAAATAATCATTATTGGACTTGAAAAAAAATCTACAAATTGGTGGTGTAATATGGCTAATCGTAGAATTTTTAATTTAAATGTGTCATCTACAATTTTTATTATAATTTTTCGGTTCCACAAGAGAGCTTTTTTTTACAACAAAAAACCACCAAAAATTCCACAAGTTCGTCGGTAGCTCTTTTTCTTCTCCATCTGACCACAGTGTATTTATGAAACAGATTAAACACCATTTTGTAACACATCTTAAATGTATACATGTGTAATTACGAGTACCTACCTAGCTACGTACGAAAAGACATAACAGGATGTTTCTTGTTCCTTAATTCCTTTGATGCAGGAAGCCACTTAGAAATGTTTGCTGAAAGGATGATGTTGTCTTAGTTATGTACTGTGTTTTATACATAGAAACTTCATTAATGTATGTATGTATACTATGTGTTATAGAAACTTAAATAAAGTATGTTTCTGTAAAGTACTCGTTGGTGACTGTGAGGTTTCTTTGTACTCCATATTTCGTAAGGATTTTCTTTCGTTTTACTTCCGAGAAATTTCTAATATTAGAAATCGGAAGTATTGTGTTCGTTTTTGTAAAAATGAATAATGATTTTTTTACATGGATTTTAATTCTTTTAATATTTACATAGCGCATTTATAATTATTCAAAAAAAAAAATTAAAATAAGATTTAGCTCTAATATTTATGAAAATCCAATTTTTCCACAAAAAAGTGCAAAAATAAGGTCTTTCCTTTAATGAATATTTATTTAAAGAGAGGTCTGTAACATTTGGAGTCCTTGTCCCTCTAGCAATATCAAAATGAAGAATTTACATGTTGTGTTTTATGCATAAGGTTAACTGGCAATAAGTACTTACAAATTACAAGAGTCAGGTATTTTGGAAATTTCAAAATAAGGTCTACGACTTGCCGTCATAAATAATTTATGACCACTATCTGAAAAAAGGATAAACAATATTTTAATAATGTCATTATAAATCATAATTACCATCAAATCCAATAAATCTTATTTGGTCCCATTAATCAAAAATTCATTTGTTTTGTTATCCTTAATTCTAAAATATCGTGAAAATAATAATGTTCCAATAAATTCGGTCAAAATGACCACTTGATACCACAATTTATTGTATAGCTTCTCACTGTCAACTAAAATATGAATATATAAATATTAGACCTTTTGACCTTTTCTATATCTATGTACATAAATACAAGCACAGGCTGAGTTGACATGTAGTTATACAGCTCGAATTTAATTAGGTACCTATTGTATTATATGTACAAGTGTAAACCTACATAACTCTTCATTTAAACTTTTTAATTGTATGAACTTTCATCTGTTTTATTCTGTTAAATAAAACCTACCACCTTAGTGGTGTAAATTGTTTCATATAAATTAATATTATTTGAAGAAGCCCCCTACCCTCCTCATATTATAGATAACCACCCCCCCCCTCCATCATAGAAAATCTCCCCCCCCCCACACACATATCAAAGAACAACCCCTCTCTTCTTCATGCTAAGCGTACAACAATGTTCCACAACCTTAACCATTGACCTGACCTTTTCTGAAGTAAAATTCAATTCCTCCAGCTGTTTTAAAACTTTTTCTTGTTTTTGGTTTGTTGTTGGTGTTGTTATTTGTTTGCTTGTTGTTGTTGTTGTTGTAGTTGTTAGTGTTTTTGTTGTTGTTATTTGTTTGTTTGTTGTTGTAGTTGTTCGTGTTTTTGTTGTTGTTATTTGTTTGTTTGTTGTTGTTGTTGTATTTGTTTGTTTGTTGTTGTTGTTGTTGTTGTTATTTGTTTGTTTGTTGTAGTTGTCAGTGTTTTTTGTTGTTGTTATTTGTTTATTTGTTGTTGTTGTTATTTGTTTGTTTATTGTTGTAGTTGTTTTTGTTGTTGTTATTTCTTTGTTTATTGTTGTTGTTTTTTGTTTGTTTGTTTGTTGTTGTTGGTGTTTTTTGTTTGTTTGTTGTTGTTGGTTTTGTTGGTGTTGTTATTGCTGCTGCTGTATTGTTTTGTTGTTGTTGTTGTGTTTGTTATTGTCCGACTCTGCACATACCAGCTGCAAAAATAATAAACCAGGATTATAGTCCGCCATTTTGTTTTCTCTATTTGCGTCATAGAAGTTAGATTTGCGAGTATAATACTCGACCTAATGAGGCGAGCAACGTGTCACCTGCAGAATGGGACTAAAATTAGAATACCTACTTGAGACGTGGGAAAGGTAGAGAGGGAGAAAGAGGAAAAGGAGAAGTTGGAGAATAATGTTGAGAAGGAAGAGGAAAAGGAAAGAAAGAGAGATAGAGAGAGAGAGAGAGAGAGAGAAAGGATTAGAAGACAGAAGAATAGGAAAAAGAAGAAAGAGGAAAATAGAAAAGAAGAAGAGGAGAAAGCTTTGTGTCGCATCCTCTCCCAATATTTGAGCGCGCGATTAGCTCAGTGGTTAATCTTAGAAGCCAAATAAAAATGGCTTAGGACGGGTTCTCTGTACAGAAATAAAATATGAAAAATAAAACAAATGATTCATTATGTTATTTTAAAAAAGCACTCTCTTGCCATGCGGAAGGTCTCGGGAAGGAGAGGGAGGAAGTAGAGAAAGAGAAGATGGAGATATTTTTATTTTTATTTTTTTAAAGATGAGTGTTTCACAGCCGTTTTTATTTTGTAGCCATGAAACAAGAGCTACTGTAGACGCTGCAGCGCTGGTGGTCGGTGTTGTAGCCTGCCCATCCCGTAGTATGCCTCCCCTCTGATGGGCGAGAAGTGATACAGTACTTCCTAATTAGGTGCTGGTGCTGGGTCAACATGAGCGCACCGGAAGGTATCCCTTACAAACAATTGTAACCAAATTAAGAATACAATTTTTTGTCAGCACGGGGGATCGAACCCGGACCTTCCCCATGGTAAGCGAGTGCTTAACCACTGAGCTAATCGCGCGCTCATTATGTTTGTGACCACATAATAATAGGACTCTGAGGGTTAAGGTGACAGAAAATGCTTTCATTATTAACCTCGCCTGGTGGTTACCTTCCACTAAAGAGTGTTATTATTATTTTTAAAAAAATCTCAGCACAAAGAAGTGTTGGGGCTGATAGGTACTATGGTTCCCCAGTTTGTAGTTTGCTACATCAGTTTAGCAAGCCCTAGGGTAAAGGTAGAGGGTCATTTCATGAATTATTCTATTGAAAAATTCAAGGTTTACATATACCAATAAGTATATACCACTAAGTACATACCAGTAATGCCGCCACTGGTCGTTACTCATACAAGTAACTACTTATTTTTCCTCACGAGGTATGAGTGGACTCCGAACATCCAAGTACAGAGCAGAAAAAATTCCTCAAGAAAAATTTATGAGGAAAAATCCCTAATTTTCTCTCACTAGAGAAAATTAGGAATACTCTATTTAGTGAAAGGTATAACCACCAGGCGAGGTTAATGCTCAAAACATGTTCTACCACTTAACCCTCTGAGTATTATTATTATGTGGTAAAAAACTCAAATAAATAAGGTAAAAAATCATACATTGGCTGGGTTTTGAACCAGCACGCAACGGATCCCTACGCTGCCTGAATTACTAGACTTGTGCCTTAACCACTTGACTCCGTGGCGTAACGGTTGTGACTACTGCAGCCCGAAGTCCAGAGATCCTGAGTTCGATTCCCGGTTGGAACAGACTTTTCACACAGAAAATTCTGTTGTGAGGCTGGCATTTCCGTCCGCGGCCCTACCCAGGCTGGGTGAGGTTAATGTAGGTATAGCTGGTACGGTTCCCAGCGAATGGAGGGTAACCATCGATAGACATGAAAGGAGCTCACCTCTCACCACCGTGATTTAGGTATCAATACCTATCTCACGGGCACGGAATTATAATTAATAAATCACTTGACTACCAATGAACGTACCTATCAGCTTCTAATTAACACAGTGTGCCTGTACAGTGCACAGGAGTGTATTCTGTGTTCATGCATGGAAGCAAATTCTCCAAAACATCAAGAATTTATCAGGAAAAAACCCCTTGTTTACTCTCACTGGAGAAAATTAACTGAAAATGTTCTCTGGAATATGAGGTAGGTACCTACCTACTCGGGAGAATACACTTCATACAGTTTCCTGCATAGCTACCTACTTTCACATTGACGTCAGTACAATCATTGTGTTGTTTTTCCTGCTCACCTGACAGCTAGTCAAACTTTCAAACACCTGAACTTATGTGGCGAGCTGATGGTGCTGTATTATACATATAAGGGTTAAGTGGAAGAGATTGCCATAGGCAATAACCCCGCCATTGAGTTAGGACATAATATATGTTTATATACATTTTTCTATTCTTTTTATTGTAGGTATATATTTTTTTCATTTTTTTATTGTTATAATAATCCCCCAAAAATACACTTCGTGTGCAAAAGACGCCAAGAAAATAACAATCCTTTGTAAATAGAATTACCTTAAAAAGGATTAGCTAAAAAGGAACTGATATCAAATGAAGGCCAAGTTCTTGTAAACTGGATATTATCTGCCCCCAAAGTCTCAAGTACAGGAATCAAGCTGACGATTGGACATGATATTTCCCATTCTTCTGCTTTTTAACAACGCTAAAATTTAACATTAAAAATCTTGGCAAGTTTGAAACATCAAAAAAATGCTTTGTCAATGCTACAGTCTCCCAGCCAGACTGCTGGTCTACTCTCTGTTTACAGTACCCCGGCCAGACTGCTGGTCTACTCTTTGTTTATAGTCCCCCAGGTAGAATGCTGGTCTACTCCCTGTTTATAGTCCCCCGACCAGACTGCTGGTCTACTCCCTGTTTATATTCCCCCAGCCAGACTGCTGGTCTACCCCCTGCTTATAGTCCCCCAGCCAGACTGCTGGTCTACCCCCTGTTTATAGACACCCAACCATACTGCTGGTCTACTCCCTGTTTATAGACCCCCAGCTAGAGGAGATAAAAATACTCCGATTTTTTTTATATATAATATTAATATCATTATACCTGTCTCTAAGCTGTCTGTTTAAAAAAGAAAACGTGAAATTTCAGCAAAATCATTAAATAATTGCTGTTTTAGATTGAAACGTCAAATTTTCCTCTCGTGATAAATTTCGTTAGGATTTCCAAGTTGTTCTTTTTTGTTCATGATTTCTGTACCTGTTTTTCCAGATTTCCGGTGTTGGAAAACAAAAATATTTTCGTTAAATGTCAAATTCTGAGACTTTCGACATTTTGTTGAGATGTTCGACGTTTTTTCCAACATCATATTTAGTATTAATATGATTTTCGAGTGCCAGCACCTAAATGGGAAGTATTGTGTCACTTCTCGCCCATCAGAGGGGAGACATACTACGGAATGGGCAGCCTACAACACAGACCACAAGCGTTTATAGTAGCTCCTATCTCAGGGATACGAAATAAAAAAGGCTGTGAAACACTCATTTGAAAAATAAAAAAACACTGCCAATTATGGACACAATACTTCCTCGTGATTTCTTCACATTGTAAACACGTGCCAATTTTGAGATTTTATAGAAAATTACTTGTATCTCCAAAACGGCTCAACCGATTTTCTTCAAATTTGTTTTATATGGTAGAATATCGTTTTTTCTACATTCTGAATTCCACAAAAAATTCTGTATCGGCAAGTCGTGGTCCTTATTTTTTTACTTTTTTGTCCAAAATTTCGGATTTTCTTAAATAGCAGAGTCAAATTATAATTAATTTAAAAATAAATACAAATAACCTATGTAAAACAATAATATGCATATTCTTATAAAATTTCATCGAAATCGGGTGTACCGTTCACGAGATATAAGCGTTTAAGTAAAAAGTTAGTGGTCAGGCGCATGGTCTTTTTCACCCAGAACCGCTTGTATGAATTCGATGAATTTAAAATGGGACCATACAGAATGTCTCCTAGATGTGTGCAAAATTTCATCAAAATCCGTTGAGTAGTTTCCGAGATTTGCGCGTTACAAGGAATCGTTTTAACAAACAGACAGACCGACAGACGGACACAAAACCAAATTTACTCAGTAGGTTATGAAACGTCCAGAAATATGAAAAAAATTGAAATCGGAGCAAAAAAATATTTTTTTTTACAAAAACGAACACAATACTTCCGATTTCTAATATTAGAAATTTATCGGAAGTAATAAAATACTACATGCTTAGAGTATGACCTTAAAAAGCAAGAGTACAAAAAGAATCTTTCTTTTTCTAAACGTACAAAAGGATAAAGGCTGTCTTTTACTTCGGAGATCATGGAAGAAGAAACGAAGACATTGTCTCTGTCGCAAGGTCAGGTCAAGGTTACGAGAAGGTCATACAGTATAGGTCATACATACATTCACTTCTCGACCATCAGAGGGGAGGCATTTTTTTTTATTATTATAAAAATGAGTGTTTCATAGCCTATTTTTTTACTTCCGAGAAATTTCTAATATTAGAAATCGGAAGTATTGTGTTCGTTTTTGTAAAAAAAAAAATATTTTTTTGGCTCTGATTTCAATTTTTTTCATATTTCTGGACGTTTCATAACCTCCTGAGCAAATTAGGTTTTGTGTCGGTCTGTCGGTCTGTCTGTCTGTCTGTTAAAACGATTCCTTGTAACGCGCAAATCTCGGAAATTACTCGACCGATTTTGATGAAATTTTGCACACATCTAGGAGACATTCTGTAGATGGTCCCATTTTAAATTCATCGAATTCGTACTTGCGGCTCTGGGTGAAAGAGACCATGCGCCTGACCACTAACTTTTTACTTAAATGCTTATATCTCGTGAACGGTACACCCGATTTTGATGAAATTTTGTATGTATATGCATATTATATGTTTTTACACAGGCTTTTTATATTTCCTTAGTAATTAATTATAATTTGACTCTGATATTTAAGAAAATCCGAAATTTAGGACAATAAAGTCAAAAAATAAGAATACAATTTTTTCTCGGCACGGGGGATGAAACCTGGGACCTTCCGCATGGCAAACGATGCTTAACCACTGAGCTAATCGCGCGCTCATGGACATACTACGAGATGGGCAAGCTACAACACAGACCACAAGCGTCTATGGTAGCCTATTTCATGGCTACAAAATAAAAGGCTGCGAAACACTCATCCTTGAAAAAAAAAAATATATATACCGAGCTCAGTAACTCGACCGATAAGGTGGCGGACTCGTAACCTTGAGGTCGGTGGTTCGATTTCCAAGCATCGGAATATTTTTATCACCTATGTCCAGGTTCAGTTATTGTGACCTACAGCCGAGATGGGAAGTATTGTGTCACTTCTCGCTCATCAGAGGGAAGGCATAGTACGCGATGTGCAAGGTAGAACACTGACCACAAGTGTCTGCAGTAGCTGTTGTTTCATGTGGCTACGAAATAAAAAAAGCCGTGAAACACTCATCCTGAAAAAAAGTATTGTGTCACTTCTCGCCCATCAGAGGGCAAGCGTACTACGGGATGTGCAAGGTAGAACACAGACCACAAGTGTCTGCAGTAGCTGTTGTTTCATGGTTAAGAAATAAAAACAAGCTGTGAAACACTCATCTTCGAAATAAAAAAAAATTCTGATGCTGGTGATTAACACGAATATAATATCTTTGATAAGAGGAGAAATTCATGCACCGGGTGGGATTCGAACCAACGGATCCTTTCGCTACCTGGTCGATTACCAGACTAACGCGCGTTAACCACTTGACTAGGTACGAGTGCACGGTGCATTAATATTATGTCAGGAATTCATACTTTACCATGAAAGCCTGTTAATGCCGGTATAGAAAACATTGTATAATTAAATGGACCAAGCTTTATATTATACATAATACGGGGTCCAGTCATACCTCGCGAGGAAAAATGAGTAGCTGCTTTGATGTGAAACAGCGACCAGTGGCAGAATCATAGGCAAAAAAATAATAATACAAGATATTGTAAAATAAAGTGGTGAAGTCCTATGATTCTACTCTACCCACTAAAATTGTGACATAATAACACAAAGAATAAGAATTATTATTTTTTGTTTTTTTTTCTCGGTTTAACGGCGCTTTAATAAGGCGGTAGGCCTGTCGTTCACGCCGGTAGAATTATTATTATTATTGCTATTATTACTTTTTGTAGCTTTTCTCAAGACTTTACGTATACCGCCCTATTTAATATGGTATGTCAGGAATTCGTGCTGGAACAGCCTTTCTCATGAAAACTTTTCAACGCCAACACGGTAAATATAATATTAACTTTCCCTAACCACCACCACAAATACCACAATTTCTAAAGCACTTGTGTGAATGAATATTTTACATACACTCACCCGCAGAATTAACCGACCACTTCCTGTTTTTCCATTTAATAACAATAGTAATAATAATCATAATATAATAATAAATTATTTGTTTTATTTTTCATATTTTTTTTCTCTACAGAGGACCCATCCTAAGTCATTTTTGACTTCATGTATTTCCGTACGGTCGAAATTTGACTTAACTTTTTTTGTAACTAAAATGTTCAAGGTATTTTACTTTCGATGAAAAACCAACAGTACGGAGGTTAATACTGAGCAGAGGAAACATGTTTAACTCAATCAGTCACTTTTATTCTGATAGGAAACAAACGGTATGGAAATTTATACTTTATATAGAAAGAACATTTTTTAAATTCGTTAATAAAACTTTGATGACTGGAAAGGTTGAACATGTTTCTTCTGCTTAGTATAACCTCCGCACAGTGCTCTGGTAGTCAAGTGCTTAAGGTGCTAGTCTGGTAATCCAGGTAGCGTGGGGATCCGTTGGTTCGAATTCCACCCACAGTGCATGAATTTTTCCTCATTAATTTGAGTTTGTGAACACATAATAATAAGACTCTGAGGGTTAGGTGGTAGAAAATGCTTTATGCATTAACCTCGCCTGCATTAACCTTCCACTAAAGAGTGTTATTATTATTATTATAATTGGTTTTCTATCAAGAGAAAAAAGTAGAAAAATTTTTATTTACAAGATAGTAAATAGTTGAGTCAAATTTAGACCGTACGAATACATGGAGTCAAATGGAAAAAAGGAAGTGGTCGGTTAATTCTGCTGGTGAGTGTATTATTATGATTCACATTTACGGCCTGTTATATGTAGAGCTAGGTACAATAATGTAAAGTAGGCACTTCACATAAATTACATACTACTTACAACCCATTTTAAATGAGGGTGAATGCAGCCAGCATTGCGGGCTCATTCCCTTTCACAAATTCTCTGAATGAAATGTTTGTTTTATAGTTAACTTTTCAATAAAAATAATATACCTACATAAAAAAATTATGTCTGGATAAGTTAGGTCTAATAATGTGAAGTCCAAGGCAAAATGCACGTGTTGCATTTTATAAAGGGAAATGGTTAGTTATAAAAATGCAAATATTTTTCCCCGACAGACTGTATTTTTTTTTTTATTGACCTGGAACAACTTTTGCATTACTTCAGGGCACTTTACCTTTACATCCATGCCATTCTGAAAATGGAAAAACTCAGTCACAATTTTTAGTTCCGACCAGGATTCAAACCCGCAACCTCCGGGTCAGCTACAAATGCTCCTAAACACTGAGCCAATAATAAATAATTATAATATCGCCTTATTTATACAACCCAATTAGGACTATCAAAGTCCCATTACTCCAGCAAGACATATTATTAGGTATGTGGTAAAAATCCCAAATGGGAGGATAACTTGTCATGTCCCGGCTGGGTTTTGAACCCACGACCTCTGGAATCCCTGTATTCACAGAGTGCCGCCTTTAACACTGAGCTACCGGACAGAATAAAACAAATAAGATGTTTCCCAATCAAAAACAGCTGTTAGCGCTTAAGGTGTTTATAAATAGTTTCATTAATCTACGAAGGAAGATTCTTCTTGGTTGATAAGCGATAAAAAATTGCAACGCTTTTTCATCTCCATAAAATACCTTCACAAATCCGCACAAAAAAAGAAAGTAATCAACAATTTGAATTATTTATTTATCGTATGGATTTTTTATTTTGAAATTGAAATACAAAATGAAAGGTACAAAAACAAACAAACAAACAAAAAAAATATTACAATCAAATTAATGTGTTTGAATAAGGAGAGAAAAAACAACAAATAAGTCATAGATCTAAGTTTTGGAGCCATTCCTTCGCATCAGTAGTAAATGCTTTGATGTCATATAGATTTCCTTTGTAAGATAGAAGTGGGCAGTTTCTAAGGATATGATCCATTGTTTGAGATGAATATCCACATTCACAGCTCTCATCGTCTGACAGTCCCCATTTGGTTAAACAAGCCTTGCATCGACCATGTTGTGTACGAAGGCGGTTTAAATTACAAAGAGATTTCCTGGGAAGGGAGAATTCCTCTTTGTTGCAGGTTGAAGCAGTAAATTCAAAGATGGGAGAGTCTCGTTGACTTTGACACCACTGGTCTCGCCATTCATTTTCAACATTAAAACCATTTTCAAGGAGTTGTTTACCATATGATATTGGTGGTTTTCTTGATTTTAATCTTATTCTAGGTACATCTAGAAGATCTTTATTGAGAGGTATACGATCGTTATCTTTGATTTTCTCATATATCTTGACCAGGGCTTGGTTGCGGCGTAGTGTTGGAGGAGCAATATGGCTAAGGGCAGGCAGCCATTCAGTTGGTGTTGAACGAACAGTTCCGGTTATGAGTCGCATGGCTGAGTTGAGTTGGACATCAACTTTTTGAACGTGACAGCTTTGAAGCCAAACTGGTGACGCATATTCGGCAGTTGAATATACCAATGAAAGGGTGGACGTTCTCAAACAGCTTGCGCTTGCACCCCAGGACGTAGATATCAGTTTTGAAATCAGGTTGTTTCGAGATTGAAGTTTCAAGGCAACTTTACTGAGGTGGTATTTGTAAGTTAACGATCGATCCAATGTAACACCCAAATATTTGGGATTAAAATTATGAATTGAAAAAAAAGAATAAAAAATTAAAGAAAAAATGGGAATGAAAATTAAAAAGTTGGGAGTGGGCAAGCAATTTACTAAAGAGTGGAAAAATGAATGTTTTCTTTTAGAGTTGATTGCACCTTTTCAGCATTATTTTTCAAGCATATTCTTCTGATTTCGACAAAAAATGTTATGACCGTTTTATGAAACAGGATGATTAAATCCAAGCCGACCCTTAGATTTTTTCAGCTGACCGATGGGTATTTTTTTAAAAAAGATTTTCCGTCACGAAGGCTGGCTACAGCCCCGTTACGCCGGATTAGATAATGACCTCTACAGTTGTTGTCAGGGTGAAATTTAAGGGATACGGATAGTTTTTACTAAGATTAACTATACTACTCCTTTTTCATAATTCGGTCCTGACTTCCTGAGTGTTGTGATTTTATTTGTACTTACTGAGCACCGACCTCAGTAGCTCAATCAATATGGCGGCGGAATTGTTACATGGAGGTTGGTGGTTCAAGTTTCAATTTGAGCAAACATTTCGTAAAGCGTCTCAAAAAATCTGAGCAAAAATAGCGTAATTTTTGCTCAGATTTTTGAATTTTTTTTGTGATAGTTGTTTGCTTTTTTGTTGTAGGTATATTTTTGTTTTGTTTGTTACCTTGTCCAAGTGGTCCCCTTGTCCGATTGGTAATAAAAAAAAAAATGTTTTAACTACTGAACTAAAAAAGTTTTCAAAACTTAAAAAAAACTATTGTAACTGGATTTATATTTTATTTCTTGTTCAAGATTCAAGCCATCGTGTTTTGCTTCCATTCTGAAACTTTTATCCTCGAGTTTTGTGTCCGTGTTTTTGTTGAAAGACGTAGAAAAACACTCGAATGGAATGAGGGAAAACAGGATGAGCTCTTGAGTAATGAGGGTCGTGTTGTGAGGACAAATGAGGATGGGGTGAAAGACAGAAAACCTGAAAAAAATAAGTACAAACAGAAAGTACACAAAAAAGACAAGTATATAGAATTGAAATAAGAAACAAATGATAATAACAGTGAAATTTTGTTATCTTATGGAAAAAGTTAAATCTATTGCTTCATCTACTGTATTTAAGAGTTAGATGCCATTCTTTTTAGAGCGACAGGGGACTTGTACAAATAATTGAAAAACATAATATCTCGAGAACCACTAAGTTAAATCAAAAGTGTTATAGAACATTAATATGGTTGGAAATGATCTAATCTCTTAAGGGGTGGTAGCCTTAAGAGATTTTACATCAAGTCTGTTACACCCTGTATACATGTCCTAACTAAAGGACCGGGTTATAGCATTTGGCAATCTCTTCCATCCAACCCTTATTGACAATGAATTCAACAGGAAACAGCGTAGAATAAGAGGTTGAAATAGAGACAATGAGTTAGAGACAGAGAGAGACAGATAGAGAATAAGATAAAACAACACCAAAAAAAAAAAAAAAAGATGTCAGATGAAACAATGCTATCTTGACAATTGTTTCAACAGGAAACAGCGCAGAATGAGAAAGTGAAATATAGACAATGAGTGAGAGACAGAGAGAGGAAAAGAGAAATTAAGAGGGAGAGAGAGAGAGAGAGAGAAAGGTACATGCATAGAGAGTGTGAGAGAATAGGAGATAGATGAATGGGGAGAGAGAGATAGAGACATTGAGAGAGTATGAAAAAGAAGAGGTAGCCATTGTTCAACCTTATGGTTGAGGTTGGTTGCTTGTGGCACATTTTTTACGGTTGGATGCCCTTCCTAACACCAATTTTTTTATTTAACGTCCTCATTAGGACAGGGTTTACCCATTCGCTAAGAATAGTACCAGCTACCATCAACATTGACCTCAGCTAGTCTGGGTAGGGCCGGAAATGTCAGCCTCACGTGTTCGGGGGGAACACAATTTTCTGTGTGAAAAGTCTGCTCCGACCTGGTATCGAACTTGGGATCTTTGGACTACGGGCAGTAGTCACAACCGTTACGCAGCACGGAGGCTGACTTAACTAGCAACTATAACTATTATGAATGTCTGGAATACCTATCTCTATCTCTCTCCCCCCCCCCTCTTTTCCTATCTCGCCTCTTTCTCTCTCTCTCCCTCTCTCTCCTCTCTCTTCTCTCTCTTCTCTCTCTCTCTCTCTCTCTCTCTCTCTCTCTCTCCTCCCCTCTCTCTCTCTCTCTCTCTCTCTCTCTCTCTCTCTCTCTCTCTCTCTCTCTCTCTCTCTCTCTCTCTCCTCTCTCTCTCTCTCCTCTCTCTCTCTCTCTTCTCAAAACGATATAATGATGTTATCAAGAAAGCCATTTTCGGCAAAGCTTTCGGCATTTTCTTTTGTGCTTTCAACTTTTGGATCACTGCGACTTTTCAAAAAACCAAACTCCTGTTTAAAATTTTGAGTTTTAATGAGAGACGACTTTCTGAGAGAGGAAATTTTTGAATTTCTGAAAATGACATTAAAATTCTTCTTCTTCTATTGCGTCGGTGTTTTTGAATGTCTTTTGAACTCTCCTGAGGAAAGAATAATAATAGAATAGAGTTTTAAATTAATTTTATAAATGGAGTTTGCAATAAATAAATAATAATAATCTTACCTAAAAGGTCTGAAATCTCTAAATTACTTATATACTCCCTGATTAGAACTAATGAATCCCATTATTCTAGCAGTAAAACATATTAGTATGTGGTCAGTATACCAAATGGGAGGATACCTTGTCATGTCCCGGCTGGGTTTTGAAAGTCGGACGCCTTGACCACTGAGCTACCGGGACAGACACAATAAAAATGAAACACTCATTTTATGACTCAAAATATTCTATAATTCTTTTTAAATAACAAGTTTGCCGGGAGGCGAGCGCTCGTCAAGTAGCGCCAGCCAACCGGCCGAGAGTTTATATTATTATGTATTTTCTTTTATTGTTTTTTATAAACACCCACCACCTGCTTTCAGCTGACAGGGTTGTTTAAAAATATATTTTTTGCCATAATTATATTTGTGAATGTAGTAATGCATGTAACGAATAAAGAAAAGATACTTCCGATTTCTAATATTAAAAATTTCTCGGAAGTAAAACATGACAAAGGCTCAGACTAAGAAAAAATCTCATGATACAATCATTACCATTTTATTTTTTAGCTGACCTCGAAAACCCTTACAATTAACAATGCGACCCGATTAGATCTATATTGGGACCAGTGAATTCTACTCGTATTTTGTTATTACGTCCTGTTTGAGATAGATTGTCAGGGATAGACCCCCGTCCTGACTATCCATCTCAAATCAGGACGTTAATACCGAATAGAATCAACTGGTCACAATAGATCTAACTAGGTCGCAGTGTTAATTGTAAAGGTTTCATTGAAAACCCTGCAACCAGGACAGATAATAATAATAAGTTTCAAATTACTTCTTATTTGCAAGAAAGTATGTATTTTTCTATCTGAAAAGTATAAAATGTAACTGCTTTCTAATAAAAAATAGCCATTCATTGTTATAAGTTTCTTCATGACCTTCGGTTACTGCATAAGCTTCAAGTAAACTTTAACTTTCATTTGACCTTCGGTTACTGCAGTGGTCCGCAACCGGGGTGCCGCGAGTTTTAGAAATCATCATTTAAATTTTGGTGATTTGGTGTTTTTCATGCAAGAAAACAATGTAAGTGTATGTGATCTTTTGACAAATGATGAGTGGAGAACTAAATTGAACTACTTACCTGACATTATTCATCATCTGAATGCTCTCAATACAGGCCTCCAAGGTCCCTCTGACTTTTACTTCCGAGAAATTTCTAATATTAGAAATCTGAAGTATTGTGTTCGTTTTTGTAAAAAAAAAAAAATATATATTTTTTTGCTCCGATTTCAATTTTTTTTCTCCTGGGGTGCCACTGGACTAAGAGGTCAAAGACAGGGTGCCGTGATGGAGAAAAGGTTGCGCACCACTGGGTTATTGCATGACCTTCATGAAAGTTTTAACTTTCATTTCACCATTATTACCATCCGGTTCTTATTATTATCTTCTTTTCGTTTCCTTGGAGAATTCCCAAAGAAATAAAGTTCTGAAAGAAAGTGTCCATCTTTCTTTTCCAATTCCATTTCATATGTAGTTTCACTTGAAATGAACCTTGATGCAAAATGTAGATAAGAAAATAAGGAAGAATAAATGATAAACAAACGAAAGAAATAATTGGAAAGAAATTTGGTTACAATATTGTTTGTAAGGGATACCTTCCGGTGTACTCGTGTTGAGCCAGCACCTAAATGGGAAGTATTGTGTCAGTTCTCACCCATCAGAGGGAGGCATACTAGGGGGTGAGTAGGCTACAACACAGCTCACAAGCGTCTACAGTAGCTCCTGTTTCATGGCTACGAAATAAAAACGGCTGTGAAACACTCATCTTTTAAAAAAAACTAAGAAATTTATTTTAGTCCCATTTTAGTCCCATTTATGTGGTAGCCCCTCAAAACATTTCCCACCCGCCGCGTCTGTAACCCATCATTAAAAGAAAGTCCCAGGTTGATAAAATATTAAGAGTTCTCGGGAGAAAATACAACAATTCAATTCCTTTTTCATCAGAATTGGACTTTTCCAATGCAATTCGTGTTCCCTCGAGAGATTAGACGAAGGAAAAATCCATTAGACATCCAGCTTGTCACAAAATGAAAAGCGCACGAATAGCTCAGTGATAGGACACTTGCTTGCCATACGGAAGGTCCCGGGTTCGAACCCCCGCGCCAAAAAAATTGTATTCAATTTTTCGTTAAAGTTGTTAGCTCAGTTGTAGGGCACTCGCTTGCCATGCGGAAGGTCCCGGGTTCGAAGCCCCGGGCCGACAAAAAATAGTATTAAATTTTTCGATATATTAGTTATTTGTAAGGGATACCTTCCGGTGCGCTCGTGTTGACCCAGCACCTAAATGAGAAGTATTGTGTTACTTCTCACCCATCCGAGGGGAGGCATACTACGGGATGGGCAGACTACAACCACAGACCACAAGCGTCTACTTTTGAGTATTCAGATAATTGATGTACCTTGACTCAATGCACTTTGTCAATGGCACAATAATTGCATGGGTAATAATAATAAAATTTACTGTTTTCTTTGCATCTATCAATAATTTTCATGTGTCCCATAAGTATACATGTATACTTTTCAGAAAGGGTGGATATATTTTTACTAACTTTTTTTTAATTATTTATTTTTAATAGATGATATTTTTTTTTCAAGTAATCAACACAGAGCAAAGAGCAGAAATTAATTAATATTATTATTATATTGAACAACAACGAAATTAAAGATCAAAATGAAAATCAAAAAGTATTAACAAGAATATGAAAATCGAAGCTCCCGCAAAGTACAAATGTACTTAGCGGAACAAAGGGTTGGGTGGAAGAGATTGCCGCAGGCAATAACCCCGCCCTTTAGGTAGGAAATTAGCTTTATCCTCTTTTTTGCTCTTGTTTCTTTGTTCGATCTATTTATTTTTTCTGTGTAATGTCATTGTATTTTACTGTATATATTTTAACATAACTTTTACAATGAATATGATTGAAAACCGAATAAACTAATGTAAAATATTTATAGTAAAAAATAAAGAAAAAATAAATATATAATAAAATAGATTGAAAAATACATAAATAACAAAGAAAAAATAATACTTATATCCCCAACAAAGGGAGGGGTTAATTTTATGCAAATATTTTCATTTTTTTTTTTTTTTTTTTCATGCTAAAAAAACTGATCGGTGTTGTAAAAAAGTCATCACAGGAAAGTTAGAAAACTTGGTCACAAGTACGTGAAAGGCTTAGCCTTGTGTACCTTCCGCCCTCAGGCTGGGAGTAACAGCTCTAATTGGAAAACTTTTTGACTTTAACGAGCCGGTATGCCTGTATTCTGTATCCCGTACCCCAATACAGGGTGGGTCAGCTGTTCAGCCTCCGTGGCGTAACGGTTGTGACTACTGCCCATTGTCCAGAGATCCTGAGTTCGATTCCCGGTTGGAGCAGACTTTTCGCACAGAAAATTCTGTTCCCTCCGAACATGTGAGGCTGGCAATTCCGGTCCTACCCAGGCTGGGTGAGGTTAATGTGGGTAGATGGTACGATTCCCAGCTAATGGAGGGAAAAACCTCCGTCCTGTCTACCTCAAGTCAGGACGTTAAAACCAAATAGTATCAATGAAAGGAGCCTAGACATTGGATCTGGGCGTCCATATAATCCTCTCACCACCGTGATTTAGGTATCAATACCTATCTCACGGACACGGAATTTTTAATATTAGTTGTTTATTTAAGGGTAACGTTAAAAAAATACACTTCCCATTATGGACACAATATTTCCTCGTCATTGATTCTCATTGCATATACTTGGCAATTTTGAGATTTTATAATGCTATATCACTTGTATCTCCAAAACTTTTTAACCGTTTTTTCTATAGTCGTAGACCTTATTTATTCACATTTTGTCCAAAATTTTGAGTTTTTACACTGCATTACTAGTGGCAGATATGTAAAAAAATTATGAAAGTGATTAACACAAATATCATAAAAAATTTAAGAGACTGATTTGAGTAAAAAAAGAAATAAAAAAACCATCCTGTATAAAAGCTTTGAATTTTTGACTCCTCTCTATTCACATTCTGACCTACATTGACCTCTTCTTCTTTCTCTCTCTCTCTATGTCTCTCTTTTTCCCTCTCTCTCTTTCTCTCTCTCTCTCTCTCTCTCTCTCTCTCTGTCTCTCTCTTCCTCTCTCTTGTTATCTATCTCTTTCTCTCTTTTATCTCTCTCTCTCCATCTTTTCCTCTGTCTCTTTCTCTCTCCCTCTTTCTATATCTAATTCTCTGTCTTTTTATGCCTCCTTCTTTCTTACTCTCACCTTTCTGACTCTCTATCCCTCTTAGTGACTCTATTTCTCTCTCTCTCTCCTTCTTTCTCTTTCTCTCCTTCTTCTTATTCTCTCTCTATCTCCATTATCTCTTTTTGAAACTTTCAATCTTTGCTATTTCCTGTTTCAACAATTCTAACCCTCTCTCCGTCCCTACTTCAACCACCCTTACATTATCATCCATCCAATCCCTCCCTCCCTAAAACTAATAATAGTATCGCCTTATCTATACTGACCGGAGTGCTGAAATAATGGGACTATTAAGTGCCATTATTCCAGGAGTAAGCTCAAGACGTATTACCATGTGGTAAAAATCCCAAATGGGAGGAAAATTTGTCGTATCCCGGCTGGGTTTCGAACATACGACCTCTGGAACCTCTGGAGTCACAGAGTGCCGCCTTTACCACTGACAAAACTAACCCATCATATCATATATTTTCATATATTCAATTCAATTCAATTATTTATTTATTGTACAGAATGTTACATGGACATGTGGTACAACAGTCAATAATAAAATAAAAATATATAAATACATACTTACCTTTTTCCCCTCATAACTTTCTCATTCATTCCCACGCCTCCCGAAAATCCCATATTCTTTGTTTCTTATTAATATGTAAAGATTTTTCTCATCAATATGGAAATACGACGTAAAAATAAATTTATTCCTGCTTTTTGAACGCACAGGTTTTAATACCCAAATCCTGCTCTCTCTCCCACTTCTTTAATTCTACCTTACCTTTTATATCTTTTCCTCTCCTCTCATTTCCATATCTTTGGTTCTCCCCCTCTCTCTCTCTCTCTTTCTCTTTCGCTTTTTTTCTTTTTCTTTTGTTTTTTCTTTTTCTCCATTTTCTCTATGTTTCTCTCTCTCTCTCTTTCACTCCTTCTTTCCCTTTCTTTCTCTTTTTCTCTCTCTTTCTTTCTTTTCTCTTTCTCTTTCTCTCTCTCTTTCTCTCTCTCTCTCTTTCTCTTTTTCTTTCACTCTTTCTTTCACTCTTTCTTTTTCTCTTTATCTCTCTCTCTCTCTTTTCCTCTCTCTCTCTCCTTCACTATATCTCTCTCTCTCTCTTTCCCTCTCTATTTCCAGTAAAATCATATAAACTACAAACAGACAGAAAGGTATAAAAATACAGTGGTGTCGATTGCCAAATTAGTAATAAAATTCAGGCTTCATGAAATAAAATAAAAACTAACAAAACAAAAACTATGTTTAACACTTTTAAATATAATATTTATGTATACTATAAAAATAAAAATAAACTTAATTAAAACTACATAGGTATTGCAATTTGTTTTGTCTTTTTGTTTTTGTTTCTTTTTTAAATACATACCAGAAAAAAAAATCGTATCTATGTCGTCTATACGAATGATTGAAAAATAAATTTGTAATTGAGACTAAACGTTGATTGTTTATTTACAAAATTTATCTAAATACAGTCCATATTTACGAAGGGGTTTGGTTTTTGTATATTGAAAATATTTATGCCTAGGTATTTGCTTTTCTTTTCAATACTGTACTTACTACTTATGCTGTAACAAAAATAAATACCTACTGTTCAATAGGTAAGTACCTATTTTACAAATGATTTTATTTTGTAAATTTTTATGAATATAGGGATCGCCTCATAATTTTTTTTTTGTTTTCACTTTTTTTTCAACAAGATCAAGTTTATTTTTGAGGTGAATTTTTTTGTTGTTGTTCGAATAAATTTTCTTTTTCATTTTTCGATTTTTTTTTTCTTCTCAGAATGGCTCCTGAATTCGATTCTGAACATTTTTAATACAAAAACTTGGACACCCTGTCTAAACTAGGTATTATTGGATAAGGGAATATTTCCAATCAAACCCTTATCGTTCAGTATGCAGGCAACAAAGACAAATAGTACCTACCCTTCAACTGATAATAATAATAATAATAGCTATCCAGAAGAGTGTGATCCTGCAAACCCGTCATCTTGTGCGGAAATTTTTAAACAATTAATTTTAACATACTAGTTATAGTTTTAGTGAGATGGACTGAAATGTCTACTCATTAGTAACTTAGAAGCAAAAAATATAAGTAAATGTATCTACCTCGAAATAATAATACTCATTAGTCAAAGGTAATCATCAGGTGAGGTTAATGCTTAAAGCATTTTCCACCACTTAACCCTCAGAGTTTTATTATTATGTGGTCACAAAATCAAATTTTTGACGTAAAATTTATTCATTGGATGGGACTCGAACCAACGAATCCCTACGCTACATGGATTACTGGATTACGCTAACCGGTAGCTCCGTGGTCAAAGCGTCTGACTGGTAATCCAGAGGTCCCGGGTTCAAAACCCATCCGGGACATGACTAGTTATCCTCCGATTTGGGATTTAGACATTTATATTACATAATAATACGTCTTGGGCTTACTGCTGTAATAATAGGACTTATTATTCCTATAATCGAGCAGTATGAATAAGGCGATATTATTATTTATTAATTTATAAGCCTATAATAATTTTAAAAAAACCCTTATCATAGCATGCAGTATTCAAAGACAAATAAAACTCTATACCGGAGTGTATATAGGAAAGTAGGAACCCTTCAATTTACTGTAGATTGCAATGATCTGGGTCAGGAAAATTAATGGTATTTTTTTTTTTTTTTTTTTTCGTTTTTTTTTCTGCTTCAATCCTTAAAAAAATGATATAAGCCTAGAATTTTCCAAACAACCCTTATCATAGCAGACACGCATGAACGCTTGAAAGACAAATAAAACTCTGTACTCTTCAATTTTATTGAATGTAGACTGTACAGCTTTCTCTAGGTTAAGTGGTTAGGAAATCAATAGTGAACTTTTTCATTTCAATCACAGGGAAAAAAAACTATCGAAAATTTTGAGTGATTCCATTATTTTCCTTTCTATAGAATAAGGAAAGTAAAAAAGACTCAATTGGCAGAAAATGCCTAAGGCATTAACTTTGCCCCGCTATAACTTTATTTTTCTTTGTACATATTTCTAAGTTTTTTTGTAATTTATTGTTATTAATTTGTTGTTGTTGATTGTTTTGGTAAAAAAATAAAGTGTAATAAAAAAAAAAAAAAATGAATAAAAAAGAATACTTCGAAACGGCAATAATTAGCAAAAATTCGTAAAATTTTCATTTTAAAATTAGTTCCGTTTTGGGAAATATCTAGTCTAATTAATTCAAAATTCATAGTAAATTAAACTCATAAAACCAACATCATCATCAGTAGCTTGATCGATAAGGCGACGAACTTGTATTCTGGATGTCGGTGGTTCAAGTCCCGATTAAGAAAATAATAATATCGCCTTATTTATACTGTCCGATCAGGACTAATAAGTCCCATAATTGCAGTAGTAAGCCTAAGACATATTATTATGTGGTGAAAATCCCAAATGGGAGGATAACTTGTCATGTCCCAGCTGGGTTTCGAACCCGGGACCTCTGCATTACCAGTCTGCCTTGACCACTGAGCAAGAGGGACAATGTAGAGCGAGTGTGTGAGAGAAAAAAAAATGCTTTGAACTTTTAGCGTTAATAAAGTGCATAATAATGGGAAATGTCATGTCCAATCCTCAGTTCCATTTCTGTGCTTGAGACTCCTTTCCTGGCAATTGATTTCCAGTTTACAAGAACTTGGCATTCATTTGATATCAGTTCCTTTTCAGGCAATTGTTTTTAAGGTAATTATATTTTAAAGATTCTCATTTTTCTTGGCTTCTTTTGCACACGAAGAGTATTTTTGGGGGATTTATCTAAATACAGGAACATTTGAATAAAAATAAAATACTCAACTTTATTTTTTTTCTAATGAAGCATAGAAAATTTAAATTTTCTAAAGTTCTCTTGAAGATAAAATTAGTTTCGCTTCTCAAGTTATGAATTACCTTTAGAAATTTGTAGTAAAAAAGCTCTATTACATGAGTTAGCTCTTTGGTGCAAGCACTTTGAAAGTTTTCAACAATCATTTATAGTGTAAAATTTGGAATAATTGGATTACTGAGACAGAATTGGAAAATCCAAGTTTTCGATAGGTAATACTCTTTGATGCGAACTCGAACAAATGCATATAAAAGTAAGCAAACTTTTTTTGATAAACTCGAAAGATATGCAAATAAGAGTAAGCAAACTTTTATTGTAAAAAATAATGGGAACTTTAAATCTCAAAACTCTACATAATGTTTTTTTATTGCAATTAATTTTTTCCCATCTGATATACTGGCAAATATCTCTAAAATTGTTGGTACTGGTATTAGGCAAAGCCTTTCCATACAACCACTATAACTACTACTTTACTATTTTTTTTTTTTTTTTTTTTAACAAAGCAACTACACCAACACAGATATAAAGTCAAAGGATGACATCTATGAGGGCAATAACTGGTCTCTTCCCTACTGGAAAATATCCGGTTGGTTTTCCAGGGTGTTAAAAGTTGACATGATGGAAATAATGGGAGATTTAAAGAGACATGTTTCTTTCTTGTTTGGCAGGTGGAAGGTCAAATTTCCTGAGTTTCTTAGTCTGTTATTAGGGACTCTTAGGTGTATTTTCTCTAGAATGTAGGGGCAGTTCAGATTATAGTTTAGAATATTAATTAAAAATGTCATTTGTTGTTTTTCCCTTCGGTTTGCTAGGGTTTCTAGGTCAAGATTTTCAGTCAACAAGTTATATTCAATGTACTCAGGATAAAGAGGATAGAAATTAAATGTTTTAAAAAACATACCTCGTACAAATCTTGCCTGGATTCGTTCAATGGCCCTTTTCCCCACCTTTGTATACGGCAGCCAAATTATTGCACCGTATTCTAAGACAGATCTTACCAAAGATTGATATAAAATTTTAATGACGTCAATATCTTGGATGGGTTTACTGTATCTCATTATCATACCTAGCCTCTGGTAACCTTTGCATTCAGTGATCTGTCTATGAGAGTCGAAGTTTAAATTACTTTGGAAGTGTATTCCTAGATCTTTGTACTCATTCACATATTTTAGGACTGTGTTATTGATATTACCTATAAGAGTTCTGAGGTGGACTTGGGTTCTTTTTGTTGGTGTATACCATCACAGAGCATTTTTCAGGGTGGAAATTTAAACCAATAGTTGCAAGCCATTTAGTAATTGAGCTCAAGTCATCTTGTAGGAGCTGACAATCTTCAATTGTTCGGACGGGTCTAAAAATTTTTACGTCATCAGCGTAGAGGAGTATATTGGAGTGCAGGACATGTTGGCAGATTTCATTGTATGCAAGTATAAAAATTAAACTACTTAATTTGCTGCCCTGAGCTACTCCCGAGGGGGGTGTAAATGGGGTGGATTTTGAATTTTTATATTGCACAACAATTTTTCTCTTTTGCAGATAACTTGCAAATAAATTAACCAAAGGGGGAGAAAAACCTGTTTTTACCAATTTTTGTAGTATAGAGTCATGGGCCAACCAATCGAAACATTTTTCGATATCGGTCTGCCGAGAACACTGCCTCAGGCAGACGTACACTGAGGCAGTGTTCTCGCTATAATGTCAGAGAATTGTACCAAATTTGTAATGGTTGATTTTTTATTCACAAAAACATGCTGATTTTCTGATATTTTGTTGGAGATGAAAACTGAAATTTTGTTGTAAATAACACCCTCGAAAATTTTAGCAATGGCATTTAGATTTGAAATTGGGCGATGTAGGGCCACGTTGGTGCACATTGGTTTCTTGGGGACGGGATGTACAATTGACTCTTTTAAACCATCTGGAAAAATGCCAGTTTTTAAACACAAATTAAACAGTATAGAGAGGGGAATGCCGTCTGGACCAGGTGGTTTGTTTTTTGGTATAGATTTTATCACATCAGAAACATCGTTCTCTGATATAAGACCCAGGTGGAAATAGTCCAAATTAGAGTCGGGATTAAAATCAGGACAGTAATTTGATGTTGTCTGGTTGTAAGCTTTCATAAAATGTTCTGCCAATGCGTCTGCTATTTCTTGAGGGTTTGAAATTTCTTTATCGTTGTAGGTGAGTATGGTTTTTGGAGGATCTTTTCTTTTTTCTTTTGTGAATTGCCAAAACGGCTTACTATTCCCTTTTTTAATTTCATTAGATATACTTATGTTTAACATGATCAAGATAGTCTTGTTTGATTTGGGCTTTACAGCTTTTCTTCAACTTTTCTAACTCGATATTTTGTTTAGCAGAGCGTTTCTTAAGTTTCCTCAGTCTTTCTTTTTTTGTGAAATATTTTATCGAATTTTTAAGCCACCAGGATGGGAATTTGTGATTTCTATTTTTTTGTAAAAATATTGGAACACAATTTTTAAAAATGTTGTTTAATTCATAATATAAATAATTTAAGCCATCATTAGGATTTTCTTTTTGTTCAAGTATGATCCAAGGTTTTTCTCCTAATTCTTTTTTGAGTTTATAGAAGTCAGTTTTTTTAAAGACGAATTTGGGGGGTTCATGTTCCAAAGAAGATTGGGTGGTTCCTGTGTTTTCAACTTTTATACTAATTTCTAATTGAGGATGGTGGTCATTAGGCTTTACCAAACCATCTTCAATACTTATGTGGGTGTGGCATATTTTTATTCCTAGAGATTTTAAAGCTATCAAAATTGGATAGGTAGAGATCTAGGGTCCTACCAAATTTATTTTCAATACGATTAAAAGATTTTAATTCATAAAAACTCATGAGTCTGCGTAGGTAGTGTATTCGACTTGATTGCAATCTTTGGTCTACAAGCTCATCAGTGTCTATCTCATATTCAGGAATGTTATAATCACCAAGAAGAATGAGACATTTCCCTGCTAATTCCTCACGACCACAAAGAGTTTCAGAAAAATGTTCAAGTGTTTTTGGTTTTACTGGTGGGGGGAAGTAAGTTAGGACTATCACCCGTATTTATGAATAAATTCGTAAGACTATGCTCAGCACAATCTGGGGAAAGCACGTGCTTACGTCTAAGCACGTCCTTAACTAATTGGTATTTATGAATAAATCCGATGTCATTGAAGCATAGTCTTATGGGAGACTATGCTTTAAGAGCTATGTTGGCTACACTGTATTTTAGACCGGGATTTTTCAAATAGGCGAAATTCAATACAAATATTTAGAAATGTCAAAAGATGAAACGTCTTCAAACTAATCTAAGCAATCCAAGCAAACTTTTTCACTGATTTTCACGATAGTGAGCCAAAAAGTGGTCGAATTCGTCCATAATAAGGTATAAATAGTTTTAATTAGATACTGCTGTTTATTTTGTGTCTATGTAATTATGTTATAATGTTGCCATAGCAACGTCAGTTGTTTACTCAGATATTTTCCCTGCAGGGTCTCAGCACATGCTTACAGTAAATTGACATTTATGAATAATTATTCCTATCTGAGCACATGCTTGACTGATCCAAGCACACGCGTAAGGACATGCTTACGCAAGACTGCGGTAGGGCAGTCTTACCGCTTTCTGAGCATATGCTCAAATGCATAACCAATCAAAATCACTTGAACATCTTCTGCGCACCAAAAAACTGCGTGTATTTTAGTAAACAATTTTTATTTCTCCAGTTTTTCAAAAATCTTGCATAAATTTTGTTTTTTCCAGTATTAAAATCATTGAATTTATTTATTTTTTAAAATCATTATGGACGAATTCGACCAATTTTTGGCTCACTATCGTGAAAATGAGTACCATTTGGTTCGAGCACCGAAGAGATACCAGGAAATTTGTTGGAAAATTTTGATGATGACCAGTTACGATACAGGTATGTTCCATAAATTAATTTATTTTAATTTTTAATATAGGTACACATCTATTTCTCTCTCCCTCTCCTCTCTCCTCTCTCTCTCTCTCTCTCTCTCTCTCTCTCTCTCTCTCTCTCTCTCTCTCTCACACACACACACACATACACTTGCTTTGAGTTGGTAGATCGTCACGACAAATTTCGAATAGGTCGTAAAAGGTAAATATGTATATTTGTTTCACCATCCATAAGTCCTTACTACGTGTAGCTTAACCCTATTGAGATATTCCCTGATCCAAAAGGACCTATAGGAAAAAATTCAGGTTAAAGATAGAAAATTTGGGGTAGGGGGAGGGACTCGTAACCTAGAGACCGAGGGATCGAGTATTTTTTAATGCATGACATGTTTATCGAGGTATACAATACCTGATTTATAAAAATCTGTAGAGCTTATGACAAATACTTTTCATGGCTACAACATTCATTCTAGAGAATATCTATAAAAGAAAGCTGTCTGTATGTGTATATATGTGTGTATGGATATTTTTTATACAAAACCACACCGTTTGACCGAGAAACCTAAATAGGACCGTTTGAATCAGAGAATTCTTCTAGGTTAGGTTTATATCTCCCTAAGTTTAAGCTACAATGAGTAAGGATAAAAAATGGATGGGTGACGAATAAAATATTCACGTTTTTTAAAAACCTAAATGACATTTTGTGTGTGCGTTGTTGTGTGTTTGATGGGCTGGCGAAGCGGCGAGTGTAACCCGCTAGTCAAATAATAAAAATATTAAAAATGACACACACACTCTCTCTCCCCTCTTCTCTCTCTCTCTCTCTCTCTCTCTCTCTCTCTCCTCTCTCTCTCTCTCTCTCTCTCTCTCTCTACCTCTCTCTTTTTATCCAATGTTGCCATCTAGACAATTTTATAAGCGTTATTACGCAGAATTATATGACTTTTCTGTATTTTTAACATCTTAATATCTTATTTTTGCCTTTAATGCCGCCACTGGGCGCTACTAACATCAAAGCAGCTACTCATTTTTCCTCACGAGGTATGAGTGGACCCCGAACACCCGTACAGAGCAGAAAAAAATCCTGCCCCGCTGGAGATCGAACTCAGATCACCGTGCGTGCAATGCCTAGTGCGGTAACTCACTCGGCAACGTTGACTACTTTTCAATGGGATTAGTTATAATGAAATTTGAGAAACACCGCCTGCTAAAAAAATCTGGGGGGGGGGCACGTGCCCTCCCTTTATATCTGCTCATGATATAGTTCTTTATTTTGGGATAAACTTTATTAAGAGCAGGAGTCTAGCACACCTCCACAGCTAAATCGCATAGGTTTCAACTGATGGTTGGACTATTTCATGTAAGAGAATTTGACCTTGAATCAACAGGAGTTTGACCCCAGGATATTGTATATTATATATATATATATATATATTTTATTTCAGATTCTCAAAGGATGTTGTTTTAAACGCTATATTCAAAACAATACAGTCTGTACAGTCATCAACATTCGATTTTGAAATGGAACCCCCTATTTTTTATTTAATATTCAAAATCTGCGTTAAATTATACACATAATTGACTCTTCACTCGATACTGTGTTCATTTGTTCAACCGGATGTTTGATCAACCCTGCTGAATTATAAACTTGACTTCGAGAAAAAGGTGTTAAAACCTTAAGTGAGATACATTAAAACAGTGTAATTATCTTGAAGGTACTTCCATGGGCTCAACAGCACTTTGGTGATGAGAAATGGACATTCCAGCAGGACTCTGCGCCAGCTCACAGAGCAAAGGATTGGTGCAGAGCTCATTTTCCTCTCTTCATACCATCTCAAGAATGGACCCCGTACTCACCGGATCCAAACCCCTTGGATTACAGTGCTATATTACAAAAAATTGGTCCATTATTGAAGCTAGAGCACGAGTCTTTAAAACAAGTCTTGAGTCAAGAGTGGAAAAAAATAACCCCAGAAGAGTTGCGGCCCATCGCACTTAACTTTGTCAAAGGTTTAAAGCTATGCATCCGCGCTAGGGTGGCTATTTCGAAACCGCTTGAACATATCACTCTTGAGACTACTAAACTTGTTATCAGTTAATCTTTGTATTTGTACTTATTTAAGGAATTAAACCAAAAACATGTTGTATACACAGTATACAATAATTTTTTTTGTCACCCTGTAAATCACAATTTTAGTGGGTAATGTAGAGATAATTATCTTCTCTTTTGAATTCTTGTGTATTATTTGTCCATAATTCAGCGTCTGGTAACTGCATCAAAGCAGCTTCTCATTTTTCTTTATGAGGTTCAAGTAGATAGACACAAACACCCAAAATGCGCAGAACCAAAAAAAATCTGACTGCTGGGATTCGAACCCGGTTATTGCTCATAATCTTTTCAATACCAAATAAAGCAATTCCTTCAGCTTTCGAGAAAAAACCTTTTCTTGCAAAACC
>CM044959.1:1547433-1851355 GCA_024516035.1 Bactericera cockerelli
AAAGTAAAACCTAGTAAAGATAATTTCAAATCACCTTGGATTAATGATAAAATAAAACACGAAATAAAAATAAAATCAGATCTCTTACGAAAATGGAGAAATAACAGAAATAATTATTTATTATATGAAGATTATAAAAAACAGCGAAATATAACCACCAACGTCATTAAGAAAGAAAAACGGATTTATATTTTCAAGCTGCTACAAGATGCCAAGGGAGACATGTTAAAGACTTGGAAAATTATTAATGATTTAATGAACAGAAAAATTAAAGAGCCAATAGAGAAAAAATTACACCGACATTTTCAAACAAATGATTCAAAATTTCTTGCCAATGCTTTTAATCGTAACTTTATCACACAAGTTAAATATTTATTTATTTATTTAATAAGTTAACGGGAGATACCCAGTTTTACAATGTGACCCTAGTCTTAATACTAATATTAATATAAAAAGAATTTCAAAGGAAAATACAGATGAAGAAGTTAAATAAAATGACATGAAAAGTTGGTACATATTAGTTTAAATTAATAATTGTTTAAACTAAATGAAAATGTTGATCAATGTCAAATAGATGTCATATTTTATATCATGAAAATTGTCACTGAATAAAATAGTCAAATTGTACATACATAAAAAGCTATGACAGTCATTGAATAAGATAATAAAATAGTCAGTAAATAAAATAAAAGTGTGACTGTCGTTGAATAAGATAATAAAAAAGTCAATAGATAAAATAAAAGTGTGACTGTCATTGAATAAGATAATAAAATAGTCAATAAATAAAATAAAAGTGTGAATAAGATAATACAATAGTCAATTAATAAAATAAAAGTGTGACTGTCATTGAAAATTTTTAAAATAGTTAATCGATATACTAAAAATATAACCGCCATTGAATAAAATAATAAAATGATTAATAGATAAAATAAAATATGACTGACATGATTTATAATAATAAATAGTAAATACTCTAGCGATAAATTACTACATAGTACTGTCGATTTTTAAGGTAATAATTGATATAAAGTTCTACCTTTGGATGGATTTTAGGGCTATCAGTTTTGATTTTAGCAAACAGATAGAATCATGAAATATGTCAATGGAAGGATCTTGCTGAATAGCGTGATTTGTCAATCTTTTCATCCTCGTGATTACTGAGTTCATTGCGATATTTGTCCTGCAGAAATTTTCCTCTAGTATGTCAGAGTTCCTGGTGTTTCTGCCTCTCACCCGGATGTCGATCTTTTCCAGAATGTCAGGCGCATCAATCGTGTTTTTAAGCAGTTTGGCCAGGAAGATGATGTCTTGTACGTCTCGACGATGTTGAAGGGTCAAAATATCATTGTCATTTAAGATGTTGGTGTAGTTGTGGTTTTCAATGGTCTTATATTGTCTGTATGCTAATTGTCTCAAAAATTTATGTTGTACGGATTCTAATTGTTTTATATGAATGTCATAATATGGGGACCATAATTGAGATACATATTCTAAGTTAGGTCTGACAATTCCATAGTAGAGGTTCTTGTATGTCGTTGGATTTTTGAAGTCTTTTGAGTTACGATTTAGAAAACCTAGCATTTTAAAGCCCTTTTTAGTTATATTGTCAAAGTGTGTAATAAATCTTAGGTCTGGTTCTAGTGTCACTCCTAAATCTTTCATTGAATACGCTCTTGGAACAAGTTCATCATTAAAATAGTAGTTGTGTATTATTGGTTTTTTTGTCCTATGAAAAGTCATTATTTTGCATTTTTTTATATTAAGTGTCATTTGGTTTTCTTTGCACCAATGATATATGTTATTCATAGATGTTTGTAATTTTACTACATCAGTGGTGGATCTTATGGGAATACCTATTCTTTTATCATCTGCATATAACCAAAATGGAATGTCAATACGGGTGTGTATGTCATTGATGAAAATGTCGAAAAGTAAACCAGAGAGGTGTCCACCTTGAGGGCAGCCTGACATTACCGAGTAAGGATTAGAGAAGAACGTTTGGTTGCGGTTCTGTTTATAGACTACTATTTGAATGCGTGAAGATTAAAGACGTGAAAATACTCAATCAAGGCCCCCTCTTGGAGGTAGAGAACATAAATTTTGAACTTCATAATAACACAACTTCAATGTATCTCAGGAAAGCAACAGAAAAAGATATCAATAGAATTTTAAAAAATTTGAAGAAATATGGACAAGGAATAGATGGCATCCGGAATAAAGATATTATATGCAACAGTAATTTATTTACCCCTATAATTACTCAAATAGTAAATTGTATGTTGGAAACTGCTACCATACCCGATAGTCTCAAAGTCTCCTGTATCACACCATTATTTAAAAAAGGTAAGCCTAACATGCTCGGGAATTACAGGCCAGTGGGATCGCTACCAATAATCGAAAAAGTTCTAGAAAAACATATCCATATTCAAACTAATAAATATCTAGAAATAAATAAAATAATTCCACCTTTTCAGCATGGTTTCCAAAAAGATAGAAGTACAATTACTTTACTTCAGGAATTCGCCAATGAAATCAACACTGCCCTGGACGAGCGAAAGTGTGTAGTCGTCCTGCTGCTGGATCTGAGCTTTGCCTTCGACGCCCTGGACCACGCCGTGCTGCTCAACAAGTTCCAGGAGGTTGGCATCACCCACCCCATCTTCAAGCAATACTTGGCCAACAGGCGACAGGTGACGCGGGTAGGGGCGGTGCTAAGTGAGGAGGAAGCAGTGGAGCACGGTCTGGTGCAGGGCGGGATAAATTCCCCGACTTGGTACTCTATCTACACCTACGACGTCAAGTACTTACGAATCATAGGCAGCCTGAAAATGTTTGCGGATGATAGCTGTCTCGTTTCTATCCATAAAGATCCTAAGATAGCAATAGCTAACGCGCAACGAGACTTTATCAATCTTCAGAAATATTTCTATAAAAACCATATTTTTCTTAACGAGAAGAAGACTGAGGCGTTGGTCATGGGGTTCCAAAGCAAACGTATAGATTTGGACGAGCACAGGATATACTGCCACACAAGGAAGTGTCTGGCTCAAGAAACTTACAAAACTTTTTGTATTTGCAACCCTATTGAGTTCAAACACGAATCAAAATACTTGGGAATTTATATTGATAATGAGTTTAAAATGACAGAACATGTCAATAATATTACAAAAAAACTGAGAACTCTAAATTTCAACTTCAACAAAATTTGCGCAGACAGCTTACCTTTAACCTGCAGAAAAATAATGTACTTTTCGCTGGTAGACTCTATACTCCGCTACGGAGCAACCCTATATACTTACGCTCCTCAGTATGCCATCAAACCCCTTCTTTCTCAGCAGAAAAAAAATCGTAAAATTCCTATTCAAGAACATTAATATTGAACACATGAAGCCTGACCAACTATGTAAGTTCATTCTTCTTATGAACAACTTTAAAGAAGAAAAATATCGCCAGAGGACGGAGCAGCCGTACGAACTCCGAGTCCAGAGGTTCCGCCGCCCTCACGTCTACACCATCCAGTACGGAGACCGCAGGCTGGAATACATTATTCCTGCTCTACTGGATTACTACTGCAGAGATTTTATTCATGATGATAACAAGATTTTCATTAAGAATAAGATCAAGAAAAGTATCCTTAAAATCAAATAAGCATCTAGTGATGTTGATATTACTACTGTTCATTTTCATCACGTTCACAGTTCTTTTTCTATTGATATTGGTTTTTAAAATTTAGTTTAGTTTTCAAATTTAGTCACTCAGGTAGATCTCAAACAATGTTTGTACAAATAATTTTGTATTACTGCTGTAATATTATTGTAAAAAAATTTACAATATTTTTTTTTGTAATATTATTGTAAAAAGAGAAGAAAGCAAATGTTAAAAACATATTGGGTTAAACTTAGTTTTCAAATTCAGTCACTCAGGTAGATCTCAAACAATGTTTGTACAAATAATTTTGTATTGCTGTTGTAATATTATTGTAAAAATTTACAATATTTTTTTTTTTTTTTTTGTAATATTATTGTAAAAAGAGTCTGCAAATGTTAAAAACATATTGGGTTAAACTTAGTTTTCAAATTCAGTCACTCAGGTAGATCTCAAACAATGTTTGTACAAATAATTTTGTATTGCTGTTGTAATATTATTGTAAAAATTTACAATATTTTTTTTTTTGTAATATGTATTATTGTAAAAAGAGTTTGCAAATGTTAAAAACATACTGGGTTAAACTTAGTTTTCAAATTCAGTCACTCAGGTAGATCTCAAACAATGTTTGTACAAATAATTTTGTATTATTGTTGTAATATTATTGTAAAAATTTACAATATTTTTTTTTTTAATATTATTGTAAAAAGAGAAGAAAGCAAATGTTAAAAACATATTGGGTTAAACTTAGTTTTCAAATTCAGTCACTCAGGTGGTAGATCTCAAACAATGTTTGTACAAATAATTTTGTATTATTGTTGTAATATTATTGTAAAAATTTACAATATTTTTTTTTTTAATATTATTGTAAAAAGAGAAGAAAGCAAATGTTAAAAACATATTGGGTTAAACTTAGTTTTCAAATTCAGTCACTCAGGTGGTAGATCTCAAACAATGTTTGTACAAATAATTTTGTATTATTGTTGTAATATTATTGTAAAAATTTACAATATTTTTTTGTAATATTATTGTAAAAAGAGAAGAAAGCAAATGTTAAAAACATATTGGGTTAAACTTAGTTAATTATATAAAAAATAAAGACTTTATAATTTAGCTTTATTGTAAATGTATCAACCTAGAATAAATTTAAGATGGTTAAAACCCATCTCCCTAAAAGTTAGCCTTAGCTTAGGAGATGTACAATTTATGTAAATTTATTTTGAAATCAATAAAGTATCAATTCAATTCAATTCAATTCAAAATTCTCTCTCTCTCTCTCTCTCTCTCTCTCTCTCTCTCTCTCTCTCTCTCCTCTCTCTCTCTCTCCTCTCTCTCTCTCTCCTCTCTCTCTCTCTCTCTCTCTCTCTCTCTCTCTCTCTCTCAAAACGATATAATGATGTTATCAAGAAAGCCATTTTCGGCAAAGCTTTTGGCATTTTCTTTTGTGCTTTCAACTTGTGGATCACTGCGCCTTTTCAAAAAACCAAACTCCTGTTCAAAATTTTGAGTTTTAATGAGAGACGACTTTCTGAGAGAGGAAATTTTTGAATTTCTGAAAATGACATTAAAATTCTTCTTCTTCTATTGCGTCGGTGTTTTTGAATGTCTTTTGATCTCACCTGAGGATAGAATAATAATAATAGAATAGAATTTTATTTGTACAAAATTAATTTTACAGGACGGGGGTTTTACCCTCCATTCGCTGGGAATCGAACCAGCTACCAACATTAACCTCACCCAGCCTGGACAGGGCCTTACGTGTTTAGAGGGAACAGAATTTTTTTTCTCAATTTTTTTTTCCTGGATTCAAACTCGGGATCTCTGGACTACAGGCATTAGTCTCAAACATCATGTCACGTAGGCATTACTAACTAACTAATCTTTTGCACATGAAAAGAAATGTACACATTATAATTTACGTATGCGCTGCTCTTTTTAATGATAACAATAATAATAATAACACTCTATATAGTGAAAGGTAAACGCCGGGTGAGGTCAATGCTCAAAGCATTTTCTACCACCTCACCCTCAGAGTTTTATTATTATGTGGTCACAAACTCAAATTAATGAGGAAAAATTCATGCCCTGGGTGGGATTCGAACCAACGTGTCCCTCCGCTACCTGGATTACCAGACTAGCGCGTTAACCACTTGACCACCAGTGGCGACTACTAGTCTTTTTCTATTTTTCTTAAAAAAATCTTGTGAAATGTACCTACTTCGCATCAACCGAAAAAAGGTAGTTTGTGTAATAAGTTTATGAGTACTGCCCATAGTCCAGAGGTCTCGGGTTCGACACCCGGTAGGGGCAGACTTTTCAAAGAAAATTCTGTTCACTCCAAACACGTGAGGCTGGCATTTCCGGCCCTACGCAGGCTGGGTGAGGTAAATGTTTGTAGATGGTACGATTCCCAGCGAATGGAGGGTAAAACCCCCGTCCTGACTATCCATCTCAAATCAGGACGTTAATACCGAATAGAATCAACCGGTCACAATAGATCTAACTAGGTCGCAGTGTTAATTGTAAAGGTTTCATTGAAAACCCTGCGACCAGGACAGATAATAATAATAAGTTTCAAATTACTTCTTATTTGCAAGAAAGTATGTATTTTTCTATCTGAAAAGTATAAAAATGTAACTGCTTTCTAATAAAAAATAGCCATTCATTGTTATAAGTTTCTTTTTTCTTGCCAATCTTTCTCATGACCTTTGGTTACTGCATAAGCTTCATGTAAACTTTAACTTTCATTTGACCTTCGGTTACTGCAGTGGTCCGCAACCGGGGTGCCGTGAGCCTCCTTCAGGGGTGCCGCGAGTTTTAGAAATCATCATTTAAATTTTGGTGATTTGGTGTTTTTCATGCAAGAAAACAATGTAAGTGTATGTGATCTTTTGACAAATGATGAGTGGAGAACTAAATTGAACTACTTAGGTAGCTGACATTATTCATCATCTGAATATATGGTATATGGTATATTTATTTACGGTAAGAATCCTTTTACAAAGTCACAAGTACATAAAACAAACATGAAAAATTACAATGTAAAAATTAACAAAAATATCACAGTTAAAATTAAGTATAAAAACATAAGACTAGCATAAATCATTAGTTGCCATGTTCATTGCACGCATCATGCGATTAATTGGGGCAAAATATGTATAATTTGTCCTACACAATTTTGTGTAAAAAGTATTGCCACCTCTTAGCCGTCTATGGCAATCTAGTGTAACAAGATTTAATAATTTGCTACAGTCAACATTACCATTTAAAAGTTTTTTGAAAAAGTTAATGTCAGCAATCTCACGTCGGTCACCCAGCGAAGGGAAAGAGCAACTGGCAAGAGGATATCTGTAGGACAAGTAGTTCAAAAACTTTTTTTTGAACTACTTGAATACTCTCAATACAGGCCTGCAAGGTCCCTCTGGCTTTTTTTTTTCTCCTGGGGTGGCGCTGGACTAAGAGGTCAAAGAAAGGGTGCCGTGATGGAGAAAAGGTTGCGCACCACTGGGTTACTGCATGACCTTCATGAAAGTTTTAACTTTCATTTCACCATTATTACCATCCGGTTCTTATTATTATCTTCTTTTCGTTTCCTTGGAGAATTCCCAAAGAAATAAAGTTCTGAAAGAAAGTGTCCATCTTTCTTTTCCAATTCCATTTCATATGTAGTTTCACTTGAAATGAACCTTGATGCAAAACGTAGATAAGAAAATAAGAAAGAATAAATGATAAACAAACGAAAGAAATAATTGGAAAGAAATTTGGTTACAATATTGTTTGTAAGGGATACCTTCCGGTGCGCTCGTGTTGACCCAGCACCTAAATGGGAAGTATTGTGTCATCACAGTGTCACTTCTCACCCATCAGAGGGGAGGCATACTACGGGATGGGTAGGCTACAACACAGACCACAAGCGTCTACAGCAGCTCCTGTTTCATGGCTACGAAATAAAAACGGCTGTGAAACACTCATCTTTAAAAAAAACTAAGAAATTTATTTTAGTCCCATTTATGTGGTAGCACCCTCAAAACATTTCCCACCCGTCGCGCCTGGAACCCATTATTAAAAGAAAGTCCCAGGTTGATAAAATATTAAGAGTTCTCGGAGAGAAAATACAACAATTCAATTCCTTTTTCATCAGAATTGGACTTTTCCAATGCAATTCGTGTTCCCTCGGGAGATTAGATGAAGGAAAAATCCATTAGACATCCAGCTTGTCACAAAATGAAAAGCGCACGCATAGCTCAGTGGTAGGACACTCGCTTGCCATGTGGAAAGTCCCGGGTTCGAACCCCCGCGTCAAAAAAATTGTATTAAATTTTTCGTTAAAGTTGTTAGCTCAGTGGTAGGGCACTCGCTTGCCATGCGGGAGGTCCCGGGTTCGAAGCCCCGGGCGACAAAAAAATAGTATTAAATTTCTAGATATATTAGTTATTTGTAAGGGATACCTTCCGGTGCGCTCGTGTTGACCCATCAGCACCTAAATGGGAAGTATTGTGTCACTTCTCACCCATCAGAGGGGAGGCATACTACGGACAGGCTATAACACAGACCACAAGCGTCTACTTTTGAGTATTCAGATAATTGATGTACCTTGACTCAATGCACTTTGTCAATGAAACAATAATTGCATTGGTAATAGTAATAAAATTTACTGTTTTCTTTGCATCTATCAATAATTTTCATGTGTTCCATAAGTACTCATGTACATTTCAGAAACGGTGTCTATTTTTCATTAACTTTTTTACTTTCCTTCAAAAAATTGACCTACCCAGTTTTTCACATTTCTATACAAATCAGCCTCAGGTATTTTTTCAGGTGCTGATTACAAATTTGACATTTATTTTTAGTTTACTATTATGTTTGAGTCACCAGTGGCTTTTGGTCCCGTTTCCATTCCTAATATGGTAAGGAAAGTCTTGTGATGTTTACACCAGATTTTTTACTTTCCTTATCCATTAATAAGTAAAGTATTATATTCGTCGGAAATTTGACCTATACCCAGTTTTTCACATTTCTAGACGAATCATAGCCTCAGGATACCAAAACAATTGTTATCAGCCATTGATCCGTGCGTCTGTCTATCCGTCCGTCTGTCCGTCTGTCTGTGAAAGAGATATCTCGAGAATGGTAAGAGCTAGAGACTTGAAATTTGGTATGAAATCCATTGGATCAGCAAAGTTAATCAACACAGAGTAAAGATCAGAAACTAATTAATAGATATTATCTAATAATATATTGGACAAATGGACAACAACTAAATTAAAGATCAAAATGAAAATCAAAAAGTATTAACAAGAATATGAAAATCGAAGCTCCCGAAAAGTACAAATGTTCTTAGCGGAACTTTTAACAATGAATAATAATAAATTTATTATTATTATTATATAAAATCTTTATTAGGGTCACAAAGTAGGTAATGTAAAATATTTATAGATAGTAAAAAAATAAGAAAAAGTAAATACATAATAAAATAGATTGAAAAATAAATAACTAACAAAGGAAAAATAATAATAATGTCCCAAATAAAAGGAGGGGTTAATTTTATGCAAATATTTTCTTTTTTCTTTTTTTTCATGCAAAAAAAAAAACTGATCGGTGTTGTTCCAAGGTTGAAAGTTTTTTTTAAAAAAAAAGTCATCGCAGGAAAGTTAGAAAACTTGGTCACAAGTACGTGAAAGGCTTAGCCTTGTGTACCTTCCGCCCTCAGGCTGGGAGTAACAGCTCTAATTGGAAAACTTTTTGACTTTAACGAGCCGGTATGCCTGTATCCCGTACCCCAATACAGGGTGGGTCAGCTGTTCAGCATCCGTGGCGTAACGGTTGTGATTATTGCCAGAGATCCTGAGATCGATTCCCGGTTGGAGCAGACTCTTCGCACAGAAAAATCTGTTCCCTCCGAACAATGTGAGGCTGGCAATTTCGGCCCTACCCAGGCTAGGTGAGGTTAATGTGGGTAGCTGGTACGATTCCAATCGAATGGAGGGTAAAACCCCCGTCCTGTCTACCTCAAGTAATACCTATCTCAAGAACACGGAATTATTAATATTAGTTGTTTATTTAAGGGTAAAGTTAAAAAAATACACTTCCCATTATGGACACAATACTTCCTCGTCATTATTTCTCATTGCATACACTTGGTTTTTGAAATTTTGTATTACTATAGGTATCACTTGTATCTCCAAAACTTTTTAATCAATTCCCTTCAACTTTGTCTAATATGGTAGAATACCGTTTTTTCTACAGTCGTAGACCTTATTTATTCACATACTAGCGGGCTGCACCCGCTTCGCCAAGCCATCACACACACCACACCCACACACCACATACACACACCCATCCACACACATCCACATCCACACACACACCCACCCAAACACACCCACACACACAACACACCCACACACATCACACACATACACACACCCATCCACACACACCCACACACATACACACACCCATCCACACACACACACACACACACACACACACACACACACACACACACACACACACACACAACACACCACACACAAACCATCACACACACACACACACACACACACACACACACACACACACACACACATCACACACACACACATCACACACACACACATCACACACACACACGCAACCATTATCGCTGTAAATTTCAAAATCCCGAGCCAAATCTATCATAGCGGATATTGATAATGTAGCAAACTGGCCCATATTTCGAGAACGGTTTGTCAGAATATGGCAACAAATTGCTCAAATAAAATCATGTGATGTTCTCAGACAGTTTTTACAATAAAAATATAGGTCCTCGCGATAACTTTTAAGTTCCGTGCTGGAATCTGTAAAAAAAAACGTGAAAAGTCTGAAAAAATGGTCGAAATTTCGAACATTCTGGCTTCTATCTCGAGAACGGTACGTCAGAATGTGGCCTAATATGAATTAAATGAAAGCTAGTTTTGTCTAATGTGTTATTAAATAATAAAAAATATAGGTCCTCGCGACAAATTTTAAGTTCCGCGCTGGAATCTGTAAAAAAAAACGTGAAAAGTCTGAAAAAATGGTCGAAATTTCGAACATTCTGGCTTCTATCTCGAGAACGGTACGTCAGAATGTGGCCTAATATGAATTAAATGAAAGCTAGTTTTGTCTAATGTGTTATTAAATAAAAAAAAATATAGGTCCTCGCGACAAATTTTAAGTTCCGCGCTGGAATCTGCTAAAAAACGTGAAAAGTCTGAAAAAAAGGTCGAAATTTCGAACATTCTGGCTTATATCTCCAGAACGGTACGTCAGAATGTGGCCTAATATGAATTAAATGAAAGTTAATTTTGTCTTATGTGTTATTAAATAATAAAAAATATAGCTCCTCGCGACAAATTTTAAGTTCCGCGCTGGAATCTGCTAAAAAACGTGAAAAGTCTGAAAAAAAGGTCGAAATTTCGAACATTCTGGCTTATATCTCCAGAACGGTACGTCAGAATGTGACCTAAAATGAATTAAATGAAAGCTAATTTTGTCTAATGTGTTATCAAATTATAAAAAATATAGGTCCTCGCGATAGATTTCAAGTTCCAGGGCAAAGACTGTCTTAAAATCGGACCCTTCCTCAAGGAAATACTTGAGGAAGGTCATAACTCCAGGACGGTTTGGAATTTCGGACTTTTGATAATTTTCCTGGTATTTTCCGGCAATTTTACTTGGGGTCATCTCTCATCAATTTTTCGCTTTCTCTTACCGTTTCGCCTAAACAATTGCTGCACACAAAGCCACAAAGTCACAAAGCCACAAAGCCCGTCCATATTTCTCATCTATATCTATAAAAGAAAGCTGTCTGTATGTGTGTATGTGTGTATGTATGTATGTTCTTTATACAAATCCACACCGTTTGACCGAGAAACCTGAAATTTTGCACATATGTCCCTTTGGATCAGGAAATTCTTCTAGGCTAGATTATATCTCCCTGAGGTTAAGCTACAATGAGTAAGGATAAAAATGGATGGGTGACGCAAAAAAAATCACGTTTTTTGACATAAATGACATTTTTTCTCGAAATTTGTCGCGACGACCTATCAACTCAAAGCGAGAAAGTTTTAGGCAAGGGTTTGAGCTTTCAATTGACATATTGATCGCGAATTTCTGATGAGCCGTTCTTGAGCTACGCCGGGTAAGGTAAAAAAAATGGATGGGTAATATGTAAAATATTCACGTTTTTTGACCTAAATGACATTTTTTCTCGAAATTTGAAGTGACGACCTGTCAACTGAGAGCGAGAAAGTTTTAGGCAAGGATTTAGGCTTTCATTTGACATATTGATCGCGAAATTCTGATGAGCCATTATTGAGCTACGCCGGGGAAGACCAGAAAATAGATGGGCGACAAAAAATATTCAGGTTTTTTTTCAAACCTAAATGACATTTTGTGTGTGTATGTGTGTGGGTGGTGTGGGTGTGTGTGTGTGTCTGTGTGTGTGTTTGTGTGTTGTGTGTGGTGTGGTGTGGTGTGTGTGTGTGTGTGTGTGTGTGTGGTGTGTGTGTGTGTGTGATGTGTGTGTGTGTGATGTGTGTGTATGGTGTGTATGTATGGTGTGTGTGTGTGTGTGTGTGTGTGGTGTGTGTGATGTGTGTGTGATGTGTGTGTGGTGTGTGTGTGTGTGTGTGTGTGTGTGTGTGTGTGTGTGTGGTGTGTTTGTGTGTGGTGTGTGGGTGTGTGTGTGTTTACGGGTTAATAATTAGCCGAACGCGTAAAAGAAAAATTAATACTTAGCCGAACTTTACACAAATATCCAATACTTAGCCGAACCATGAGAGGTTCGGCTAATTCCTTTTTCCATTTTCATTGAAAATATAACTTTTTAAGTTTTCTGAGTGGTATTGGCGCATAGAGAATGAGTTGAAGAAATTGTATTAATAATTTGAAAAATAAATATTGGATAGTCTTTCTCATTTTACAAAAAATCCCAATAAAATTGATGTTCGTCTAAATATTGATTTTTCTTTTACGTATATTCTTACGCAGCAATAATTAGACGAACCAAAAATCAGTATCGAAGCTACGGTTTTTTTTTGTTGAAACTTCGTTAATTTTTTTTTTGTTTCAACTGCTCGTCCCGACCTCTGGAAGTTCGAGATACTCTTTAAGTGTAATTTTGTATCTGTTTAATCCTGTAATATAATTTATAATTTACATTTATTATGTGTATTGGAAAATTTCCAGTAAATCTACTTTCTTTACCTCTGCAGCTGGAAAGTAATTCAAATAGAATTCTCGTATAAGTATGAGGATTTGAGGAATAATAAGGCTTTACCATAACCTGTACAAGTTGAACATAATTATACACTCAGCGAGTGCTCACTAAATCTACAAGTGGAACGATCCGTGATCATAAATTTTGATTTTGTTTCTTTTTATTTTTTAAAAAAAAGGTGATTGTTTCAAGGACTTTTTTTATTTCTTAGCCATGAAACAGGAGCTACTATAGACCTTTGTGGTTTGTGTTAATGGGCGAGAAGTGACTCATTACTACCCATTTAGGTGCTGGGTCATCACGAGAGCACCGGATGGTATCCCTTACAAACAACTATAACCAAATTTAGAATACAATTTTTTGTCGGCTCCAGCGATCGAAACCGCGGACCTTTTGTACGACTGCTTAGCTACCGAGCTAATCGTGAGCTTGAATTTTTGCATTGATTGTTCTTAATATAATTTAGCTACCTCTTTCACCTGAAAAGTGGAATGAATGGAAGAGAAATTTGTTTAGATGAAACACAGCCTAAGCGGAATACCTGGATATGTAGACTGGATATGTAGAATACAGGAGCGATTCCACATATCCACATGTATTCAGTTTGAATAATTTGAAACCTGCCAGACGAATGATAAATCTTTTTTCACGTGTATGATTCTTTTGCTGCAAGTTAAAAGTGACTACCATATTATAATATTATGCCCAAGAGCGGTACCAAGTACTCGTACATAGTTACTATTTTTACTTTTAACGGGTGTATTATACTACTGAATACTATTTTTATTTTTGACGGGTGTATTGTACAGTTAAATACTATTTTTGATTTTGACGGGTGTATTGTACTACTAAATACTATTTTTACTTTTGACGGGTGTATTGTACTACTAAATACTATTTTTACTTTTGACGGGTGTATTGTACTACTAAATACTATTTTTACTTTTGACGGGTGTATTGTACTACTAAATACTATTTTTACTTTTGACGGGTGTATTGTACAGCTAAATACTATTTTTACTTTTGACGGGTTTATTGTACTACTAAATACTAATTTTACTTTGACGGGTGTATTGTACAACTAAATACTATTTTTACTTTTGACGGGTGTATTGTACTACTATATACTATTTTTACTTTTGACGGGTGTATTGTACAGCTAAATACTATTTTTACACTGAGAAAAATGAAATTTAAAAATGAACGTAGAAAAAATTTAGTTTAAAATACCTAAAATTGCATACTTGATGAGCATTGAAGGCAAAATGTCAAATATAATAAAATACCCCTTCAACTTTCGCTGAGTATGCAAACAAGTGGTTCCAAATGCTTGGTAAGGCTTTATTCACCACTGCCTATCTTCAGTTCAAATTTGAAAGAAATCCTTAAAAAAGAGGTTATATGTCGACATGTTTTGCTTAGGATTTGACTCGATCTGAGATTTTGGATGTTTTCAGAAATCGAATGAACTTATCTTTCGAACCGTACGTCCGATTTGAATAAACTAAAGTGCTATCGATAGATCTAGTGGATTGTAAGATAAGCTGTTCTCGTTCATTTTCTGTCATTTTACATAAAGGGTTACTTTTTAACGGAAAACACTTTTGACGCACAACTGAGTTAAGAATGGCCTGGGTTATCAAATACTATGCATGCGATTTCAAAAAAATTAACGCAATTAGGCAGATCTTGCGAAACGTTATCCCAAATTGGCATAAAAACATCAACATATTATTTCATTCCGTCCATTTCTTATCAAAAATGTCTATTTTGGGCTACCTCGAACTTTCAAAGGTCTGAAAACCTGGCAAAAATGCAAGCATCAAAAATCTGTGTTAGTCCATGCTTAATCGTTAGTTGAGAGCTATTGAAATCAACGTTTGTTTTTCAAAAACGCCTTCATATTATCATGTTATGCAATCATTTTGAAGGAGCCATTGTGGCTTTCCTGTTGGCGGTACGGAAATTTTTTGGGAACCAAAAACGTATATTTTTGACTATTTCTTTCTAAAATTTAGTTTAAAATACCTAAAATTGCATACTTGATGAGCATTGAAGGCAAAATGTCAAATATGATAAAATACCCCTTCAACTTTCGCTGAGTATGCAAACAAATGGTTCCAAATGCTTGGTAAGGCTTTATTCACCACTGCCTATCTTCAGTTCAAATTTGAAAGAAATCCTTAAAAAAGAGGTTATATGTCGACATGTTTTGCTTAGGATTCGACTCTATCTGAGATTTTGGATGTTTTCAGAAATCGAATGAACTTATCTTTCGAACCGTACGTCCGATTTGAATGAACTAAAGTGCTATCGATAGATCTAGTAGATTTTAAGATAAGCTGTTCTCGTTCATTTTCTGTCATTTTACATAAAGGCTTACTTTTTAACGGAAAACACTTTTGACACCCAACTGGGTTAAGAATGACCTGGGTTATCAAAAAACTATGCATGCGATTTCAAAAAAATAGATGTTGATGTTTTTATGCCAATTTGGGATACCGTTTCGAAAGATCTGCCTAGTTTCGTTAATTTTTTTTTAAATCGCATGCATACTTTTTGATAACCCAGACCATTCTTAACCCAGTTGTGCGTCAAAAGTGTTTTCCATTAAAAAGTAACCCTTTATGTAAAATGACAGAAAATGAACGAGAACAGCTTATCTTACAATCCACTAGATCTATCGATAGCACTTTAGTTTATTCAAATCGGACGTACGGTTCGAAAGATAAGTTCATTCGATTTCTGAAAACATCCAAAATCTCAGATCGAGTCAAATCCTAAGCAAAACATGTCGACATTTTTTAAGGATTTCTTTCAAATTTGAACTGAAGATAGGCAGTGGTGAATAAAGCCTTACCAAGCATTTGGAACCACTTGTTTGCATACTCAGCGAAAGTTGAAGGGGTATTTTATTATATTTGACATTTTGCCTTCAATGCTCATCAAGTATGCAATTTTAGGTATTTTAAACTAAATTTTAGAAAGAAATAGTCAAAAATATACGTTTTTCGTTCCCAAAAAATTTCCGTACCGCCAACAGGAAAGCCACAAAGGCTCCTTCAAAATGATTGCATAACTTGGATATATGAAGGGGTTTTTGAAAAACAAACGTTGATTTCAATAGCTCTCAACTAACGATTAAGCATAGACTAACACAGATTTTTGATGCTTGCATTTTTGCCAGGTTTTCAGACCTTTGAAAGTTCGAGGTAAGCCCAAATAAACATTTTTGATAAGAAATGGACAGAATGAAATAATATGTTGATGTTTTTATGCCAATTTGGGATAACGTTTCGCAAGATCTGCCTCATTGCGTTTATTTTTTTGAAATCAGATGCATAGTTTTTGATAACCCAGGCCATTCTGAACCCAGTTGTGCGTCAAAAGTGTTTTCCGTTAAAAAGTAACCCTTTATGTAAAATGACAGAAAATGAACGAGAACAGCTTATCTTAAAATCTACTAGATCTATCGATAGCACTTTAGTTCATTCAAATCGGACGTACGTTTCGAAAGATAAGTTCATTCGATTTCTGAAAACATCCAAAATCTCAGATAGAGTCGAATGTTAAGCAAAACATGTCGACATATAACCTCTTCTTTAAGGATTTCTTTCAAATTTGAACTGAAGATAGCCAGTGGTGAATAAAGCCTTACCAAGCATTTGGAACCACTTGTTTGCATACTCAGCGAAAGTTGAAGGGGTATTTTATCATATTTGACATTTTGCATTCAATTTTCATCAAGTATGCAATTTTAGGTATTTTAAACTAAATTTTAGAGAGAAATAGTCAAAAGTATACGTTTTTGGTTCCCGAAAAATTTCCATACCGCCAACAGGAAAGCCATAAAGGCTCCTTCAAAATGATTGCATAACTTCGATACATGAAGGGGTTTTTGAAAAACAAAAGTTGATTTCAATAGCTCTTAACTAATTATCAAGCATGGACTAACACAGATTTTTGATGCTTGCATTTTTGCCAGGTTTTCAGACCTTTGAAAGTTCGAGGTAGCCCAAAATAGACATTTTTGATAAGAAATGGACGGAATGAAATAATATGTTGATGTTTTTATGCCAATTTGGGATAACGTTTCGCAAGATCTGCCTCATTGGGTTTATTTTTTTGAAATCGCATGCATAGTATTTGATAACCCAGGCCATTCTTAACCCAGTAGGGTGTCAAAACTGTTTTCCGTTAAAAAGTAACCCTTTATCTAAAATGACAGAAAATGAACGAGAAAAGCTTATCTTTCAATCTACTAGATCTATCGATAGCACTTTAGTTCATTCAAATCGGACGTACGTTTCGAAAGATAAGTTCATTTGATTTCTGAAAACATCCAAAATCACAGATCGAGTCGAATTTTACGCAAAACATGTCAACATATAACCTTTTCTTTAAGGATTTCTTTCAAATTTGAACTGAAGATAGGCAGTGGTGAATAAAGCCTTACCAAGCATTTGGAATCACTTGTTTGCATACTCAGCGAAAGTTGAAGGGGTATTTTATCATATTTGACATTTTGCCTTCAATTCTCATCAAGTATGCAATTTTAGGTATTTTAAACTAAATTTTAGAGAGAAGTAGTCCAAAATATACGTTTTTGATTCCCGAAAAATTTCCATACCGCCAACAGGAAAGCCACAAAAGCTCCTTCAAAATGATTGCATAACTTCGATACATGAAGGGGTTTTTTAAAAACAAAAGTTGACTTCAATAGCTCTCAACTAACTATTAAGCATGGACTAACACAGATTTTTGATGCTTGCATTTTTGCCAGGTTTTCAGACCTTTGAAAGTTCGAGGTAGGCCAAAATAGACATTTTTGATAAGAAATGGACAGAATGAAATAATATGTTGATGTTTTTATGCCAATTTGGGATACCGTTTCTCAAGATCTGCCTAATTGCGTTAATTTTTTTGAAATCGCATGCATATTTTTGATAACCCAGGTCATTCTTAACCCAGTTGGGTGTAAAAAACTGTTTTCCGTTAAAAAGTAACCCTTTATATAAAATGACAGAAAATGAACGAGAACAGCTTATCTTACAATCTACTAGATCTGTCGATAGCACTTTAGTTCATTCAAATCGGACGTACGGTTCGAAAGATAAGTTCATTCGATTTCTGAAAACATCCAAAATCTCAAAAAGATGAATATTGAAAGTATGAATAAACAGGGTACGACAGGGGTCAATCTCATCATCCACACCCCAAATAAAATTAAGGATAGTGAACTTCACATTTCGGTTTTGCGGTAAACTAGGAATTTATGCAAACACCGAATACAATATGGTACTAATGGAACGAACCGATATTTTACAATCTCAAAACTGAAGGTTGATTCTTCAACTTAATCTAATTTTTAAAGGGTGGTCTAGAAAAATCTTGACGCATGTTAATGGTAGGACATATATACACACATTTCCACAAATAATCAAGAAGCATTTCATCGGGTATCTCTTCGTTTCGTGGTACAAGATATAACTGTTCACGAGATATGGTTAGAGGTCAGGCGCACGGTTTCTATTACCAAGAAGCTCATACAAAGTTAATAAATTTAAAATTGGACCATCTACAATACGTTTTTTTTTTTTTTTGTCAATAAATAAATATAAATATCCTTCAAAAAAAATCTACAATACGTCCCCTACATGTTTGTATGTATGCAAAATTTCGTTGACATTCGTTCGGTAGTTTCTGAGATTTTAGGTGTTGGGTCAAAAAGAACGCCCCGGAAAATATTCCCTTCAAACAAGTATAAACAAATTTTGAATACTAGTTCTATTGTTTCTGCGAGGGTTCGAACCCGGGACCTTCCGCATGGCAAGCGAGTTCTTAATCACTGAGATATTCGTGCGTCCATATTATGTCGAAATAATTTTAAGATAAAAAATATTTGGCTTTTTTGTTTTACTTAATTATTTATTTTCAGATGGCCGTTTCGCCAGTTATGGCATCGTCAGTGAACTAAAGACTAGATTTAAAACTAATCATAGAGGGGACTTATTAGCTAACTATAATAAAATAAGAAGTTGTAAAGTCGAGGAACAGGATAATTTCCTCCATTCTCCCTTTAATTTTAATTCTAACCGTCTGAATTTAATAAAACATACCTTTTTTACTTTCCTTATCTATACTTATAAAAGAGAGTTTCACTCACTGACTGACTGACTGACTGACTGACTGATTCATCACTGTTTCTCCGAACTGGTAAGTCCTAGGAAGCTGAAATTTGGTAGGTAGCTTTGTCTTATAGTCTAGATGTGCAATAAGACGGGATTTTTCGAAATTCCCACTACAACACCCGCCATTGGCGAAAAAGGATTTTTTGCTTTGCGGGCCATGCCTCGGCCCGCAAAGCGGGCGACAGCCCGCTAGTCCTATATATAAAAAGGAAAGTAATGGAATCCCAAAAATTTGCCAGCCTCCATGGCGTAACGGTTGTGACTACTGCCCGTAGTCCCAAGTTCAATTCCCGGTTGAAGCAGACTTTTCGCACAGAAAATTCTATTCCCTCCGAACAAGTGAGGCTGACTATTCCGGCCCTAGTGGGTAGCTGGTACAATTCCTAACGAATGGAGGGTAAAACCCCCATCCTGACTATCTGAAGTCGGCAAACGTACAGGATAATTTCCTCCATTCTCCCTTTGTTTTTATTTCTAACGGTCTGAATAAAACACACCCTTTTTTCATTTATATGGTATGTCGTATGCCCCTTTGATAATAAAGCCATAAAACACAAGAGATCTGCACTTTAAAAGCTAAACCAAAATTGATCCTTCATTATTAACAACTTTGACCTTCCCACAGACCCTCCACAGAAGAAGGGAAAATACTGCTATACCTACATCTTAGTCCCTGGGTTGTGGGCTCCAGATTGTTGAATGCTATAATAATTCAGAAAGCAATAGGCAATGTTGGTATCATCAAATCAGTTTAACAGAGAGAGAATAAAATACACTGCCATTTATGGACACAATACTTCCTCGTGAATGGTTGTGGCATTCCCCGTGAAAATTTCGGTTTTTTTTTTAAAATAACAGAGCTTAATCATATTTTTTTTTTTAATAAAATCAAATTGCATTATTTAAAACGCTGATACGCATATACATACAAAATTTCATCATAAAATCGGGTGTACCGTTCACGAGATATAAGAGTATAAGAAAAAAAAAAATAAAAAAATAGTGGTCAAGCGCATGGTCTCTATTACCAAGAACCGCAGTTGCGAAGTTCATGAATTTAAAATGGGACCACCTACAGTACGTCTTTTATGTGTATGCAAAATTTCATAAATATTATCTGTTTAGTAGTGTCTGAGATTTGCGAGTTATAGGGAATGTATTTAACAGACCGACAGACAGACACAAAACTAAAGTTGCTCAGGAGGTCCAGAAATATGAAAAAATGACATTCGAGCAAAAAATAAATTTTACAATACTTCCGATTTCTAATGTTACACATTGCTTGGAAGTAATAAGAAGTTATAAAGTCGGCAAACTGTACAATATAATTTCCTCTATTCTCCCTTTTTTTATTTCTAACGGTCTGAATTTATTAAAACAGACCCTTTTTATTTATATGACTTGCATCTGTACTTTGCCTGTGGAGCGTGGTAGGTAGGTCGTATGCCCCTTTGGTAATGAAGCCATAAAATACAAGAGCTACACTTTTAAACCGAAACCAAATTTGATCCTTTATTATGTATTAACAACTATGACCTTCCCACAGACCCTCCACAGAAGTAGCGAAAATACTGCTATATGTATACTATTTTCGGGACTCCGTTGTGGCCGCTTGCCATATGTATACATAAATTTGAAGAGAATCGGTTGAGAACATGGTATTATAGTAAGTTTACTTAGATAGAACAAAAATATATACAGTAATATACAATGAAATTATAAAGAAAAACAAAAGGATTGAGCAAAGATACAAGAACAAAAAAAAAGAGAATGAAGTTTAAAAACAGAGCGCGCGATTAGCTCAGTGGTTAAGCACTCGCTTGCCATGCGGAAGGTCCCGGGTTCGAACCCCCGCGCCGACAAAAATTTGTATTCTTAATTTGGATACAATTGTTTGTAAGGGATACCTTCCGGTGCGCTCGTGTTGACCCAGCACCTAAATGGGAAGTATTGTGTCACTTCTCGCCCATCAGAGGGGAGGCATACTACGGGATGGGCAGGCTACAACACAGACCACAAGCGTCTACAGTAGCTCCTGTTTCATGGCTACGGAATAAAAAAGGCTGTGAAAAACTCATCTTTTTTTAAAAAAAAAAAAAAAAAAAAAAAAAAAAGTTAATGTCCTACCTAAAGGGCGGAGTTATATATTGCCTGTGGCAATCTCTTCCACCCAACCCTTAGAACATTTGTAAATACAAGTGATTCAGTAAAAAAAAATCTCTGATTCTAGCGATGATAAAATTAGAAAAAATTGAATGTCATTCACGAGGAAGTATTGTGTCCATAATTGGCAGTGTATTTATTCTCTTTCTGTACCGATCTGATCATACCAACATTGCCTATTGCTTTCTGAATTATTATAGCATTCAACAATCTCGAACTCACAACCAAATGACTAATAATAGGTACAAGGTACATAGCAGTATTTTCCCTTCTTCTGTGGAGGGTCTGTGGGAAGGTCATAGTTGTTAACACAGTCATAATAAAGGATCAAATTTGGTTTAGGTTTAAAAGTGCAGATCTCTTGTATTGGCCTTCTTATAAAAGGGGATACCTACCACGAAATTTATCGGAAGTAATAGTAGGACCTGACTCATCTAACCAAACTTATCGCACATAAAGTTTCGTTCCATTAAGTAGATAATGCCTTGATTTAATCATTTCATTTCCCTGCCCGAGCAAAGCTATGTTAAGACAATAATATACTTTTCAATTATTTATTTTTTTAAAAGCGACGTTAAACCTCACTTTTAACTGCATGGTCATATGACGACGGGGGTGTTACCCTCTATTCGCAGGAAACTAAAAAACCGGCTATCCACATAAACCTCACCCAGCCTTTGTTGGGCCGGAATGCCAGCATCACGAAGTCTACACCTCGCTGTACCTTGCTCAACTTCGGTGATCCTACAAGAACCGGTCCCTTCAACGCTGGCTCAAAAATCGTTAATGTTCGGTTAAGTACTATTTTTTCTTTTGCGTGTTCTGCTAAGTATCAAACGCGAAAATGGTTCGTCTAAGTATTGCTGAGTGTGGAAATTTTAGAGACCGGCACTGGTCGCTTCGTGCTCGGGAATTAGCAGAACGTTAGAATTTTTCAATTATTTTTGAAATGGTTGAGAATTGTAAAAAAAAACCGAGAAGTGTGTATCTCTTAAATTGAAATTGCTAGCAATTGATATAAACCTTATTCAAATCGGACAAACTTTTCTTATGTTCGGCTAAGTCGCAACGCAAAAATGGTTCGGCTAAGTATTGCTGCGTGAGGATGTGTGGATGTGTGGGTGTGTGTGGATGTGTGGGTGTGGGTGTGTGTGTGTGCGTTGTGTGTGTTTGATGGGCTGGCGAAGCGGCGGGTGTAACCCGCTAGTTTATATATAGAGATTGTCCAAAATTTTGAGTTTTTACACTGCATTACTCGTGGCAGATATATAAAATTACTATGAAAGTGATTAACACAAAATAATATAAATCATGATTTTTTTTAAGAGACTGAATTGAGTGAAAAAAGAAATAAAACAAACATCCTGTATAGAAGCTTTGAATTTTTGACTCCTCTCTATTCATATTCACATTCTGACCTACATGACCTCTTCTTGTTTCTCTCTCTCGCGCTCTACTCTCTATCTCTCTCTCTCTCTCCCCCTGTTCTCTCTCTTCTCTCTCTCTTTCTCTCTACCTCTCTCTTTCTCTCTCTCTCTCTCTCTTTCCCTCTCTCTCTCTCTCTCTCTCTCTCTTTCTCTTTCCCTCTTTCTCTCTCTCTTCCTTCTCCTTCTCTCTCTCTCCTTCTCCTTCTCTCTCTCTCCCTCCTTCTCTCTCCCTTTCTCTCTCTCTCTCCCTCTCTCTCTCCTTCTCCTTCGCTCTCCCTCTTTCTCTCTCTCTCTCCTTCTCCTTCTCTCTCCCTCTTTCCTTCCCTCTTCTCTCTCTCATTCTATACCACCTTCTTTCTCACTCTCACCTTTTTGACTTTCTATCTCTCTTAGTTACTCTATGTATCTCTCTCTCACACTTTCCCTCTCTCTCTTCCCCCACTCTCTCTCTCTCCTTCTTTCTTTTTCTTCTTTTCTCATTTCCTCTCTCTATCCCTCGCTATCTCCTTCTCCTTTTTATTCTCTCTCTATCTCCATTATCTCTTTTTGAAACTTTCAATCTTTGCTATTTCCTGTTTCAACAATTCTAACCCTCTCTCCTTCCCTCCTTCAAGCACCCTTATATTATCATCCATCCAGCAATCCCTCCCTCCCTAAAACTAATAATAATCTCGCCTTATCTATACTGACCGGAGTGCTGAAATATTGGGACTATTAAGTCCCATTATTCCAGCAGTAAGCTCAAGACGTATTACCATGTGGTAAAAATCCCAAATGGGAGGAAAATTTGTCATATCCCGGCTGGGTTTCGAACCCACGACCTCTGGAACCTCTGGAGCACAGAGTGCCGCCTTTACCACTGACAAAACTAACCCATCATATCATATATTTTCATATATTCAATTCAATTCAATTATTAATTTATTGTACAGAATGTTACATGGACATGTGGTACAACAGTCAATAATAAAATAAAAATATATAAATACATACTTACCTTTTTCCCCTCATAACTTTCTCATTCATTCCCACGCCTCCCGAAAATCCCATATTCTTTGTTTCTTATTAATATGTAAAGATTTTTCTCATCAATATGGAAATACGACGTAAAAATAAATTTATTCCTGCTTTTTGAACGCACAGGTTTTAATACCCAAATCCTGCTCTCTCTCCCACTTCTTTAATTCTACCTTACCTTTTTTATCTTCTCCTCTCCTCTCATTTCCATAACTTTGGTTCTCCCCCTCTCTCTCTGTCTCTCTCTCTCTTTCTCTTTTTCTTTCTCTCTCTCTGTCTATCTGTCCATCTCTTTTTCTTTTGTTTTTTCTTTTTCTCCATTTTCTCTATGTTTTTCTCTCTCTCTCTCTTTCACTCCTTCTCTCCCTTTCTTTCTCTTTCTCTTTTTCTCTCTCTTTCTTTCTTTTCTCTTTCTCTTTCTCTCTCTCTTTCTCTTTTCCTTTCACTCTTTCTTTTTCTCTTTATCTATCTCTCTCTCTCTTTTCCTCTCTCTCTCTCTCTCCTTCACTCTATCTCTCTCTCTCTTTGCCTTTCTATTTCCAGTAAAATCATATAAACTACAAACAGACAGAACGGTATAAAAATACAGTGGTGTCGATTGCCAAATTAGTAATAAAATTCAGGCTTCATGAAATAAAATAAAAAGTAACAAAACAAAAACAATGTTTAACACTTTTAAATATAATATTTATGTATACTATAAAAATAAACTTAATTAAAACTACATATTGCATTTGTTTTGTTTTTTTGTTTTTGTTTCTTTTTTTAAATACATACCAGATACCAAAAAAATCGTATCTATGTCGTCTATACGAATGATTGAAAAATAAATTTGTAATTGAGACTAAACATGGATTGTTTATTTACAAAATTTATCTAAATACAGTCCATATTTACGAAGGGGTTTGGTTTTTGTATATTGAAAATATTTATGCATAGGTATTTGCTTTTCTTTTCAATACTGTACTTACTACTTATGCTGTAACAAAAATATATACTGTTCAATAGGTAAGTACCTATTTTACAAATGATTTTATTTTGTAAATTTTTATGAATATAGGGATCGCCTCATATTTTTTTTTTTTGTTTTCACTTTTTTTCAACAAGATCAAGTTTATTTTTGAGGTGAATTTTTTTGTTGTTCTTCGAATAAATTTTCTTTTTCATTTTTCGATTTTTTTTTTCTTCTCAGAATGGCTCCTGAATTCGATTCTGAACATTTTTAATACAAAAACTTGGACACCCAGTCTAAACTAGGTATTATTGGATAAGGGAATATTTCCAATCAAACCCTTATCGTTCAGTATGCAGGCAACAAAGACAAATAGTACCTACCCTTCAACTGATAATAATAATAATAATAACTATCCAGAAGAGTGTGATCCTGCAAACCCGTCATCTTGTGCGGAAATTTTTCAACAATTAATTTTAACATACTAATTATAGTTTTAGTGAGATGGACTGAAATGTCTACTCATTAGTAACTTAGAAGCAAAAAATATAAGTAAATGTATCTACCTCGAAATAATAATACTCATTAGTGAAAGGTAATCATCAGGTGAGGTTAATGCTTAAAGCATTTTCCACCACTTAACCCTCAGAGTTTTTATTATTACCTATGTGGTCACAAAATCAAATTTTTGACGTAAAATTTATTCATTGGATGGGACTCGAACCAACGAATCCCTACGCTACATGGATTACTGGATTACGCTAACCGGTAGCTCCGTGGTCAAGGCGTCTGACTGGTAATCCAGAGGTCCCGGGTTCAAAACCCATCCGGGACATGACTAGTTATCCTCCGATTTGGGATTTAGACATTTAGATTACATAATAATACGTCTTGGGCTTACTGCTGTAATAATAGGACTTATTATTCCTCTAATCGAGCAGTATGAATAAGGCGATATTATTATTTATTAATTTATAAGCCTATAATAATTTTAAAAAAACCCTTATCATAGCATGCAGTCTTCAAAGACAAATAAAACTCTATACCCGAGTGTATATAGGAAAGTAGCAACCCTTCAATTTACTGTAGATTGCAATGATCTGGGTCATGACAATTAATGGTACACGGTGAAAAACCAACTGCGAAATTTAACATAGTATTGTGATTAATTAAACATACGGGGGACCCTTGCAAAGTTAGCATACGCGATATTTTCGACTTTAGCATAAAGTGGTTAGCATAATTTATGCTAACGAAATTTGTCAAAAGTCGTGACGTCATAGTTGTGACGTCATTACTTTTATGCCAACGGATGTATAAAGTTATGCTATTGTTCAATTCAATTCAATTCATTGATAGCATAATAACATGTTTAACTTGCATAGTCTATGCTCTGAATTTCATTTGTTTAACATAACATTATACGTATCTTAGCATAAAGTAATTCGCCTATCATAAAGATTATGCATACTTGCTGTGTCATTTTCATACCAGTATACGAAGTAAGCATAGTGTTATGCTAACTGTTATGCGAAGTAGGCATACTGTTAAAAACCGCATGCTAACGTTGGCATAGTGTTATGCTAACTGTTATGCGAAGTAGGCATACTGTTAAAAACCGCATGCTAACGTTGGCATAGTGTTATGCTAACTGTTATGCGAAGTAGGCATACTGTTAAAAACCGCATGCTAACGTTGGCATAGTGTTATGCTAACTATTATGCAAAGTAGGCATAACAATATGCGAACGTTGGTATAGTCACTATGCGACCCTTGGCATAGTGACTATGCTAACGTTGGCATAGTCACTATGCCAACGTTCGCATAATCAATATGCGAACGTTCTCATAGCAGTATGCAAAAGTATGCATACAGCTATACGTATGATACGTATAGCTGTATGCATACTTTTGCATACAGCTATACATATACCTATGTATTTGAATGTACAGAAATTTGCAGGATAGCCTCCGACTAAGTGCATAAATATTTTGCACTCGGACGGAAGTCATCTACATGCATATTCCTAGTCATACAAAGTCATAGGATAGATGTATTGCCCTATGTGTGGAAAATGAAGAAGAATTCAATTCAAGTAAATATAATGTACAACACATTACACTCTTTATTTACAGAAATTACACATCAACAATTTTTAAGTTTACAGAAATTACACATTAACAATTTTTAAATTTACAGAAATTACACATCAACAACTTTTTATTTGCAGATATTACACTATATATACATTTAAGAAAAAAAAGTTGTATTTTTAAGAAAAAAAAGTTATATGTTACATTATCGGGGAGCGGTAAAATGGGAATTGTCAAATGGTAATTACCATTTCTAGCACGTACAGGACATGAGTCCTGCTTACAATAATTATGAAAAAATAGTTTGGAACAATTTTTGACAGTCCTCGCAAATGAGCATAGTAAACAAATATATGTATGATTTTATTTGTGGTGAAGCACAAAGCCTCTTCACAACTTTTGTGTGTAGCGCAGCATTACTAAGAGCCTCCTTTACTTTTCGAATTATTCTATTACATTCATTTCTTTTTACTCTGGTACTTACTCATACAAGAAACTACTCATTTTTCCTCACGAAGTATGAGTGGACCCCGAAAATCCAAGAACAGAGCAGAAAAATTCCTGCCCCGCTGGGAATCGAACCCAGGTCACCATGCGTGCAATGCCTAGCGCGCTAACTCACTCTGCCACGGTGACTATTAGTAAACAAATATATAATAGTAAGCAAATTGAAATAGAATAAAACAACAAAAAATACGATAAAGGAGCTCAAAATTTGTACGTACAAGTAAACTAAACTAAAAAAAGTATATAAAAAAATTCTCTGTATAGGGGGCTGACACATGTAGGGGAAGGTGGGGCAAAATGGAAAAGACAAAAAGAAAATGTTTTCAAATATTGGAGGAAGAGAGCAGAAAATAGAGCAAGTTTAACAGCTCAAAAAGAGGATTGTAAAACCGAGACTTTGATGGTCGGAAATTTAATTAAACGTAACCTCCTTTAGTCCCCGACATTCCCCTACTTTGAGCAGACAAATTACCTACCTAGATGCCCTGGCTGCTCTATTTGCTTTAGGCATTAATGCAAGGTCAGCTAAAAGTTTAGTAGTCGGTGCATGAATCTTATCATACTTGGTGGATATTTCGTAGAAACCTAGCTGGAGTGTAAGCCACAGATGTTGACTCTCTTCTGGGTAATTACAATGTGTTACAAAGAAAATCTTGAAACAAAGATCTACAGCTGCTACAATTGAATTTTGAGGTTGTAAAATGTCATCCACAACACAATAAACATTGGTTGGATTTTTAAAATCACCTACATACATTTTAGGTCTGTACATTTTAGTCAATTTTTCGATCCGACTCACCCTGCAGGTTTCAATGTTAGAAGGACTGGACACATGCATTATGAATCCCTCGCAAACTTCAGACCTTGATGGTTTCCAAGAGTGACACTTCACCTTTTTTGTGGCGGGAACTGATGTGAGGTAGGGCAGCAATAGCAGACACTGCGCAGTCCGAGGCCCTCTCCTTCACGGCTTTTGCTAGGGGGATGATCTTGTCCCTGTGATGGAGAAGACCTTCAATCAAACACGTTGTTCTTCCAGGATGCAATATGTCAAAGTCCATGTTTATCTAGAACAGAGAAGAACACACGAGATAAATAATCAACTATCATTGATAGTCAAGAGAAAGAAAAAGAGATAAAGAATGAGAAAAGGAAGTGAGATCGAAATAAATAAAAAATGAATAGAAAATGAAAAATAAACGAAAGAAAGAGAGAAAGAAAGGAAGAGAGAGAGAGAGAGAGAGAGAAAATAGAATTGAAAGTAAAATAAAGTGAGAAAAATAGTACTATACCACATAACAAGAAAATCACCGATTTTCTTAGTGTGGGTTGTTTAGGGCATGTTACTCGTATGTCAGTAAATAATAATTATCTATTCAGTGTTCAAGTTAATATTAAGGACTTATTGTAAAAATGTAATTTCATATAATATCAAAAATCAAAAAAGAAATAACTTACCAACACAGGTCCTCTTTCAGGATCCCGCAGAATACGATATGTGTTGAAGTACTGGATGATTGATTGAAATTTTTCATTGCCCGCCTGCAAACATTGGAGTCTGTCCCTTGATGTATCCTCCCAACGGAGTTTGATAGTCTCGAAGGAATCACTTGGAGTAGCAGTCTCCAACCATTGCAGATAGTTTTGAACTACGGTGTTTTCTGAAAACAAAACAACACATGTTATAAAAAAAGTCACGTAGCCCCACATCTGAGCTACAAAATTATTTTATTTATACCTTTTTTTTAAGATATTTGTACTAATCACTATTTTGATCACAACTACCCAAACTCGCTTTACCAAATATATGCTTAACCTGGTACTCGAACCACCGACCTCCAGGTTACAAGTCCGTCGCCTTATTGATCAGGCTACTGAGGTCTGTCATAAGTTATCTATTTGTAGTTTAAGTATATACATACCTACGATATTGAATGTGTCTGTTGCAATGCTTTTGTTCAACTCCGAGTCCTCCTGCTCTTGGTTTTCCCGGTTCTGACTTGGCCTTCGCTTCTTGAACTCGATGACACCTTCCTTCTTTCCTTTATTTCTGAGAGTTCGCCAGATTTCATACAGCAAGCCGGACGTGGAGCTCCGGTAAGACTTATCTTTCTTTGAAGAAAATGCTTCAGGCAGATCATTGTCGCTGTCATTGGAACGGTACAATTTGAACCAGATGGTGGAGGTTTCTTGTTCAAAAGGAAACTGTTCTATGATTAGGTCCCGTATTCTCATGAAGTCTAAATATTTTAGGTAACTAAGATACTTTGTGAACAATAAGAAACTGGGTACATTTTTTTAGAATAGGTAGGTAAAATTTAAATTAATGTCTAATTTCTGTAAACTCAAGCAAGGTTTTAATTTTATCATTAGGCTATTTCATTTTACACTTTTTAGTAGACTGTCCCTCTCTTTCACCTAGATCATCTCCCAAAAATTCGCTCACTGACATTACGAACGTATTTAATACAACCTTGCCTTGTCACACTTAAAAAGAAATGATCGAACCGAACACAACTATCTTTATTGGAAACATAAAACCTTAGCATGAAATCATACAAACCGCCCTATTTCTATGCTAAAAATTATGCAGACTTTACATAAGTCTATACGAAGAATGTCAATCATGTTAAATTAGCATGAATCTATAGCTCTTATTTTTATGTTTGTATAGTTTTATACGAACAGCCCTCATTGGCATGAAATGCATGCGTAAAGTAGCATACAATTACTTTATATGCGAAACACGTATGGTTTATGCTAATAGTTTAGCATAGCAGTTATGCTAAGACTGTGAGGTATACGAATTTGGCTTGAAGTTATGTCTTCAATTTTCCTGTATGTATAACTCTATGCAAACATTTTGCGTTGACATAAAAAGCATGCAGAATTAAGTATAAAGTGCCTTTTTGTACGAAAAATGCATGGTTCATGCCACCAAGTTTATGTTAAGCATGAGCCATGTACCAATTTGGCTTGAAGTTATGTCTTCAAATTTCCTGTATGTATAACTTTATGCAAACATTTTGCGTTGACATAAAAAGTATGCGGAAATAGGTGTAAAGTGCCTTTTTGTACGAAAAATGCATGGTTTATGCGACCGAGATTATGTTAAGCACGAGCGGTGTACCAATTTGGCTTGAAGTTATGTCTTCAAATTTCCTGTATGTATAACTTTATGCAAACATTTTGCGTTGACATAAAAAGTATGCGGAAATAAGTATAAAGTGCCTTTTTGTACGAAAAATGCATGGTTCATGCGACCGAGATTATGTTAAGCACGAGCGGTGTACCAATTTGGCTTGAAGTTATGTCTTCAAATATTTCATTTGTATAACTTTATGTGTGTGCATCGATACTGTTATGTTCAGGATCGTAAACACACACACACACACACACACACACACACACATACACACACTCATTACACACACACACAGTACACACAAACACACACACACATACATACACAGACACACACACAGTACAAATGAAAAATATTTGGGCAAAAAAGTGGTTTTTTGTGAAATTGGTATGAAAAGTTAAAAGTTTAACAATTGTCTTTAGTAATTCAGGTAATTTTTATAACATTTTACTCTCGAACATTTTGCTCTCAGATCATTCATTTTTGCTGCAGAACTCCCGTAAGTTGAGTTGATCATTTTTCCCCAATTCAGGTGGCCACTAATAATTTGTAGGTATATAGGTGCTCATATAGGTGCTCACTACAGCATTGTAGGATTTTTTCCAGTAAATCCAAATCTAATTATAATCCATCTTTTCTGTAATTGCTGAGGACAAGTCGCTATGGACAATACCTCCATAGATAGATTGTCGTTACGAGGCTGAATGGGTCCCGAAAACATCCAAACCCATGTTGACAAATTATTGTCTCCGCCGGGATTCGAGCCCGGGTCTAACGAGTGCAAAGACCACTGAGCCATGTGCTGTGGGAGCTGGTCCCGTCGTATATTAACATCAGGTATATGAATTGTACACACAATACTTTATACTCCACATAGGTGTTTCGAAGTTCAGTTCAAATGTTCCAAATGTCATTAAAAAAGGTTCTTTCACTCGTATACCTGCGATCCATGCAAAAACAGAGGATGACCTCTCTCCATTAGTGACCCAATTGATACGTCGCCGGCTGGTCAATATGAGTGGTGTGGTTATACATAACATAATATAGGTATATATGCTTTAAATTTCCGAAAGCCTCATCACCGTTAAATATACCTTTAACCTTTGCCTCTAAAATCCTTCCATTGTGTATTATTACCTAATATTAATAGATTTCAGAGTCCATTTCTCGAGTCTAGCCCATAGCACTATTTCATTTATTTATATAAGCTACGCAACGCTCAGGTAGGTATAACAGGTAGGTTTAAAGGTATATTAATGTGTTTCCACGGAATCTGTTTGAGTAATTACAACACAAAAGCTAAGAATAATATAGGTATTAGATAATATTCCCGGGAATTACGTTTAAGGATTATTTAACATGGGCGAAACACATTTGAAAATATTATCAAGGTTTCTATATGATTAATTTTTTGTAAAGGTATATCACATTATAATATAATACGTATTGTAGTATCCCCAGCTAAATGTAGAACCCTCGTCAGTAACTTAAACAGTAACCAAACCATCACGGTTGCAAATTATTGCCCCCGTCAGGGTTCGAACCCGGGTACTCATTCATGCGGGAGCTGGACTAGTTTAGCATATAATTCATGCTAAAGTATTTATGCTACCCTAAGAAAACAGTTATTTTATGTTAAGATTTTGTTAGCATGAAATTATACGAACTTCACTATACATGTTCCGCATAAAAAGCTTCTCTTAGCATACATGTGGCACTGTTAGCATACATGAGATGACGTCATTAAAACCTGTTGTATAAAATTAAGCTAATTTTAGTATAAAAAACTTTTATGCTAAAGCCATTTTTATACGAACGGCTCTTTTTGTGTAAATTATGCTAAAATTATGTATAAACGCGAAAAAATTGATTTTTTTTAGCATAAAATATGCTAAATTACTATAGTTTTTATGCGAATGGTTTTTATACAAACTTTTTAAAAAATCCTTTTTCAGCGTGTATTTTTTTTTGTTTTTTTGTTTTTCGTTTTTTTTCTGCTTCAATCCTTAAAAAAATGATATAAGCCTAGAATTTTCCAAACAACCCTTATCATAGCAGACACGCATGAACGCTTGAAAGACAAATAAAACTCTGTACCCTTCAATTTTATTGAATGTAGACTGTACAGCTTTCTCTAGGTTAAGTGGTTAGGAAATCAATAGTGAACTTTTTCATTTCAATCACAGGAAAAAAAAACTATCGAAAATTTTGGGTGATTCCATTATTTTCCTTTCTATAGAATAAGGAAAGTAAAAAAGACTCAATTGGCAGAAAATGCCTAAGGCATTAACTTTGCCCCGCTATAACTTTATTTTTCTTTGTACATATTCCTCAGTTTTTTTGTAATTTATTGTTATTCATTTGTTGTTGTTGATTGTTTTGGTAAAAAAATAAAGTGTAATAAAAAAAAAAAAATGAATAGAAAAGAATACTTCGAAACGGCAATAATTAGCAAAAATTCGTAAAATTTTCATTTTAAAATTAGTTCCGTTTTGGGAAATGTCTATTCTAATTAATTCAAAATTCATAGTAAATTAAACTCATAAAACCATCATCATCATCAGTAGCTTGATCGATAAGGCGACGAACTTGTATTCTGGATGTCGGTGGTTCAAGTCCCGATTAAGAAAATAATAATATCGCCTTATTTATACTGTCCGATCAGGACTAATAAGTCCCATAATTCCAGTAGTAAGCCCAAGACATATTATTATGTGGTGAAAATCCCAAATGGGAGGATAACTTGTCATGTCCCAGCTGGGTTTCGAACCCGGGACCTCTGCATTACCAGTCTGCCTTGACCACTGAGCAAGAGGGACAATGTAGAGCGAGTTTGTGAGAGAAAAAAAAATGCTTTGAACTTTTAGCGTTAATAAAGTGCATAATAATGGGAAATGTCATGTCCAATCCTCAGTTCGATTTTTGTGCTTGAGACTCCTTTCCTGGCAATTGATTTCCAGTTTACAAGAACTTGGCATTCATTTGATCAGTTCCTTTTCAGGCAATTGTTTTTAAGGTAATTATATTTTAAAGATTCTCATTTTTCTTGGCTTCTTTTGCACACGAAGAGTATTTTTGGGGGATTTATCTAAATACAGGAACATTTGAATAAAAATAAAATACTCAACTTTATTTTTTTTCTAATGAAGCATAGAAAATTTAAATTTTCTAAAGTTCTCTTGAAGATAAAATTAGTTTCGCTTCTCAAGTTATGAATTACCTTTAGAAATTTGTAGTAAAAAAGCTCTATTACATGAGTTAGCTCTTTGGTGCAAGCACTTTGAAAGTTTTCAACAATCATTTATAGTGTAAAATTTGGAATAATTGGATTACTGAGACAGAATTGGAAAATCCAAGTTTTCGATAGGTAATACTCTTTGATGCGAACTCGAACAAATGCATATAAAAGTAAGCAAACTTTTTTTGATAAACTCGAAAGATATGCAAATAAGAGTAAGCAAACTTTTATTGTAAAAAATAATGGGAACTTTAAATGTCAAAACTCTACATAATGTTTTTTTATTGCAATTAATTTTTTCCATCTGATATACTGGCAAATATCTCTAAAATTGTTGGTACTGGTATTAGGCAAAGCCTTTCCATACAACCACTATAACTACTACTTTACTATTTTTTTTTTTTTTAACAAAGCAACTACACCAACACAGATATAAAGTCAAAGGATGACATCTATGAGGGCAATAACTGGTCTCTTCCCTACTGGAAAATATCCGGTTGGTTTTCCAGGGTGTTAAAAGTTGACATGATGGAAATAATGGGAGATTTAAAGAGACATGTTTCTTTCTTGTTTGGCAGGTGGAAGGTCAAATTTCCTGAGTTTCTTAGTCTGTTATGAGGGACTCTTAGGTGTATTTTCTCTAGAATGTAGGGGCAGTTCAGATTATAGTTTAGAACATTAATTAAAAATGTCATTTGTTGTTTTTCCCTTCGGTTTGCTAGGGTTTCTAGGTCAAAAATTTTCAGTCAACAAGTTATATCAATGTACTCAGGATAAAGAGGATAGAAATTAAAGTTTTAAAAAACATACCTCGTACAAATCTTGCCTGGATTCGTTCAATGGCCCTTTTCCCCACCTTTGTATACGGCAGCCAAATTATTGCACCGTATTCTAAGACAGATCTTACCAAAGATTGATATAAAATTTTAATCACGTCAATATCTTGGATGGGTTTACTGTATCTCATTATCATACCTAGCCTCTGGTAACCTTTGCATTCAGTGATCTGTCTATGAGAGTCGAAGTTTAAATTACTTTGGAAGTGTATTCCTAGATCTTTGTACTCATTCACATATTTTAGGACTGTGTTATTGATATTACCTATAAGAGTACTGAGGTGGACTTGGGTTCTTTTTGTTGTGTATACCATCACAGAGCATTTTTCAATGTGGAAATTTAAACCAATAGTTGCAAGCCATTTAGTAATTGAGCTCAAGTCATCTTGTAGAAGCTGACAATCTTCAATTGTTCTGACGGGTCTAAAAATTTTTACGTCATCAGCGTAGAGGAGTATATTGGAGTGCAGGACATGTTGGCAGATTTCATTGTATGCAAGTATAAAAATTAAACTACTTAATTTGCTGCCCTGAGCTACTCCGAGGGGGGTGTAAATGGGGTGGATTTTGAATTTTTATATTGCACAACAATTTTTCTGTTTTGCAGATAACTTGGCAATAAATTAACCAAAGGGGGAGAAAAACCTGTTTTTACCAATTTTTGTAGTATAGAGTCATGGGCCAACCTATCGAAACATTTTTCGATATCGGTGTACACTACGTGTACGTCTGCCTGAGGCAGTGTTCTCGCTATAATGTCAGAGAATTGTACCCAAATTTGTAATGGTTGATTTTTTATTCACAAAAACATGCTGATTTTCTGACATTTTGTTGGAGATGAAAACTGAAATTTTGTTGTAAATAACACCCTCGAAAATTTTAGCAATGGCATTTAGATTTGAAATTGGGCGATGTAGGGCCACGTTGGTGCACATTGGTTTCTTGGGGACGGGATGTACAATTGACTCTTTTAAACCATCTGGAAAAATGCCAGTTTTTAAACACAAATTAAACAGTATAGAGAGGGAAGAGTGGGGAATTTTTATTTCCGAGTTCAAGTACAGTTATACCAAAATTATAATAGCTGGGAAGGAATGGGCCGTCTTGGACCAGGTGGTTTGTGTTTTTGGGTATAGAATGTATATGGATCACATACAGAAAACAGATCTCGTTTCTGATTTATACATCAGAAATCGTCCAAACCAGGTGGAAATAGTCCAAATTAGAGTCGGGATTAAAATCAGGACAGTAATTTGATGTTGTCTGGTTGTAAGCTTTCATAAAATGTTCTGCCAATGCGTCTGCTATTTCTTGAGGGTTTGAAATTTCTTTATCGTTGTAGGTCAGTATGGTTTTTGGAGGATCTTTTCTTTTTTCTTTTGTGAATTGCCAAAACGGCTTACTATTCCCTTTTTTAATTTCATTAGATATATGTTTAACATGATCAAGATAGTCTTGTTTGATTTGGGCTTTACAGCTTTTCTTCAACTTTTTTTTTTTTAAGCCACCAGGATGGGAATTTGTGATTTCTATTTTTTGTAAAAATATTGGAACACAATTTTTAAAAAAATGTTGTTTAATTCATGATATAAATAATTTAAGCCATCATTAGGATTTTCTTTTTGTTCAAGTATGATCCATTGTTTTTCTCCTAATTCTTTTTTGAGTTTATAGAAGTCAGTTTTTTTAAGAAGAATTTGGTGGGTTCATGTTCCAAAGAAGATTGGGTGGTTCCTGTGTTTTCAACTTTTATACTAATTTCTAATGGAGGATGGTGGTCATTAGGCTTTACCAAACCATCTTCAATACTTAGGTATGTGGGTGTGGCATATTTTATTCCTAGAGATTTTAAAGCTATCAAAATTGGATAGGTACAGATCTCGGGTCCTACCAAATTTATTTTTAATACGAATAATACGATTAAAAGATTTTAATTCATAAAAACTCATGAGTCTGCGTAGGTAGTGTATTCGACTTGATTGCAATCTTTGGTCTACAAGCTCTTCAGTGTCTATCTCATATTCAGGAATGTTATAGTCTAGTCACCAAGAAGAATGAGACATTTCCCTGCTAATTCCTCACGACCACAAAGAGTTTCAGAAATGTTCAAGTGTTTTTGGTTTTACTGGTGGGGGGAAGTAAGTTAGGACTATGTGTACCTCTTGACCATATTATAGTGAGCATTTAACCCAAAGGTAAGTAATTATTTGTTATTAGGTTAATATATTATTAGAAATCCAAAGTAATGTTAGGTATTGTATGTAATATTTTGTAAAAAAGTAGGATTCTTTAAAAATTTCACTCACCTACTCGAGTTTCGCCTAGACTCGTAAGCTTGATCACGATTAATGTAATCGTGCTGATACATATTCCTTAAATCAAGGAATACGGGTTTTTCTCTATTTTTTCCGTTCTCGAGATACGCGGGGTGGGGTGGGACTTTATGGACACCCTGTATACAAGGCAGCACCTAGGCAATTATTTTCAGCGGAAACCTAGGATGCCTAGATGAAATGTCGACTCAACTTCTAATTAATGAAATAGGTACCTTCTATAAATATTTAAGCGCAATTTTCTCAAACTTCAGTTAAACTTTTCTTTTTTTATACGGTAGAAAAGAAAAGAAAAGAAAAAAAAAAAAAAACAAGAAAAACACACAGATTTTAGTGAGAGAATCTCATTAATATTCATCAAAAACTTTTTGACTCACTTTTTTGTGAGGAAATGTCTAGTCTTGCTGCTTGCTACCCTTTGTTTAATTGGATAGTTTGTATTTTGAAATAAAATTCCAAGAAGTTTCCATCGGGTATATCAGGTTAAGGCTAGAATTATGAAACAGGATTAGATGTAGTTATCCTACACTATCCTGAACACGACCTCTAGGATTATCCTCCCAAGAAAGTCTAGAATAAAAACACAGAGGAAGTCATAGAAAAACGCTTGCATACGAGTCTGCAACCATTGGGACATTTTCATCTTTACTATTCAAGGTCTAAAATTTAACTGACCAAATTTCGTATTGTGCGCATGACACATACTTTTTTTTTTTTTTTTTTTTTGGCTTTTCCTATTGTGGCAGGGTTCTCATGAATGAGCTCTTCCACCCAACCGACGGAGAAGCGGCTCTTTTACTCAAGCTTCAAGTAACGAACCACTTCAGATTTGAACAAACTTAGGTTTTGTAAGTTTCTAATTTCAGATGGCAACGAATTCCAAAGTCGGACTCTGCACATCTGGAAAGACTTTTCAAAAGATGTTGTATGATGTAGAGGCACAGTTAAAAGTTTTGTTGCAACTGATCTTGTACTGTAATTATTTGAGTCCGCTAAGAATTGAAATGATTGAGCAATATAACTTGGTCTTTGAATGTTTATGATTTTATAAAAGAGCAACAGATTATGTAGTTGTCTTCTTTGTTTTAGGTTCATCCAATCTAAATCCTTATAACACTGAGAGACATGATCATATTTTCTCAGGTTTAGCACATAACGGATGCATACATTCTGTGCAACCTGCAACGATTGAGCTGATTCCACACTTAAGCCATTGTACACAACATCGCAATAATCAAAAATGGGGAAAATCAACGATTCCACCAATTTCTTCTTGAGATGTGTAGGAAATGTTCTTCGGAATTTGCTTAAGGTGTGAAGAGAATAAAACACTCTCTTTCGAACCTGAGCAACATGTTTATCCCAGCACAACGTATTGTCAAAGTAGACGCCGAGATTTTTAGCGTTTTCAACGAATGAAATTTGTTGGCTATCTAAAATAATTTGAGGAAGATGTTGCAAAGAGACAGAAGATATAAAATGATTTGACCCAATTATCATTGCTTTTGTTTTTGAGGGATTTGGCTTCAAAAACAAAGATTTCGCCCATGCAGTGAATCTATCCAGATCTTCATTAAGAAATCGTACAGCCGTTGTAATTTTATCAGGTGAACAATGTATATAGACCTGCATGTCATCCGCGTACACATGGTAATTACAGTGCCGGAAAACACCTTGTACCGTCGATATGTACAAGGCAAATAGCAATGGACCAGCGACAGATCCCTGCGGCACTCCTGACAGAAGAGGCCTCCATTCTGACATGCTACCACCACAAAAGACACGTTGCTTTCGGCCACGCAGGTATGACTCTACCCAAGAAAGTGTATTTTCTGAAAACTGGAGACTTCGAAGACGTTGAAGAAGGATATCAAAATCTACGCTATCAAATGCCTTGCTCATGTCAAGGAATACGACCATTGTGACCTTGCGTTCATCCAGAGCAGCATGTATATCCTGGGTAACCTTGACAAGGGCAGTAGTCGTACTATGGTGCCGCCTGAAACCCGATTGAAACGGGTCAACAATGTTGAAATGCTCTACGAACGCCAATATCTGCTCAACCGCAAGTTTTTCTAAGCCCTTGGATAGAAGAGGAAGTAAAGAAATAGGTCGGTAATCTGCACATGAGGAAGGATTAGCAACTTTGCTCAAGGGAACAACATTGGAAAATTTCCAAAAATCTGGAAATCTTCCACTTTTTCTCTTCTCTCTTTTTATAATTTAATATTTCGTTATTGTGCGCATGACACATACTTTTTCTCTTCTCTCTTTTTATAATTTAATATTTCGTTACATAATTTCGTTACATAATTTCGTCACATAATTTCGTTACATAATTTCGTCACATAATTTCGTTACATAATTTTGGTTATGTGCCAGAGCAAAGACATGAAAATGTCAATAGTATTAATAGAATTAAAGTTACCTACATATAATTATTTGAATTACTTTTCTTCTCTAGACTTCAAAAGAAATGAAGCTCTTCTCTTCCCTCGCACACAGCGAGATAAGAATTGCCTCTAATTATTCACCGCGGAGGTATTCCCTCAGAGCCAGAGGTTCCCAAACTGTGGTCCGCGGACCACTGGTGGTCCACGGTTTCAAGTGGTTCGCGAGGTGGTCCCTAAAGAAGAAGAAAAAAAAAAAAAAACAAAAAAACACGTTCTAAGTCGTTGATTTGGAAGTATTTTGGTCCAAAAAGGCTTTAGCCTACCAATCCATCCCGAAAATGGCCCTGCGGTTTCTGATGGTGTTCAGCACTTCATACCTGTGTGAACAAGGCTTCTCTACCCTTGTAAATAAGAAATAAACTTAACCCTATTAATGACATGAGAGTTTGTTTAACAAAGAGTATTAAACCTCGCATTGCATAACTAGTAAGAGACATGCAAGCACGTACATTGCACTGAAAACCAAGGTCATGAAAGCTGACATGTTGTTCAAAACTAAAAAAAATCATGATAACATACTTATGCCCCTAGAAATCAATCATTGTTCAACATTGAAATTTGTATTTGGGGGGGGGGGGGGGGGATGCTAGTAGTCTGTGAAATATTGTGAAATTCAAAAGTGGTCCGTGAAATATTGTGAAATTCAAAAGTGGTCCGTGGCTTGAGGAACTTTGGGAACCCCTGGTCTGAGCCTCTGTCACTTAAGTGAGGCCTATACGTGACTGGCGAAGTATTTGTCTTTCCAAGGAGGTATTTCTCTTTTTCATCTCAAGTATTCTCGCGCCAAGTATTTCTATTCAAAAGTATTCTCACATTCCGCACCGAAGTATTTTTTTTTTTTTTGAGAAATCTCACTGAATAAGTACAATTCCATTTTACTTTCCTCATCTCATAGTAAGGAAAGTATGGTATTCGAAAATTTGACGTAGCCAGTTTTTCACATTTCTGCATCAATCATAGCCTCAGGATACCTAAAAATTTTTATTATTTTATTTACAAAGACATCAAAAGTTTTCTCCCTCTCGAATCCATTTGCACGGCTTTTTTCTCAGAAAAAAAGATGAGTGTTTCACAGCCGTTTTTATTTCGCAGCCATGAAACAGGAGCTACTGTAGACGCTTGTGGTCTCTGTTGTAGTCTGCCCATCCCGTAGTATGCCTCCCCTCTGATGGGCGAGAAGTGACACAATACTTTCTAATTAGGTGCTGGGTCAACACGAGCGAACCGGAAGGTATCCCTTACAATTATTGTAACCAAATTAAAAATACAAATTTTTGTCGGCACGGGGGATCGAACCCGGGACCTTCCGCATGGCAAGCGAGTGCTTAACCACTGAGCTAATCGAGCGCTCAGTGTTGTTTTCAACCATTAGTTCGTGCGTCCGTGTGTCCGTCTGTCCTATATCTCGAACTGTTACCATTGCCATTGAGCTACCAGTGGCGGACTTTGACTTCTTTTCGGGTGATAAGGAAAGTCGTGTGGTGTCACACCCGTTTATTTTGCTTCGTCTTTCATTTCTAGTATTCTCATTAAGGTAATTTTTTTGCGTCTCATTTTTTTTTTGTGCCTGGGTATCTGGTTGAGTGGTGGGAGTGGTGGGATGCCTGGGTGAGTGGTGGGAGTGGTGGGATGCCTGGGTGAGTGGTGGGAGTGGTGGGATGCGAACGTGCTGAGTGAGACTGGGTGAGGAGGACTGATGAGGAGGACAGAGGTAGATGAATGGGTAGAGAGATAGAGAGAGAGAGGGAGAGAGAGAGAGAGAGGGAGAGAGAGATAGAGAGAGAGGGAGAGAAAGAGAGAGAGAGAGAGAGAGAGAGAGAAGGAGAGAGAGAGAGAAAGAAAGAGAGAGAGAGAGAAAGAAAGAGAGAGGGAGAAAGAAAGAGAAAGGGAGAAAGAAAGAGAGAGAAAGAGAGATAAAGAGAGATGAATGGGTAGAGAGAGAGAGGGAGAGAGATAGAGAGAGAGAGAGGAAGAAAGAGATAAAGAGAGAAAGAGAGAGAAAGAGAGAGAGAGAGAGAAAGAGATCGAGGAGAAAAGAGAGAGAGAGAAAGAGAAGACGATTAATTGGGGAAGACAGGAATATATAATTCTGTAGAGGTTGAAAGAGAAAGAGAGGATGAGAGAGAAATTGAGAAGTGAACCCGAAATTGAATAGTATAATGACGCACATAGAATATGAATAGATAATAATAATAATAAGAGGAAGAGGAAGGTTATAGAGAAGTGAGAATAAAATTATAATTGTTACCTCCTTCAGTTTTCAGTTTTATAGGATGTAACAAAAAGCAAATGTGTTGAAAAAAAGTAGGTTACAACCTTTTTCGATATCTATTGATAACACAATAATTATGATCTATAGATAACACAATCCGATCTATAGATAACAAGACCCATATAAATAGTTAACAAGACCGATTAAATAGAAAACATGATCCGATAACTACTATAGATTTGGTGGTACAAAACTAAATTGTTAAAAGAGAACAATACAAACACATTCGATATCTAAAGATAACAAGACCCGATATCTAAAGATAACAAACATATCTAAAGATAACGATATCTATTAAAGATAAAACAATCTGATAACTATAGATTTTGTTGTCTAACACATTTTCGCAAACAACTGAAAGTTTCGAATCCATTAGCAGAGTCAATAAGAGAATAGCGAATGTATTGTGATAATTTCCAAAACATCTCAGTGCATTTATAATAATTCCGTTTCCGTGAAATAGGTATTAATAACTAAATCACGGTGGTGAGAGGATTATTATGGACGACCAGATCCAATTTCTAGGCTCCTTCATGTCCATTGATACTATTTGGTTTTAACGTCCTAACTTGAGGTAGACAGGACGGGGGTTTTACCCTCCATTCGCTGGGAATCGTACCAGCTAACCACATTAATCTCATCCAGCCTGGGTAGGACCGGAAATGCCAGCCTCACGTGTTTGGAGAGGGACAGAACTTTCTTCGAAAAGTCTGCCCAACCGGGAGTCGAACTCGAGACTCTGGACTATGGGCAGGTGTCATAACCGATTTATATAAATTAGAACGAGAGAGAGAGAGAGGGAGCGAGAGAGAAAGAGAGATAGAGGAGAGAGAGAGAGATAAATGTGTAAGAGTGAGAGAGAGGGAGATAGATAATAATTAGAAGGAAATATGTGTGGCAGTATTATTTGTATAGAACGCTTTTTCCCTCTCTCTCTCTCTCTCTCTTTCACTATTCTTTATCCTTGTCTAACACTCTGCATCTCTATATCTCTGTCTCTCTCTATAACCTCTTTATGTTTTTCTATCCTTGTTTAAATAAAATTACTTCATGACGTTATCTCTCTTACCATATATTTCATTCTTTACCATCTCTCTTGCCTTCTCTCTCTCTCTCTCTCTCTCTCTCTCTCTCTTTTTCTTTTCTGTTTTTCATATTTTTCTTCCTCTCTCTCTCTCAATCTCTCTCTCTCTCTCTCTCTCTCTCTTTCTGATTTTCATATTTTTCCTAATCTCCCTCTCTCTTTCTCTTCCTTTCTTTCTCTCTATCTCTCTCCCTTTTCTTTCTATCTCTCAATATCTCTCTCCTTCATACTCTTGACTGCCTCACAGAATAGAATTATAATTTTGTTCGATTCTGTCACCTAGAATGATGTGTCTGAATTTCTTTACCTCAAAAGTATGTGGCTACATTTTGTAACGACTATTTATTAATTATAATAATAATAATGTGTTTCTTTGTGTTATTATATCACAATAATAGTGGGTAGCGCAGAATTATAGGACTTTCCGTATTTTTAATATTCTAATATCTTATTTTTGCCTATAATTCCGCCACTAATCGCTGCTAACATTAGAGCAGCTACTCATATTTCCTCACGAGGTATGAGTGGACCCCGACATCTGCAAGTACAGAGCAGAAAAAATTCTGTCCCGCTGGGGATCGAACCCAGGTCACCGTGTGTTGCAATTCCTAGCGCGATAACTCACTCTACCACGGTGACTACTTGTACGAAGTATATTATTATGTCTGAATTTATCAACTCAAAATATGTAACTGCCAGCGTCGATGGCGCGTTGAATGCATCACCAAAGTTAAGTAACGTCCAGCGAGGTGAAGACTTCGTGATCTGCATTCGGCCCAACCAGGCTGGATGAGGTAATGTGGGTAGCAGGCATGTTAGTTTCCTGTGAATGAGGTACGCTCCCGTCGTGATATGACAAATGACCATGCAATTGAAAGCGACGTTAAACCAAAAAAAAAAAAAATAGGTAACCTACTATTTTTTTTAATTGATTTTTTTTTTAAAGTAGGTACCTTTGAGTACATAATTTACCTGTAGATATTATTATTCATTTTATTTATGTATTTATTTTCTAATAATTTAAAAAAAAATAATTTAATGGTTGTCGAAAATTTAATATTATCGAGTGATGTCAAATTTAAAGAATAATAAATGTCTCTCATGTGTCATACTGATGTGTAATGTTCTGCATTATTATACTTTAAAACTTTTTAATATGAGTTTTTGACAGCGTTCCTCCATTATTTATATTTTTATCTCTATATAAATGAGAAATATGGACGGGCTTTGTGACTATGTTCATTTATTTATTTGTTAAAACTGCCCCCCCCCCCCACCTTTATCCATAAAGAAGGTTGTGTTCAATGTGGAGTGAAGTCTTTTTGAGCAAACTGTCCCAAAGACCTATTATACAAAAAATCAAAGTTAAGTTTCGTTATTAGTCCACTTAATTTTTATATAAATTACTTTTGAAATTTCGTACAAAATAATAATCCGTGTCGTGAGATAGATGCTAATATCACGGTGGTGAGAGATTTTATGGACGCTAATCATGTCTATTAGCTTTTCATGTCATTGGTCTTGCTAGAGGACGGACTCTAAAATAGAGAACTGTCTAGCCAACCCTAACAAGAGAGGCTAGCTTCCAAGGGTCTGGTGGCTTATAGAGAAAGAGTCCGAATCCTCACGATGGTTGATCGTATATAGAAATATAATAATAATAATAATATCGCCTTATTAGGACTACCAAAGTCCCATTATTCCAGCAGTAAGACATATTATGAAAGTGGTAAAAATCCCAAATGGGAGGATAACTTGTCATGTCCCGGTTGGGTTTCGAACCGATGACCTCTGGAATCTCTGGAGAGTGCCGCCTTTACCACTGAGCTACCGGGACAGACAGAAATACGAGTATATGGTTTCAGGACGAGTTAACTTTGAAATAAACGTCATGTTTTGAGATAGTCAGGACGGGGGTTTCATCCTTCTGACCAATACCAATGAAAAAAACATTGGAATTTGAAATCAAATTTGCAAAGTCGTTAATTTGAACCTCATGTGTCAACTGTCACACTGGCAATCACGTGTGACACACCTTGGTCAGTATTTGTGTGACACGAGTGTGACAGACATTCTGTTAGGATTGACAGATTAGGAGATGTGGTTTTTGTGATTTGCAGCGTTTAAAATAAATTTGCATTGTGTGCTCGTCTATTATACTACCGCGGCTATGAAACAGTTTAGAGTAGGGGAGAACGGAGCAGGTTGGGACACAAAGTTTGGAGCTAAATAACTCCAAAATTATAAGCTTTTTTTACATTATTGTTTTTATAAACTTGAAGCCTTTTAATTCAAAATTCTAAATATACCCGTTATTTATACCTGAAATTAAACGTTTCTTTGGAAAATGAATTTTAATTTTTTGGTCTCCGTCCCGGTGGGACATGGCCCGGGGCACATTGGGACTAATAAAAAGGCTCTTAAAAACGAAAAATATGTCACGTTACAAGGATAAGGTAATCAGAAAAAAGTGAGTTTAACTCTCATCCTTGCCAATTGTATGTCTTTATATAATTATCTTTGTGAATAACAGGTAGGTAGGTACTACGGCAAAAACATCGCCTCTGTGCTGTTACGGTTGTGACCACTGGTATTTCCTGCCCTACCCAGGCAGGGTCAGGTTGACACAGCTATCTGGTACAATTCCCACTGAACGGATGTTAAAAGCAAATAGAAAGGTTGACATCCAGCCGTAAAAATGGGCCACAAGGCACAAACAACAACCAACCTCAAGCATTTTATTAATTTCATGACCCCAAAATAATAATAACCCCAACATGAATGTGAACAATGTCGACCCCAAGTAAGTTTGTGAAAAGCCAAAGTGAAAGAAGAAGAATAAGGCACAAATAATAAAGCCAAAAGGCTGCCAGAGTGAAGAGAACACTGATACTGTGTCCCAACCTGCCCCGTAGCGACAATTTTTTCAACTAATAAAAAAAATAGAAAAGAAATAATCAAAATTATGGGATCTTCACTAAAATAAATTAGACAACATTATTAAAGATAACATTTATAAATTGTACCCAGATGGCCTAACAAGAGGGCGGGATTATTGCCTATGGCAATCAGGGTTGGGTGGAAAAGATTACGTATAGCGTGGAAGTAATGTACCCATACTACATACCATAGTTACCTATACATTATTGTACGGTCAGGTTCGAAAAAAAGTATCAAAAGAGGATCATACAAAAGAGCTTATAAAAAAAGGGTTCGAGATGAAATGAAAATGGAGGTCAACTTTTCTGTACTAGTATTACTTCCGAGAAATTTCTAATATTAGAAATCGGAAGTATTGTGTTCGTTTTTGTAAAAAAAAAATATTTTTATGCTCCCATTTCATTTTTTCATATTTCTGGCCGTTTCATAACCTATTGAGCAACTTTGTGTTTTTTTCTCAATAAAATTTATTTTACTACAAAAAATATTAAAGTAATACATTCGAATAGCCATGAGTTACGATAGAGAGTATTGTATTGATCTTCTAATTTCTATTAGGTAGTCAAATGGTTAACGTGCTAGTCTGGTAATCCAGGTAGCGTAGGGATCCGTTGGTTCGAATACCACTCAGTGCATCAAGTTTGTGACCACATAATAATAATCTCTCTCTCTCTCTCTCTCTCTCTCTCTCTCTCTTTTTTTTCTCTTTCTCTCATTTTCTGGTGACTAAAAATTTATAAGTAGGTTTTTTTTCAATCACAACATTACTCGAGGGAGTAATGACTTGTGTTTTAAAATTACAAATAAAATTATTGTTTCCTGACTTATCCAACATCCATTAGCTAATTTTAGGAGAAGAGAAAAAGCATGTTGACAAAAAAAAAAAAAAAAAAAAAACAAAACAAAATACGAACAGAAAAATCATAAAATTATGAAGAGTGGCTGAGTGCAGGAAGAGACAGACCATTCCAGGAAGAGCATTCTTGTGTTTTTCCAGAGTTAATTGAACTTTATGAGTTTTAGGGTATCATTCGTCAAGTGCACTAGTTTGGGTTTCATAAGTTCTGTGCTTGTTCATTTAGAATAGAATAGAAATAAATGAAAAATAATGAAAGTTTTTATTTATAATCATCCAACAGATCATTAGCAACGTAATAATAAATGGAGGCCCTAGCCCGTAATTTGGGTGCCAATGGGGCTTTATAAATAAATAAATGAAAATATAGAAATTACTTTGTTTAATTTGGCAATGTGAGACTAGTAAGTCCCTTTATTTCAGCAGTCTAAACAAGGTCTTATTTTATTTTCAAAAAAAATTTAATTCCAATATAATATTTTTTTAATATTAGAAATCGGAACTATTGTGTTCTTTTTTGTAAAAAAAAAAATTTTGCTCCGATTTCAATTTTTTTCCGATTTTCTTTCATATTTCTGATAGTTACCTTCCCAAAGAGTTAAGAGTTTATTATTATTATAATGTTGAGGTTGGTTCTTTTGTCTTGAGCTTGTCACACATTAATAAATTATTAATATACATAGGTATGTACATATTTATATACATAGGTTATGAACATAGGTAAATAGAAGGAGAAGGTTCTGTTCCGCCATAATTTCCCACTGGAAAACTTTCGAGAACAATTGTTATTTCAAGAGGGCTTTCGAATTACCTCCATCTAATTACGTTGGCTTTCAGTTTGTGGTCAAAACAAAGGTAGAAATGGTTTTGTTAAACAATGAAACGCGAGCGCTTATACAGAGCTGAGGTTGTATATTAGAGTGTCATTTATAGATCAATTAATTACTAGCATAACCATTATTATTTTATTTTTATTTTCTAGGTAATTGTGCCCCGGAACTTTCGTATCACTTCAGGGCACTTTACCTTTACATCCATGCCATTCCGGAAACGAAAAAACTCGGTTAAATTTTTCCATTCCAGCCGGGATTCGAACCCTCATCCTCCGGGTCAGCAACCAATGCACTTAACCACTAAGGCACGGAGGTCGGCATATTATACTTTATACCATTTTACATCGGTATAATAACCATTATTAAAACTAAATTATGAGAATGTCTGTGGGGTTAATAATAATACTCTTTAGTTTAGTGGAAGGTAACCACCAGGTGTGGTTAATGCTTAAAACATTTTCCACCACCTCAAGTCTTATTATTATAATGGATCTATCTATAGGTACTCAAAATAATATTAAAAAAATATAGCAAATTCCAATGTTAGGGAGAGTAACCAATGCCAAAAAAAGAGGAAAAAATCATTACATTGAGAGAGATTCGAACTTCTCTACGCTACCTGGATTACCAGACTAGAACTTTAACTGCTTGAATATACACGGTATTAGGTTAGAATTTTCATTATATTTTATTATTTTAAGTTGAGTTTTCACAGCCTTTTACTTCCGAGAAATTTCTGATATTAGAAATTGGAAGTATTGTGTTTGTTTTTGTTAAAAAAAATCTATTTTTTGCTCCGATTTCAATTTTTTTATTTCGTAGCCGTGAAACAGCAGCTAATCTTGTGGTCTATTTTGTAACTTGCCCATCCCCTATGATCTTGTTTGAACACAAATATAAACTTCTTCTTCGTGTATAAAATCACATTGTACATTGAAGGGACTTTTTACTTGGTTAAAAAAAAAAAAATGTATTGGTAAAATACAAAATAGGTAAAATGCAAAAGCACCGAAACATGGCGAGTAAAATAAATGCAGGAAATCCTGAAATGCAGTAACTATACGGCAGTACTTTGAGCTGTAAAAAAAAAGGTTATGTTGTCTGAGAAAAAAATTGAAAAAGTAAATAAAAGTAGAGAAATAATGTGTATAAAATAAATAAAAATACTGTCAATTATGGACACAATACTTCCTCGTGATCGTTTCAGATTGTATACACGTGGCAATACTAAATCACTTGTTCCTATCTCCAAAACCGCTTGAATGATTTTTTTCAATTTTGATTTAAATGGTAAAATACTATTTTTCCTATATTCTATATTTTACAAAAAAGTTTGTATCGGCAAGTTGAAGACCTCATTTTTTCACTTTCTTGTACAAAGTTTTGGATTTTCTTATATATCAGAGTTAAATTAAAATGAATTAAAGATAAATATAAATAGCCTATGTGAAACAATAATATGCATATACATATACATACAAAATTTCATCAAAATTCACCGAGAACCGCTAGTGCGAAGTTGATGAATTTGGACCATCTACAGAACGTCTCCTATAAGTGTGCAAAATTTCATCAAAATTGGTCGAGGAGTTTCCGAGATTTGCGCGTTACAAGGTATATTTTTAACAGACCGACACATGGACACAATACTAAAATTGCTCAAGAGGTTATGAAACGTCCAGAAATATGAAAAAAAAAATTGAAATCGGAGCAAAAAAAATATTTATTTTACAAAAAAAAAAAAAAAAAAAACAAAACACTTCCGATTTCTAATATTACAAAATTTCTCGGAAGTAAAATGTATGCACTCAGAAGTGGAAGTTAATGATGAAAAAACACAAAAAAAGTCGTGGCAGTTAATAAATAATGCTCATATTATAAAAGCAACAATATTTCTTCACTTTCCACACATGCACAAATTTAGAGGAGAATTTGCCCTACATTCGCGCAGGAAGCAACAGCGGAGGAGAGGAGTGTATTAGGGGGGGGGGGTGCGTTTCAGGAGAAAATGAAAATGAATTATGTAAAGGAGTGTGTGCAGAACAGCTAGTTAGCATAGTTGGATTAGTTGGATGAAATAGCTAAATATCAGCTGGGTGATATTCAGCTTTAGCGCGCGATCAGCTCAGTGGTTAAGCACTCGCTTGCCATGCGGAAGGTCCCGAGTTCGAATCCCCGCGCCAACAAAAATTTCTATTCAAAATTTCGTTACAGTTGTTTGTAAGGGATACCTTCCGGTGCGCTCGTGTTGACCAAGCACCTAAATGGGAAGTATTGTGTCACTTCTCACCCATCAGAGGGGAGGCATACTACGGGATGGACAGGCTACAACACAGACCACAAGCGTCTACGGTAGCTCCTGTTTCATGGATACAAAATAAAAAAAACGTCTGTGAAACACTCATCTTTAAAAAATAAAATAAATAAATAAATGGATATCAGCTGGATGATATTCCCGGGTGCGAAATGTGCTTCAGGGAAAATTTATGGACATGAATTATAAAAGGGATTGTGTGCACAAACAGATGAGGACCTAGTGGATAGTGGATGAGATATCTGGATATTAGCTGGATGAGACAGCTGGATGATATTGCTGGCTATGAAATGCGTTTCAGGGGAAATTTATTTACATGAATTATGAAGGGGAGGGTGTGCACAAACAGATGAGTTAAGGTAGCTGGTTGTTATATCTGGATGAGATTGCTGGATATCAGCTGGATGAGATAACTTTTGCTGGCTGTTAAATGTGTTTCAGAGGAAAGCATTGATGATTTTTGCCTTTTTATGTCATTTTTTTTCTACACTTTCAGAAACTACAACAGCACGGAAGGATAAAAACATTAAAACTTCAAAGGATTAAAAAGAACGAACGACAATAGCTCATGTCTGAAAGGTGTCATATTTTTCCTTTTTATTTTCAGCTAGTCACTGAAACAGTCATGAAAGCTTCTAGTTCTAATACAAATTATTAAATAAAAAATGAGATTATACAAATATACAAGGTGTCTTAAGTTTTTTTTATATAAAATTTTATAATCAATTATAGGGGACATTCTCAGACTAAAATAATATCAGATGATTTTTTAAAAATGCCGTCGAACGGAGACACGAAGAAAATAATAACTCAGTTAAAAAAAGAGCGCGCGATTAGCTCAGTGGTTAAGCACTCGCTTGCCATGTGGAAGGTCCCGGGTTCGATCCTCCGTGCCGACAAAAATTTATATTCTTAATTTGGTTACAATTGTTTGTAAGGGATACCTTCCGGTGTGCTAGTGTTGACCCAGCACCTAAATGGGAAGTATTGTGTCACTTCTCGCCCATCAGAGGGGAGGCATACTACGGGATGGGCAGGCTACAGCACAGACGGCAAGCGTCTACAGTAGCTCCTGTTCTCCTGCGCTAGTCTGGTAATCCAGGTAGCGTAGGGATCCGTTGGTTCGAATCCCACCCAGTGCACGAATTTTCCTCATTCTGAGGGCTATAGGTGGTAGAAATGTTTTGAGCATTAACCTCGCCTGGTGGTTACCTTCCACTAAAGAGTATCATTATTAATGCTCTGTTTCATGTGAGTAATAAATTTTATATTTATACAGGGTGTCCAATTTTTTAAGTTTTTTTTTGAAAATTCAAGAATCACCCCTCCAGGAAAATCTAAGACTAAAATAATCTTCGCCAATTTTTCGAGGAAAAAAAATCGAGACATTTTGTTTTTGAAAATTCTATCAAAGAAAATTTAATTTTGAATCTTCATATGTAAAAATATAGCCGTTCCAAAATGGTTCATAATCAATGACAGACCCTGTATGACATTCATATAACATGTATAATAATTGTACATAGGTATACCTACTATTTTATGAATAATATAATTATGTACTATATTATGTACAATATATGTACATTTATGTCAGTATTATAATGTCTAGCAGTTCAAACCCGTCATCTCTAAATTAATGGATATTATGATATTCCAGGTCTGAATCCCTTTGAGTGTCCATTTTGAATTTCACATTTCCCTTTGTATTTGCACTGTCATTAACACAAAATTGTGCAAATATTTTTTTAATTTATGTTTTATTATCTAATCTCTTTTAGATTATTTCTTATTCCTGTATTTCCTTGTCTATTATTATTATTTAATTCTTTATAATAGAACATAATATGTACAAACTAGTAATTATAAAAATTAAAATACTAAATTTAGAACAAGTAAAGAAAAGATAATAATTATGTAGATGACATAGATTAAATATACATATTCAGATGTGCTATTAAAAAAAGTGACCTTGTCGATAGACAGGTCGTTCACGCCGAAAGAGAAACTTTTAACACGTGAGTTATTTAAAAAAAATTTTACGATGTGTTTTCATTATTGAATTTATCCATAATATATTCCATTTATTTTATATATAACACATACCTCACATTTCACGAAAATCTACTCGAAACTTTGTTCTTTCAACATGTGCAAAATATAAACACCTTTTGATGTCACAAAAAGTCGTCCTTTGACTTTCCTTATCATAGAACACAGAATTTTGTTAAAAATTAAGCTAGGAGTATGTTGTGGGAAGCAAGCTTTATGCTTAGAGGAGCTGGTTTGTTTGTGTGATTCTTTTTGTGGTGTTTTTTGTGTATTTTTTCTCTTTTAGTTTGATGTTTATTTTTTAAAGATAGAAGAGTAATTTAGTTACTCCATCCACAACTTGTGAATTTCTCAGTCGATAAACCATAAGTACAAGTTTTGGGTATGTTTTTCTTTCTTTTTTAATTTTTTTTAGTGTCTCTTTTTAATTTGGGTTCAACGTCGCTTCCAACTGCATGGTACTTCTTATTCGAAAAATATTTGTTTCTTCTAAGGTTTATAGGACACTCCTGAAAATAAAAGAAAATATTATCATTTTTTGTGTCTAAGGTTTACAGTCCACTCCTGAAAAAATAAGAACAAAGAAAGAGAGGAAATAAGTGAGGAAGTAGAAAGAGATGATACTATAGAGACAAAGGAATAGAGAGAGAGAGAGAGAAGAATGTCAATTATTTCTTTGTGTTACGTACTTGTTCTCAGAAGATGTCATTCAAGATGTCCAGAGGATACGGTAAGAGAGAGAGAGAGAGAGAGAATGTCAGAGGGAGAGGGAAACAGAGAGATTGAAAGGAAGAGAGAGAGAGAAAGAGAGAGAAAAAAAGAGAGAGGGCGAGAGAGAGAGGAAGAGAGAGAAAGAGAGAGACAGACAGAGAGAGAGAGAGAGAAGGAGGGAGAGAGAGCGCACTTAACCACTTAACCACTGAGCTTAACCACTGAGCGCACGATTAGCTCAGTGGTTAAGCTCTCGCTTGCCATGCGGAAGGTCCCGGGTTCGATCCCCCGTGCCGACAAAAATTTGTATTCTTAATTTGTTTACAATTGTTTGTAAGGGATACCTTCCGGTACGCTCGTGTTGACCCAGCACCTAAATGGGAAGTATTGTGTCACTTCTCGCCCATCAGAGGGGCATACTACGGGATGGGCAGGCTACAACACAGACCACAAGCGTCTACAGTAGCTCCTGTTTCATGGCTACGAAATAAAAAAAAAGGCTGTGAAACACTCATCTTTAAAAAAAAAAAAAAAAAAAAAAAAAAAAGAGAGAGAAGAGAGAAAGAATCTGAGAGCGTGTGTAAGAAGAGATAGGAAATGAACATTAGAGAGAGAGAGAAAGAGAGAGAAGAAGCAAAAGATAGTAAAAGAAATTAGTCCTGTGTCCTATGAGGAAGTATTGATGTATAAGAGAGAGAAAAAATCTGAGGCGTATAATACGCGATTGGCTCAGTGGCTAAGCACTCGCTTGCCATGCGGAAGGTCCCGGGTTCGAACCCCCGTGCCGACAAAAAATTGTATTATCAATTTTAAACCTAACTTATAGTCTTACCTATATCCAGAAACCCCTTTTCTAAAGGGGTTATATCACGTTTTAGAGATTTGAATTGGACCTGGGCATTGTTCTCTTATATCTAGGTACGAGCTAAAAATAAAACAAAATTGAATATTTGACAAAAACGGTGTCTCATTTTTATTCCTCCCTATTTTTTTGGTGATTTATGACCCTGAGAAATTCAAATATCATCTTGGATACAAAAAACAAAAACAATGTTAGAAAAAATGTTAAAAATCTACATCTTCTCATCTGTGTTCCTTTAGTCAGGAACCTCACCCTTATTCTCCACATGCGTCCCTTCTTCTTCAACCCTTTTATTTCTGAGCGACCCTTTTATAATATAACAAAGTACTCCTTTCCTGATATATTCCGTTCTGTCCAACTTTGTATTTCTTAGAATATACCGGGTGGACAAAAAATCGATCATCATCTTTTACAACAACTTTTTTTCTTCTGAGAGTAAAAATTAACAGAGGTATAGCTTGTAGTTTCGGAAGAGAATGCCGTTAGCCAGTCTCCCTCGCGTAACGGTTGTGATGACTACTACCCGTAGTCCAGAGATCCCGTAGTTCGATCTCCGGTCGGAGCAGATTTTTTACACAGAAAATTCTGTTCCCTCCGTACATGTGAGGCTGGTGGCATTTTCGGCCCTAACCAGGCTGGGTGATGTTAATGTGGGTAGCTGGTACGATTCCCAGTGAATAGATGGTAAAACCCCCGTCCTATCTTACAAAATATAATAATAATAATATCGCCTTATTTATACTGCCCGATTAGGACTATTAAGTCCCATTATTCCAGCAATAAGCCCAAGACATATATTATTATGTGGTAAAAATCCCAAATGGGAGAATAACTTGTCATGTCCCGGCTGGGTTTCGAACCCGCAACCGAATAGTAATATTACCTTTAGAATGATTTAGGGAAACCCTGTATTTTTTTCTCCTACTATGTTTTGCTATATTTGACTTCAATAACACCACTTCCTATCAGACAATATCACAAGTATCACATTTTTTTGTACGTGCTCTACTAGGCTTACACTTAAGGACGTGTTGGATTGAGGATCGATTGCTACATACCTACATCTCATGTGAAAATGACGAGTAACAAGTCCAATATTTACACGGTCTTACATACATAAAAATATTTTTATATATTGAAATGCGGGTCAACAAGGCGATAGACTTGTGATCGGAGGACGGTGGTTCAAGTCCCAAGTTAAGCAAATACATATTTAGAAAAGCAAGTTTGAGTAGGTAATTGTGACATCACGAAAGTGATAAACATAATTATATTATATGATGACATAATTATTTTTTTACTAATGAGAATGAAAAAATACCAAAACTTAACGTTTGAACAACCTTGGATTTTTAATTGAAAAATAACATAAAAAAAAGCTATCATAGATATTCTGAGCTTAATATAAAAGTCTGAGCTAAACTATCATTCTTGTGATGTCACAACTACTCAAACTCGATTAGATCTTTGCTGAAATTGGGACTTGAACCAATGACCTTCATTTTACATTGTTATAAGGCCACCTTATCGATCAAACTACTGAGATCTATAAAATAACATACAGGGTCTCCCATTATTTTTGTCTTTTTAATTTCAGTCAATTCCAGGGGATATAGTAATACTAAATAATAATCTTATACAATAATTTTTCTTTAAAATTGCTCATCACGAAGATCATCATCATAGGGAGGCGTCATCGTGAACGATGGTAGCCAGACAGTGGAGGAATGACTCAGCACAGTCTTTACAAGGAGGCTAATAATTGACAAGGGCCCCCAGAACTAAGCCAATGGTGGTCTACTCCCTGTTTATAGTCCCTTAGCCAGACTGCTGGTCTTCTCCCTGTTTATAGTCCCCCAGCCAGACTGCTGTTCTACTCCCTGTTTATATTCCCCCAGCCAGACTGCTGGTCTACTCCCTGTTTATATTCCCCCAGCCAGACTGCTGGTCTCCTCCCTGTTTATATTCCCCCAGCCAGATTGCTGGTCTCCTCCTTTTTTATAGTCCCCCAGCCAGACAGAGATATACAAACAAAATAATAACTCAGTTTTGAATACAGATAGTTACAAAATGTTAGGTATTAGGTATTTAATCGGGAAATTTACTTCATAATTATCATTTATCATACACAAAGACATGAGAACTATTATCACCTATTTTCAACAAGATCAAAATTATTTTTCAGGTAAAAAAAAAAATTTTTCGAGTGATTTTTTTTTTTTTTTTTTTCCTCGTAAAATTACCTTGTAAAATACCTAAATTTTAGTCTTAGAATGTCACAAAAAAAATAGACATCCTGTATAAGAGAATTAGCATAAGGAAAAATGTATCAAACCACTTGATGGCATGTTAAGGCAACACAGTGTTCTTTTCCTTTCCAGAGGGGTAAATAATTCGACGCAACAAATTTATTCACAAAAAAAACGACAAATTTATGCAAGAACACGAGTATGGTCTAATTTATTATAACATTTAAAACAAGTTGTTTTTGAATTTCAAGTAACAGTGACTAATGATAACAAGTTTCTATTTTTACATTATTTTTATTCACAGTTGCTATAAAGTCCGACCTCAGTAGCTTGATGGATAAGGCGGCGGACTTGTAACCTGGAAGTCGGTGGTTCAAGTCCCGGTTTCAGCGTGGATTTAGTAAAGCGAGTTTGAGTAGTTGTAATATCAAAAAAGTGATCAACACAAAAATGATAACTTTCTTTCTCTCTCTCCAGTTATAAAGTCGAAATTATCAATTCTCATATTGTTTGCTAGTCTCTACATATAAAACAGAAAAAAGGACTACCTACCTATGTTTGTTTGTTTGTCCGGAGTTGTTTAGCCAAAACGGTAAGAAATAGCGAAAATGTCTCAGAATTGACCCCCCCAAAACCATTATCGCTTTGTCCAGAAAAATTATAAAAAGTTCAAAAAGGCACTGCTGTCCAGCAGTACGGCCATGCCTTAGTAAATTTGAAATTTAGTCCCGTTGCAAAGCACGGGCAAACGGCTAGTAGTTCTATAAAATGCTGAACTTATATAATAAATAGTGGTATTAAATCAAGTAAATAAATAGTAATCACAACCACTAGATCAAAAATTGTAGAGCAACCCTACTCTTTAGAGTACCTACAATATGTTTGTAGAAATATTATTTCACTTAGTGTATTGTGCATTGCATAACTACTAAATTTAAGGCGTGCATAAGATCGATAAATGAATAGGTGAGTGGAAGAACATGCTATGTCAAAAATTGACTTTTCAGGAGAGCAATAATACTACATTACTATGCTGTAGAACTGTAGATACTATAGGTTTCCTCCACTCTGAAATTATTTTTCCATAGTTGTAGGGGGTATTTCTCCTTCATATTCAACGAGATGATAGAAAAGGGTACATGACATGTTATTTTGCAAAAAGAAAAATCGATTTTCGACATAGCATGTTCATCTACTCACCCATTCAACTACGTATTTTATTATTTGCAACGATCTCTTTAATTTGCAAGCCTAAGTTCAACTCTCATTAAAAGTACAGAATTGAAATAATTAATTTCTGCTTAAAATGAAGTTCATTATGAAACCCCATGATGAAGGAAATGTCTATTAAGGCGTATGTACATATTTTTTAATAATAAATATAGAGGGTGTTCATAAAGTTGAACTTTCAGACAAGTTATAATTCAATATATTTTGTAGATGTTAATTTCTGGTCGGTTCCGTGAGCCAGCCCCGACCAGCCGAAAAAGTTTCAACAAAAAAACATATCGAGTTATATCTTGTTCGAAAGGTTTAGCAAAAAGAAGCTTATGTCAATAAATTTCATAATCCTGCAATTTACGGTATACGAGTTATAATTCAGAACACAAGGATATTATTCGCCCTAGAATTCTAGAAATTAAGTTAAGAGGAGGAGGAATTTATTAAATTTCATTTTACAGTTTTTTCATTAAAATTATCCTTGAAGTACAGGTTTAATAGTAATGAAATTAATCGAGGATTTTGCGTTTTTCAGCCGTTCTTGAGATTGAGGGGGTGAGGTGGGACTTTATGGACACCCTGTATATCTACCTAAATAAATTAGGCACCCCTGATGTTTTACAATAATATTATATTGACTAGGTTCTGATATTTTGCAGTAATAAATTACAATAAACCCCTGGGGGTGCTAAATTTCAATTAGGAAGTTGTAGATAAACTTTCGCGATTTTGGCAAGCTTCCAAAATAGCGCTAGACGCACCGCCGCCATTTATACTCACACAGGTGGAGGGAGGGAGAGAGAGAGAGAGAGGAGAGAGGGGGGGGGAGAGAGAGGGGAGAGTGTGCGAGAGAAAGAGTGAGAGAAAGAGGGAGGGGGAGAGAGAGGGTAAGAAAGAGAGAGATAATGAGGCAGATAGATAGAAGGAGTAAGAGAGGGAGTGAGAAATAGAGTGTGATAGAGAAAGAGATATAGAGAGAGAGGGAAGGGAAAGATAGAGGGAGGGGAGAGAGAGAGATAGAGTGTGAGAGCTAAAAAGATATAGAGAGGGAGAAAGAGAGAAAGAGAGAGAGAGGGGGAAGAGAGAGAGAGATTTTTTTTATTCATCTAGAAAAACAATCGTAACAAATTCCTCAATTTCAATGCAAAAATTATTTTGAATTTTTGTAAGTTTCATTAACAGCTCCAAGCTCCATAACATCATACACACAGTTTAAATTTAAATTTTTCGAGTATTTAACCAGCTTGAGTTAAGAAAAACGGTCTACCAAAAATTCCATACAAGATTATTATTATTTTACACTTCATTCACTTGGACATATAGACAAAGAGTGATAGTTACATAATATACATTATCTTCAGACAGTGGAGGAATGACTCATCACTTCTACCACTGTTTTTAGGAGGCTAATTATTGACAAGGGCCCTCAGAACCAAGCCAATGCTGGTCTACTCCCTGTTTATAGTCCCCGAGCCAGACTGCTGGTCTACTCCCTGTTTATGGTCCCCCAGTCAGACATATACAATATAATATACATGATATACAAAATTGGAAATAATATGAGAATAAAAAAAAACAGAAATTTTTCGAGAGAAAAAAAAAATACATACACCAGTCCTAGCTAAAGGGCGGGGTTATTGCCTTGGGCAATCTCTTTTCACCCCACCCTTAGATAAGAAAAATGTGTTGCATTTAGAATTTTAACCCCTAGGGGTGTAAATTACCTCAGGGAAACAGCAAGGGCCAATCTCAGCAGGGTTCAAAACAAGAAAATTTGTTGGGAACACGTAGTGCGAGCTGAAAAAATCTAGTAGATATACGAGTAGCTCTGTACAGAGATAGCGTTTCAGTAGATATAGTTATATAGAGTGATAGCGTTTTATAAATAAGTATATAATATATACCTGTGATAGGGTTTCAGTGCAAAGGTAAAATTTATAACGAGGAAATGTGAGATTACGTTTGTGTAATATAATGTTTGTTTTTTTTTCAAGCAAGTTGTGTAGTATATTAGTCCGTGCCTCCGTGGCGTAACGGTTGTGACTACTGCTCGTAGTCCAGAGATCCTGAGTTCGATCCCCGGTCGGAGCAGACTTTCTAGTTATTCAAGTAGAGTAGAAATCTGGTGGTTCGAAACCCACCCATGCAGTGCTTGATTTTTTCTTTATTATTCGAGTTTTTGACCACATAATAATAAGACTCTGAGGGTTAGGTGGTAAAAAACTCTTTGAGTATTAACCTTACTGGGTGGTTGGTTACCTTCCACTAAAGAGTGTTATTTTACTTCCGATAAATTTCTAATATTAGAAAACGCAAAGTTTTTCTTTATGAACACAGATGCAAATCCCACAAGTAGATATACAGGGTGTCCCGTATACAGATGCAAATATTTTGAGGGTAGGTTCAGCCCACCGTGGACTATCGTATGAGCGAAACTTGCAAGAGTTATGGCCAAATCCCTGTTTTTCCCACAGCTCTAGAGGTCACTTGGATGGATGCACGTTTTTAAAGAAATGATAGCCAGTAAGTAATTTTTGACTTCATGTATGAATAGTCATGCATATTTCCCTTCGAATGCAGTTGGTTGCATAAAAAAATATTGAAAGACCAGAGAGATATTTAATCATAAGTTCAATATTTTTGTAAAATTTGATTTTTCCCTTTTTTCCCTTTCGCGAATTTAAAGTACTTCTACAATTGCAATTCTGCGTATCACTAGTTAAAAAAATACCCTATTATGTTTAGTTTTAGAAAAAAGAAAGCTCATTTATATTACTTTAAAGATCATGGAACGCAGTACACACAAAGCTCAGAAAACACTTCTGAATCATGATGGAAAATTCAAAGTTGGCTGAATTTTAACAGAATTGGCGCGTGATTTGAGGTATAAATACACTGCTCTGGGATGTTTAACAGAGGGAAATTCATCATTCACAGTGGTCGGTCGGAGTGAACTTTTATGTGAATGGGGTTACGGGGTCACAGGGTTATCATGAGGAAAAATGAGAGAGGCTGCAACGAAAGCAGCAACCAGTGGTGTAATTATGGACAAAGAATTACACATGGAGAAAGATCTGAGCTAACAACAAAAATTGCATTTCATTTTTAGAAGTAAAATTAAAAATATCATTTTTGTGTTTATCACAATCATGATATCAAAAACATAACAAATAGTGCCGAAAATTAACCTTGGGTAAAACTCGAACATCCAACCTTAAGGTTACTATTAATATTAATACTTTATTGATAAACTACAAACATGATACATTCTGCAACACAGGACATGAAATGAAAACTACCCAAAAGAATCTGTAGCGAACCAAGGGCGAGGTTAAAGCTTGTGGCTTTCTCTTCCACCGAACAAATTGATCGCCTTGTTATTTTAACTATTAGATTTGATTGATATAGTTGGTTAATAGAACTATTTGAACTCAGAAATCTTTCATTTATAACTTGCAGTTGGCACAAAAATGGTCACACAGACCGCTTCAGGCATCGAGTGTTCTTCAAAATGCAATAGCGCCCAGATTCAAAATTTGATAGATGTGTTTCTCTCCTTCTGGTGCCGTTTAATAAGGCGTATCTCATTCGTTCCTTCACGCGTCTGAAAGAACTTTGTATTTATTGAAACAAAATAGCAAAGGGTATTTTTTTACCTAGTGATACGCAGAATTGCAATTCTAGAAGTACTCTAAATTCACGAAAGGGAAAAAGTGGAAAAATCAAATTTTAGAAAAGTATTGAACTTATGATAAAATATCTCTCTGGTCTTACAATATTTTTTTATGCAACCAACTGCATTCGAAGGGAAATATGCATGACTATCCATACATGAAGTCAAAAATTACTTACTGGCTATCATTTCTTTAAAAACGTGCATCGATCCAAGTGACCTCTAGACCTGTGGGAAAAACAGGGATTTGGCCATAACTCTTTAACGAAACAAAATGCCCCACTGCAAGTTTCGCTCATATGATAGTCCACGGTGGGCTGAACCTACCCTCAAAATATTTGCATCTGTATACGGGACACCCTGTATAATTATTTCACAATTATGTACTCAGATATGTAATTATGTACATATAATTATTTCTTCAAGACGAGGGTTTTCAGGTTGTGCGCTGAAGTTTTCAAATTGAGTTTTCATTTCTGAGCTCTAGTTCTCAAGTTTCATTTTATCAACACGAGCGTAAAAATCAAGAGGAGCAGAATGAAGAAAGAAGAAGATGTGAAGATAGCAAGGAAAAGGTATAATGTAAACATTACTACTAGAAGAGAGTGAAGTTAGCTATCACTAGAAGAGGAGCAGAATGAAAAGAGAAGAGAGAAATAGCTATCACTAGAATTTTATTTTTTTATAAAAAAAATATTTTTAAACATTTTATTTATTTAAGCTTTCTTTTTTTTACAAAACAATCAACAACAACAAATTAATAACAATATTTATTTTTTAAAAAACTTAGAAATATGTACAACAAATAAAGAACATTATTAATTTTTAATTACAATTGTTTTGTAATCTGGGGCGAAGTTAATGCCTTAGGCATTCTCTGCCACTTAACCCCTTAACCTTAACAACCCTAGAAGAGAGTGAAGTTACCTATCATAAAAAGAGGGTTATGAAATAAATAGATAGCAAGAGAAGCTTATGAAATAAACAATCACTAGAAGAGGGTTCAACAAAACTAAGGAAGTTAGTTATGAAGGAAAAGTGATTAAAAGAGAGAGGAATGAAGATAGCTAAAGAAGACAGTAAAGTAAGCTATCATAAGAAGTGGGTGAGAAGATAGCAACAGAAATTTATGAAGTAAACAATCACTAAAAGGGGTGTAAATTTAGCTAAGGAAGTGAATTAAAAGTGAATAAAAAGAGAGGAATGAAGATAAGAGCAATGTAGTTGTTGACGTGAATGTCGAGGGTTCGAATCCCGGCCGGAGCGGAAAATTCTGACGGAAATTTTCCGGAATGGCATGGATGTAAAATACACTGAAGTAATGCAAAAGTAGTTCTAGGGAACAATCACTTTTTTATATATTTTATTTGAAAATAAAAGAAATGGGGTCTTTCTGATATGCAACAAGTATTACTCGAAATAACACTGAAGAAGAAAAATATAATACAATGTTTGGCCATTTACAAAAGGTTCACATAAAAAATGTGCAGAGAAAAAAATGCCCTAATGAAAATCTCCCTATCATATTTTCCTGGGCTCTCTCTCTCTCTCTTTATCTCTCTGTTTTTCTCTCTCTCTGTCTCTCTCTCTCTTTCTTTCTCTCTCTCTCCCTCTCTCTCTAAAACTGCTTCAAGGAAAATGTAGCATTACATAATAATATTATTTTAATATAGGTAATTTTTTCATCACAATAAACTCATTATAATATGCTATATAACCAATATACATGAAATACCTATTGTTAATCTAAAAGAAAGAAAGTTCAATGTATTTATTCATTAATAAACTATATTACATATTAGTTACCGACCTCAGTAGCTTGATCGATAAGGCGGTGGACTTGTAACCTGGGGGTCGGTGGTTCAAGTCCCGGTTTCAGCGTGGATTTAGTAAAGCGAGTTTGAGTAGTTGTGATATCACGAAAGTGATTAACACACACATATGATAACTTAAACTCAACTAACTCAAATCAAATTCATTGTTCCTAGGCGTTCAGGTAAAATCCATCCTTGTAAAATAAATTCCTTCAATTCTATAAAATTAACCCCTCTCGTACCAAAAAATTCTCTTCTATTGTTCCCAAGCCCATGTTCAGGTAAATTCCCTCATTGTAAAATAAAGTCCCCCAATTCTAGAAAATAAATCCCCCCTCTAATACCAAAAAGTTCCCTTTTAATATTCCCAGGCGCGCGTTCAGGTATTACAATAATACTGCCCGATAAGGACTTTAAAAGTCCAATTATTCCAGCAGTAAACCCAAGACGTATTATTATGTGGTAAAAATCCCAAATGAGAGGATAACTTGGCAAGCCCCGGCTGGGTTTCGAACCCGCGACCTCTGGAATCTCTGGATTCGCAGAGTGCCACCTTTACCACTGAGTTACCGGGACATGCCTTTTCTACAGAAATTATCCCTGTAGGGTGGAAGAGATTGCCATAGGCAATAACCCCGCCCTTTAGTTAGGTTGTCGATATTATTAATATTGTTTATACTATTTTTTTAACTTGTTTATATTATTAATATTGTCAATTTTTACCATTATTTGTCTGTATTTTTACCATTATGTACTACTAATAAAGAGTTTCTAAATAAATAAAATAAATCATTTCTACAGTTAGAAATCCCTTTCACTGTTCCCAGGCTCGGGTTCAGGTGGAGCTGAAGTACGTCCCCCCCGACCCCGCCTCCCCCGGCTCCCCCTGGAACAGGGACCTGCTGGATGACCAGCAGATGCTGGTGGACATCGAGCAGAACATAGCCAACCTGGAGAAGAGTCTGGCCCTGGACAGGACCAGCACCACCACCCCGCCCACCCCCTCCCGCACCCAGATCAGGAGGTGGGTGTTCAGGCATTGTGGAGAGGGTTCATTTTATTATTGACTAGCGGGCTGTCGCCCGCTTTGCGGGCCGAGGCATGGCCGTGAAAGCAAAAAGTCCTTTTTCGCCAATGGCAGGTGTTGTAGTGGGAATTTCAAAAAATCCCGTCTTATTGCACATCAAGACTATAAGACAAAGCTACCTACCAAATTTCAGCTCGCTAGGTATTACGGTTTGGGCTGTAGAGCGATGATCAGTCAGTCAGTCAGTGACTTTGACATTTATATATTAAGATATCTTGAAAATTTTAGAATTCGGACTATTGGCCCAATTTACCCAATGTATGAGTAACGACCAGTGGCAGCATTACCAGAGTAAAAAGAAATTAATGTATAATAGAATAATTCGAAAAGTAAAGGAGGCCCTTAGTAATGCTGCGCTACCACAGAAAGATTGCCATAGTCAATAACCCCGCTCTTTAGTTAGGACATACTCGTAATTATGTTTTTATAAATTTTTCTATTCTTTTTCATTTTTATTGAATAATTATATTGTTTCCATTTTTTTTCAATGTTAAAATAATTATTTGTATTGTACAGCGCGCTAGGCATTGTACGTATGGGGACCTGGGTTCGAATCCCAGCGGGGTAGTATTTTTTCTGCTCTGTACTTGGATGTTCGGGGTCCACTCACACCTCATGATTAAAAATGAGCAGTTACATGTATGAGTAACGACCAGTGGCGGCATTAAAAGAGTAAAAAGAAATTAATGTAATAGAATAATTCGAAAAGTAAAGGAGGCTCTTAGTAATGCTGATAGATGGCCATAGTAAATAACCCCGTCCTTTAGTTAGGACATATGTTTTTATATATTTTTCTATTCTTTTTCATTTTTATTGTATATATTGTTTCCATTTTTTTTCATTGTTAAAATAATTATTTGTATTGTACATATGTCCATGTCCTCAGTAGCTTGATCGATAAGGCAGTGGACTAGTAACCTGGAGGTCGGTGGTTCAAGTCCCAGTTTCAGCGTAGATTTAATAAAGCGAGTTTGAGTAGTTGTGATATCACGTAAGTAATAAAAATTTCATATGTGTATGAAAAATTTCATATCCATTGTCCATATATCTAATAAAGTGTTGAATAATAATAATAATGTACAGAGTTTTGAAGTAACAAAATCTGGTTTATCTGTTCGCAGCAAGTTGCTGAGGAACGGGGTTCGAACCCTGATGAGATTCGGGAAGCGGCGACAGCGACGGGATGAGGACCTGATGGGCGGGGGCACCGACACGGAGGGGGAGGGGCTTAGTGCCCCGCCTGGGTTAGGCCACGCCTCCAGCTGCTCCTCGCTGGAGAGTGACAATGACTCCGCCACCAGCCAGGAGACCACGCCAAGGAGGTGTAAGAAGTGAGTCGAAACTGTGCAAGATTTTCCTAGGTACATTTCTTTTACTTCTGAGAAATTTCTAATATTAGAAATCGGAAGTATTGTGTTCGTTTTTGTAAAAAAAAAATATTTTTTTGCTCCGATTTCAATTATTTTCATATTTCTGGACGTTTCATAACCTCCTGAGCAACTTTGTTTTTTTTTTAAGATGAGTGTTTCACAGCCGTTTTTTTATTTCTGAGCCATGAAACAGAAGCTACTGTAGACGCTTGTGGTCTGTGTTGTAGCTTGCCCATCCCGTATAGTATGCCTCCCCTCTGATGGGCGAGAAGTGACACAATACTTCCCATTTAGGAAGAAAGTCATTATTGTTTTGGAAGAAAACGAAGAGAGGAGAAATCTTCTTTCAGTTTGGTTAACCAAAACGGGTTTATAAAATCCTTGCTTCCATTTCTTTATTCCTGGTTTGTTTACATTTTTCCGTTTTTTAAAATACTTTTTCATCGTTTATTTTTTCTAAACATATAATAATTAACAAGCACAGAAACATAAATTAACTAAAATAATTTTTATTGAATTTTTTTCACGAAACGCATTTTTCTTTCACGAATAGTGGGGAAGCTAAACTTGGAATAAAATGGAAAAATTTGGAAGAAATCGAACCTAGAATTTTTTTTTTTTAATCCAAAAGAAAAACACAAGCCATGTTCATTGTTCATTCTGTTCCGTTTAAAACTGCATAATGAAAAAAGATTCTAGGTAGTCTATCTATAAAACTTATATTCCTAGGAATCCTATTGGCAGGTACTTTCCATTAGATAATACCTTGTTTTTACAGGGTGACCAAGGAATTTTTTTAATAGAAAATTTCAACATGAACTACAGGAGAAATTCTCTGACTCAAACAATCTTAGGTAATTTTTAGATAGAAAAGAGAAAAAAAAATTCACTTGAAAAAAAAAAATAATAAAAAAATAAACTGAAACTTCTTGAAAAGAGGTGAAAAAGGTTCACTTATCTTTGTGTATTATGATTATTGAGTTAAATCCCCAAGGAAATAACCAATAACTAACATTTTGTACGTTTATCCATTAAAACTGAAATTGAGTTATATTTTGTTCGTAGTTTATTTATTTATTTACCCTAGAAATTGGTTACAGTTGTTTGTAAGGGATACCTTCCGGTGCGCTTGTGTTGATCCAGCACATAAATGGGAAGTATTGTGTCACTTCTCGCCCATCAGAGGGGATTCATACTACGGGATGGACAGGCTACAACACAGACCACAAGCGTTTATAGTAGCTCCTGTTTCATGGCTAAGAAATGCTCATCTCTTTTTTTTTCCCCCAAATTCAAATCTCTAAATAAAAATAAACCTGAAATTTTCTAGAAATAAACCAGGCCACCTTGTATAAAACTTTAATGTCAGAAAACTGAAAGAGAAAAATCTTCAACGCAGTTTGAAAGAGTTCTGAAACATTTCCATCTCTGCAAAAGTGTGCTAGGATACCACGAGTTTGAAAGTTTTTTATTCCAGGAAATTTTATGCGGGTTGTTCTTGCAATGGAGAAACTTCTTGAAAAAATGTTTGTTGACTTTAAAGTTTCTTATTTTCTAACGAGAGATTAAACTTCCAATTTCGCCAGAGTCGATGGCGCGTTGAATGCACCGGTTTTCGTAGAATCACTCAAGTTAAGCAAAAAAGGAAAAAGAATAGAAAAATATATTGTATAAACATAATTATATGTCCTGAATAAAGGGCAGGGTTATTTCCTCTGGCAATCTCTTCCACCCAAACCTTTGTACAACTTAAGTTGAACCTACCCACCAATGAGGTTGAGCTTTTATTTTATTTATCGTATGGCTTTATTACAGATTACAAAGTGAGAAGACATAATATGTAATAAACTTGATAAGGAAATCTGATGGCAGTGATTGTCTGATCTCCAAAATTGTCAGTACTTTAGTCGCATGTCAATGCGTTGCCCAGGGTGAACCACGAGGAGGCGTACTAACATTTCACCCCAAGATTGAGCTAATAAAAATTCAAAATATTTTGTAACTTTCAGAATCGCCAATACCAACTCTAAAGTTTTGCGATATGCCTCTTTTTATCCTTAAAGGATTTCGTCTCTACTGAATTTATGGATCTATGGCTAAACACTTGAAGATATCAAAAAATGTATGAGAGTTGTCCCCCCTAAACTAAAATCATAACCTCTAAATACAAGAGAAATGTGTCAAAAAAAAGTAATTAGTTGAGCCGCCAGTGGCGGAATTCCGATTGGCGGCTGGTGAATTTTGTCGTTAACCTGAACATATCGAAAAAAATATATTGGTTGTATATATTGGTAAAATAATCAATAATCATTTAAAATAAGTTAAAAAAAGTAATTTTTGGAGCCCCCTATTAGGGTGGAATATCAAAGTGATATATTTAAAAAAAAATATAATTTGCTTCTCTAAAAGCGTATATCTCAAAAAGAGCTAGGAATTTTTCAATGTAGCATAGCATCAAAAGTGTTCCAAACTTTATTTTATTTAATTGCTTTACATACAAAACCTTTAAAAAATGTAGCGTTCTTGAGATATAAGCGAAAATCCGAAAATGAGACCTCTTTTCAATGTACCTACCACTAGGGCTCTAAGGAATATAAGTTTGTAGATAGACTAGCTATTTATTACCTACATACCTACCCAGAAGGTTGAGCAAATAAACACATTCAAAATGTTTCGTAACTTTCAGAATGGCGAATACCAACTCTAAACTTTTGCGAAATGCCCTTTTTTAGCTTTAAAGGATTTCATCTCTACTGAATTTTGAATTCAGGTTGTTTTAAGCAGTCTAAACTACCTTCTAGATTCTGAGAACAAAAGTTCTGTTGGTGGGAAACCTATGTATTTATCTACCAATATACAGAGTGTTCCCGTCGCGAATAATAATAATAATATCTTATTTATACTGCCCGATTAGTATTCCAGCAGTAAGCTTAAGGCGTATTATTATGAGGTAAAAATCCCAGATAACTTGTCATGTCGTGGCTAGGTTTCGAACATACGACCTCTGGATTCACAGTTAACTTCGGTCCTATGAAAACCAGTGTATTCAACGCGCCATCGACGCTAGTACTTTTAATCATGTTTCGAATGAAAATATGATCCACATTTTTGTTATGAAAAAAAAAAACTAGAGAAAAACTCTTTTTCCCTTCTTTAAATTGCAACCAACTCTCTCTCTCTCTGACAGGATCGTTTCTTGGGTTGGCCTAAAAAACATCACACATTACCAGTTAGTTTTAAACACTCACAGAACGGGCCAGGGTCTCGATGTGTGGGAAAAAGAGAGATTTGGCCATTTTTTGTGTTTACTTATTTATTTAAACTCATACAAAACAATAAACAATTAATTAAAAACAAGAAAAATATACTTAAAAATACTTCCGATTTCTAATATTAGAAATTTCTCGAAAGTAATACACAAAAAAATATGGGACAGAATTATTTTAATTTATATTTACAATATTGTCTTGTTAACCAGGACGAAGTTAATGCCTTAGGCCAGCGGTTCCCAACCGGTGGGCCGCGGCCCACTTGTGGGCCGCGGACAGCTCGCTACTGGGCCGCGGATGCTGGCCAAAACTCAAGAAATAATATTATAATAGTGCAAAATAAGTACGACGTAGGCCGCAAAATTGTTTTAAAAATATTTTTGGGCCCCCAAGCTAAAGAGGTTGGGAACCGCTGCCTTAGGCCATAACTTTCGAACAAAACAAAATGCCCCACTGCAAATTGGGCCTATATGCTTATATGATAGTTCATGATGTGCCGGTCATGTCCTTTAAAAAAGTTTTTTCTTTCCGCGGACACCCTGTAGAGTTACAAGGAATGAAAGTTTTGTTGTTAGATAGACAAAGGAGCACAAAGGACTCAAAGGAGCTAGATGCAAACATAATTACATACCAAAAGTTTGAATGAAATGCCTCGCTACCTTACAGAACTGAATGGTTGAAACTTTTTTTTTCTTCAAATTTATTAGTTATACTGTCGACGAGAAAGTAACAGTGGCAGAGTGAGTTAGCGCACTAGGCATTGCACGCACGGTGACCGCGGTTCGATCCCCAGCGGACAGGATTTTTTCTGTTCTGTTCTTAGGTGTTAGCTGCTTTAATGTGAGTAGTGAGTAGCGACCAGTGGCGGAATTATATACCTAGGCAAAAATAAGACATTAGGTTATTAAAAGATATGGAAAAGTCCTATAATTATGCGCTACCCACTAAAAATTGTGATATAATAACACAAAGAAACACATTTATTTCTTTCATTTATAATTACACTAGCGGGCTGTCGCCCGCTTTGCGGGCCGAGGCATGGCCGTGAAAGCAAAAAGTCCTTTTTCGCCAATGGCAGGTGTTGTAGTGGGAATTTCGAAAAATCCCGTCTTATTGCACATCTAGACCATAAGACAAAGCTACCTACCAAATTTCAGCTTCCTAGGACTTACGGTTTGGGCTGTAGAGCGATGATCAGTCAGTGAGTGGTCAGTCAGTGACTTTGACATTTATATATTAAGATACCAAAAGTTTGAATAAAATGGCTGAGTGAACTGAGTGCTTGAAACTTTTTTTTTTACAAATTCATTATTTACAATTTTACACTGTCGACGGCATGGGACTGAATAGTCCCTTTTTGCCAGCGGTTGATTTCTTCTGCTTTCTACTCTCTTTCAAGCCTAAGGGATCTTTCTTATGAATTTGCATTCAGGTTGTTTTTAAGTTTGCCTGCTCACTCACTCTAGGCAATGTTAAAGAATAATAATTAATAATAAAATCGCCATATCTTTAGTACCCGATCAGGACTATTGACGTATTATCATGTGGTCAAAATCCCACATGGGAGCAATCTTCGTGAGAGAAAAGGAAAACGACAATGTTCACAAAATCACAACTGCCAAACACCTAGCAGAAGTCAAACTTGTCTTCAGAAACAAAATATCCGGAACCCCAGATATCAACGCGTGAGTAAAGGAGAGAACACAGATAATTATCTCGATAGATACAACCTGTAAGTCCATCTTTTACCTATCCCAAAAATACATACCTATTCTAGCTAAGATTATTACTATAGATAGTCTCTCCCTTAGCATTAATTCATTATATACCATTGTTAAAACTGATTTTAGTTTAGCTCTAATAACAATAATTTTACCTTATATTATACTAGTATCATCTTTCAAACAAGTTGTCATTTTACCTACTCGGATAGTATACCTGAAATATCTAAACACCCACCTAATGCTCATACATTGCATAACGCATGAATTAGGTACTGCTGGGTTCTCTGTTCGTACCCCATGCGTATACATAATAATATTTGATTCAACTTACACGAATTATTTACATAGGTTTATCAGTTCGAAACCAATCTGTAGGTACTCTTGTAATCACAAAGCTATGATAATAGTTATTACTATTTCTCCCTCTCCTCTTTGGATGCTCAAAATGACTATGTTTTTTTCTCCCAGATCAAATGGCGGAATCTAGAGATATAGGAAATAATCCGTTGTTTGATTTAGTATATGAGGATGAGGAAGTGAGAGAGGGAGATATAGATGAGTGCGGGAGATTCCTCAGGGAGGAAGAAGGAGTCAAAATATTTCATTTAAACGTATGCAGCATTCGCAGCAAATACGATGCTTTAATAACTTTTTTTCAAGGAGTAAAAGCAAACTTTGATATTATAGTCCTTAGCGAAGCACACTTAGGACAATTTATGAACATCGATCAGTTTAACTTTGGGGACTATACTATGTACAGCACAGTAAACAATGTACGAAAGACAGATGGATTATTAATTTACGTCAAATCTAATCTGATACAGGATGTACAAGAAGTAAAAATAACAGACTGTAACTGTATGAAAATAAAATACTGCCAAGGTAATAAACAGTTTCTGTGCTTTGCTTTCTATAGATCACCCAGTGGTAAAACTGAAAGGTTCCTTGATCAACTAGAATATATTTTAGAAAACGACACAGAACCCGCAGATGTTAAAACAATTACAGGTGATCTAAATATTAATATTTTAGATTCTTCAGATAGGCAAACGGATAGGTATCTTAATATACTTGCTACCAACGGTTATTTATCCCAAATAAAACGTCCCACTAGAATAGGAAAAACATTAAAATCCTGTTTAGATCATTTCTTTGTTAAAGCTAAACCAGGCACAGATCACAAAGCTTTCATTGTGCACACAAATATATCCGATCATTTCCCTATAATCTTAAATGTTGAAACTGGAGTAAAGTCTAAATATGAAAAACAACAAACATTTGTTAATAATAAACTAAATATAGACAAATTAAAACAACATTTAGAGAGCCAGGACTGGAGAGACGTTTATTCCTGTGAAGATGCGGAAAACGCTACCGATAATTTTATAAACACTCTTCAAAATCTAATTAACCAAAATTCGGAAATGGTTCGTAAAAAAACTCACAAAAAATTAAAACCTTGGGTAACCGAAGGTCTTATAATTTCGATGAAAAAGAGAGACAAGTTACATGCATTGAGTAACAATCAACCCTTCAATACCAAAATAAAACAAGATTACAAAAAATATAGAAACAAGCTCAACAACCTAATTGATCTTGCAAAAACATCATACCTTAAAAAACAAGTTGAGGAGGCAAAAGGAGACAAGAAAAAAATTTGGGAAATTATTAATGACGTCACACAATAAAAAAGAAAAAAACAAATAACATAAAGGGAATCGAGATACAAGGGGACTATATATCGGTGGATAAAGATCCAATAAAAGTTGCAAATCACTTTAATAATTTTTTCGCAAATTTAGGCTCCAAAACAACTAGAACTCAACCACAGTCACCCAACATACCACACCTACCAACACCTCAAACACACGACCTTAGTAGCTTTTACCTCAAGCCCATTAACGAAAAGGAGTTGGACGATATAATTAGCAAAATGAAGGGGGGATCAGCGCCTGGACATGATAAAATTGATACAGGTACAATCAAATCTATTAAACAGTACATCCTTAAGCCATTAACATTTATATACAACCTATGTTTTAAAACAGGTACCTTCCCGCGTCAGTTCAAAATATCAATAATTAGCCCACTTCATAAAAAAGGTGATCCGTGCCTGGTTAGCAATTTTCGACCGATATCTTTATTGTCAATTTTTTCTAAAATACTGGAACGTTGTATCAAGTCCAGGCTGGTCAAATATCTGGATGAGAATGGAATCCTTAGTGATCTTCAGTTCGGCTTCAGGAGTGGCAGAGACACAAATGATGCTGTGCTGGAGCTCACTGAGGAAATTTATCCTCATTTAGATGGAGGGGGAAAAGTAGCAGCTTGCCTAATGGACTTATCACAAGCTTTTGTTAAAGTTGACCATGCAGTCCTGATAAAGAATTTAGACAGGATAGGCATAAAAGAAAAACCACTTGAACTTTTCAAGAGTTATTTAACAGGCAGGAGTCAACAAGTTAAGCTAAGAACGGTTAGTGCTCAGCAAGTACCTACAGACTCATTTTCTCCCTCCAACACTGACCAGTCAGACAGAGTAATAACCACCCACCTGAGTGACTCAATTGCAAACCAACCCTTCTCAGTGCCCCAGGGCACAGTGCTGTCTCCTGTACTCTACAATATATATGTATGTGACATGTACAATCTACCTCTCGCTGGAAAAGTTATTTCTTACGCAGACGATACTGCATTAATAATGAAAGGGGTTACATGGACAGAGGTTTTCCAAAATATGAGAAAAGACATGCAACTGATAACAAAATGGCTAGATGAACGTAACCTGTCCCTTAATGTAGAAAAAACGAAAATCTTACCTTTCTGCTTGAATAAGAAAACCTTTCCCACAAAAAAATTCTTAAGAATAAATCCCTGTACCAAATGTACGACAGCGTGTATGTGTAACAAGGTAGAGATTACAGAGAGCATCAGATACCTTGGAGTGCAATTGGACTGTCATCTCAGGTGGGAATACCATATTGAAAATTTAAGAAATAGACTCAGGCGGTATATACATCCTTTTTTAGCATTGAGAAAGTTCATGGCTTTACCTATGTTGAAAGAAATCTACTATGCCTTGATACAATCCGCCCTCGAATACGGCATTTGTGCTTATGGCCGAGCAGATTCGTCCTATCTTAAAAAACTGAAATCAGCACAAAATATTCTGTTAAAAATTATACACAAAAAAATAAGACTGTTTCCATCTGAAAGACTATATAAAGAACTAAAAGTCCTAAATATAGACCGTCTCTTCAAGAAGAATCTTTGTTCCCATGTACATAAAAACAAAGACAAATTACTGAGAATCTCAGAACACAGACATAACATTCGTAGGAGAAATCTCTTGGTCCCTAAATGCAAAACAAAGAAAGGTCAGAAATCTATAACCTACCTAGGTATAAAAATGTACGAATCCATTCCTCAAGATATACAACAAATAGGAGAGCTAAAAAATTTCAAGTTTAAATTAAAACATTGGTTAATGGAAAACAACAACATAGATTAGGTATGAGACCCGATTTTCCTCTGAGACAAAAAAAAAAAAAAAAAACAAAAAAACAAAAAAAATGTGAATTTACTACAATTCCTTACGAAAGAAAAATAAATATTCATACATCATATCTTATTTAATAAAAGAAAATTATTTACTTACCGATGATAATTAGTCAACTCCTGTCACAATACAAAGGATCATCCTTTAGCGTGACAGGATGCTTTTTCGCTTCAAACTACTCCTATCACCTCCTTTATAAGAAGGTCATGGGAGTGGGTTTATTAAAAAAAAATTTTTTTATTAATAAATAGAATCTTAACAATAACTTCTCCGAAAGTAGTGTTAAGTAACTATTATTACCTAAGTATTATAAGACAGATATATTTTAGTATTAAGTCCATTATGTTATATTCTCTATACATTATGTATTCTAGTTTATATCTTATAATAAATTTGATGCAAAAATAAAATAAAAGCACTTATATAAAATATAAAATAAAAAAAAAAATAAAAAACTTGTCATGTCCCGGCTGGGTTTTGAACCCGTGACCTCTAGATTACCAGTCACAGACGCCTTGACCACTGAGCTCTATCCCCCCCTCTTGGGCGATTAAAAGCCCACCTGCTGACATTAAACTCAATTCACCTATATTTTCCTCAATCCACCTTACAAATCACCTTCATTTTTTTATTATTTTCGAGAAATTTATAATAAGAAATCGGAAGTCTTGTGTTTTATTTTTGTAAAAAAAAAGGATTGCTCCGATTTAAGTTTTTTTGTCATATTTCTGGACGTTTCTCTCGTTTCAGATCCTCTCGAGCAACATTTACTTCCGATAAATGTCTAATAATAGAAATCGGAAGTATTGGGTTCGTTGTTGTAAAAAAAAAAATATATATTTTTTTTGCTCCGATTAAATTTTTTGTTATATTTCTGGACGTTTCATAACCTCCTGAGCAACTTTTTTAAATTGGTTTTGAATTATTTTTTTTTTCCAGGCTCTGTCAGACCAATGAGACACTCAACAAACAGCTGCACAGCGCGCTCAAATCCCAAGACTTTCAAGTGTGCGTCACAATCATAGAGGCGCGTCAACTGGCGGGGCTTAATATGGACCCCGTGGTGTGTGTGCAAGTGGGGGAGGTGAAAAAGTATACAAGCGTCAAGGAGAGCACCAACTGTCCCTACTATAATGAGGTGAGTGGCCCTGGTTTATCTAATAATAATATAGGGAGATTATGATGTGAATCTTAATATGGACCCCGTCAACTGGCGGGCCTTTATATGGACCCCGTGGTTTGCGTGCAAGTGGGGGAGGTGAAAAAGTATACAAGCGTCAAGGAGAGCACCAACTGTCCCTACTATAATGAGGTGAGTGGCCCTAGTGTCTCTAGTAATAAAATAGGGAGATTATAATATGAATTGTAATATATTATGGACCCTGTGGTCCATATTAAAATATCAAATATGTCCGAAATTCATGTTCAAAGTATGTAAAATGACGTGTAGAATCACCAAAAATACGATTATTAATTTTTTCGATAACTCTCAGATTTTTTCGATAACAATACATGATACAGATCCAAGCAAAATATTTTCTACATAATATATCTGCCTTTTGTTTCATTGAAACTAAAAATAATGAAAGTGGACTATACACAACCGATAATGCAAGAAAACTGAAAAAACAATTTGACAGACATCGGAAGATATTTTTCTCAAGAAACCTTGCCTCCCCTCCTTGTCCGTTATATTTTCAATTTCCTGATTGTAAAAGGACTTTTCCTCATCTTCCTGATATGTCTCGTATCATTACATTCCTTTTGTCTTGTGTTCTTTTCTTTATGGCTTCTCATCTTTCTCTTTCCGATTTTCCATATTTCGATATATTTTTTTCTTCCTTTCTAAACTCTACCTTTTTCTATTGCTTTCTCTTTCCCTCTATCTTTTTCTTTATCTATCTCTTCCTAATCCTAATCTTTCTCTTTATTCATCTCTCTCTTTCTTCATCTCTCTCTTTCCTTCTTTTAATTTCTCTTTTTCTTTCTCTCTCACACTTTAATCGGTCGCTCTGTAAGTCTCTTCCTTTTTACATTCTTGTTTCTCTTTGTCTTTTTCTCTTTTTCTCTCTTTCTTTCTCTTTTCTCTCTCTCTCTTTTTTCTCTCTCTTTCTTTTTTTTTCTCTCTCTCTGTCGTTTTTTTCAATATTTCTCTTTTTATATTTTTCTTCATACTTTTTTTCTCCTTTACGTTCTCACTTTTTCTTCCTTTTTCTGTTTTTCTTTCAATATTCCTCTCTCTTTGTCTTTCTTTATACTTTTTTTCTTCTTTAATATTTACATTCTCTTTTTCGTTCTCTCTCTCTCTCTCTCACAATCTTCATCTCTTATCACTTTTCACTCAGTTATCCAAATAAAATTTTCCAGAGGTTCAAAAGCACTCATATTCAAGACGCCCTGGGGTGGGTACCCAGACTACCCAGCCCTTTGGAATTGTATTTTCTCATTATTTTGCCTTTTTGCAAAAATACCTTTAGATGTGTGGTTTTCTGTTTTTGTTTCTGATATTCTCTTTGATCTTGTTAGTTACACCAGACAGGAACCCACGCTTTTGGCTTATATTTTTTTTTTTTTTTACGAGTATGTCTAATGATATAAGATATTATATTTTGCTTTCAATTTTTTTTTTTTTTTTTTTTTTTTTAAAGATGAGTGTTTCACAGCCTTTCTCTTCGTAGTAATGAAACAGGAGCTACTGTGGACGCTTGTGGTCTGTGTTGTAGCCTGCCTATCCCGTAGTACGGCTCCCCTCTGATAGGCTAGAAGTGACACAATACTTCCCATTTCGGTGCTGGGTCAACACGAACGCACCGGAAGGTATCCCTTACAAACAAATGGAAAAAATTAAGAATACAATTTTTTGTAGGCATGGGGGATCGAACCCGGGACCTTCCGCATGGCAAGCGAATTCTTAACCACTGAGCTAATCGCGCGCTCATATATTTAAATAACTGCAGAGTCTTATTATTATGTGGCCACAAACTCAAATAAATGGGGAAAAATTCATGCACGGAGTGGTATTTGAACCAACGCACAGCGGATCCCTACGCTACCTGGATTACCACACTAGCGCGTTAACCCCTTGACTACCAATGCACCTCCATTTCGCTTGAAACCCAGATGGGGCTGACGTCCTTCCAGAAGGACGTCCTTCTGGAAGGACGTCAGCCCCATCTGGTGAAAGGTACTACATTGTGGATTTTTCTAATTAACTCAGCTTGTTGAGGTTAGTTGGCGACACCTTAAGCTCTTTGTTTTGAGTCCGAGTGATAAGTTGACAGCACTTATTATGATTCAGGACTCAATTTATATCACTCCAAAAAAGTAAAACAAAAAATTTCACCGCGTTATCTGGGTTAACTACTTGGATTATCCAGGTCGTACTACCCAGATACTCAGTTATTATTCAAAATACCCAAACACTGACTGATATTAATCAAAATGGATTATAGTTAAAATTTGCCCGCAAACTTTGACGAGTTTAAACTTTCTCAGCACAAAGGTCCTTCCAGTAAACTTTCGGGGCTTTTTGAAAAGGACCTCTCTCTCTCTTCTTCTGCCCTGAAGTGCTTTCCAATGTTTTCCTTCGAAATGCCAAACTTTCTAATTCAATTAGCCCCTACTATCCTGATTAAATGCAGAGTAATCCTGAGCTTTCGTATAGGCAATAACACTAATAAGCCAAAGTTTGTTTAGGTCGAGTCACAAAGGTCGAGTTGTTTTTTTTTACGATTTTTATGAACGCCTTAAAACATGTCTGCACTCGCTTGCCATGCGGAAGGGGTCGGGTTCGATCCGCCCTGCTGACGAAAATTTTAAAGTTAGCCATGGGAGAGGTATGGAGTTGAGAAAAGAAAAAAGACTCAATATGGTTCTCAAGACTTTGTGTAAATCTTTGTCTCACGTATTAAAATCATTAAGTATACTTTTTCTGAGTATATAACCAAAACCAAACATATTGTACCTACTTGCTTTCAAAATTTTATTTTTATTTTCGTATATTCATTCGACGGCGTTTTTCAAAAAATGACCTCAAAACTATTTTAGTCATAGAATGTATCCTAGAAAAAGAACTAGGACATTCTGTAAAGATGAGAAAAGTGAAAACAATTCAAAATGTCACAAAAAGAATTATGGATTCCAATGTTTCTACCACAAAAAAAAAAATAACAAAATGCAAAAAAAAAACAATAATAATAACAAAATGCAATCTACATGGAAAATGTCACATTCAAAGAAACTTTTCAATGCTTGCAAACTCTTTGCAATTTTATTGTTTGTGTTAACTTTGTTGCTGTTGTGTTCTGACTTCTTGTAATTCTCAAGTCGCGAAATATACTCTCTCTCTCTCTCTCTCCGTCTCTCTCTCTTTTTCTCTGTCTCTATCTCTTTCTCTCTCTCTTTATCTCTCTCTCAGTCTCTTTTTCTTTCTCTATCTCTTATTTTCTCTCTGTCTCTATCTCTCTTTTTTTTCTTTCTCTCTCTCTCTCACTATCTTATCGCACATTTTTTTGTAGATTTTTCTACGCACATTTTGCTGACTCTTGTAGAATTCTCCTATCGCATTCCTATTGTCTCTTATTAATTCTTTTCCCGTTATTTCTTCGTCTTCTCTTACTTCTTATTGAAGATATGGGGGAAAAATACAACATTATACAGAATAAAACTTATTTCTAGAATTTATTTTTTCATGCACGAGACATTTTTCTTTGAAATTGGTATCTTTTTCCTCTGGTTACTTATCATCTTCCATGAAAAAATCCATGGAAAGATCGGAAAATAGGTATCTGACATTTTTTTTACAAGCGAAAGTAAGATCTCCGAAGAAAAAAATGCATGTTAACCATGAGTATTATAGCAAGTTATCTAACATTTTTCTGCGAAAATAGTAAAATCGGTTGAGAAAGTAACATCTTTGAAGGAAAAATGGAAAAGCTGAAAAAAGTGTAGCAAGACATCTATCACTTTTTTTCTTCGAAAATTGTAACTTTTGCTGAAAGTAACATGTCTGTTATTTCAGTAATTTTTTAAAAAAGAAATATGATTGAGCTCTAATATCTAATAAAAACCAAAGTTGTAGACAAAAAAGTGCAAAAAAAAAAAGGTTTACACGACTTGCCGATATAGAATTTTTTATGGAATCTAGAATATATAGAAAACATTTATGCTACCAAATAAATAAAACAAATTTGAAGAGAATCGGGATGTTTTGAAGATACAAGTGATTTAGTATAAAATCTCATCATATTTGCCAAGTATATACTCGTACAATGTGAACCACAATCACGAGGAAGTATTGTGTCAATGCACCGCAACGAATGCCGGAAATCACGAGAGTTTGAATTCGAATGGTCACCCATCCCATTCCTAACCTAGCTGAACGTTTGTTTTTGTGGTTTGGAATTTGTAAAAGCCTGAAAATTAATTATAATAGTCTTTTCTTCGCAATGTTGAGTTTTTCCAAAGGAAAATATGAGGTTAGGTTATAATACTCTTTTCTCTTTTCTTCGTAATGTTGAGTTTTCCCAGTGGAAAATAGGAGGTTAGGCAATTCTTGAAAAATTTTGACAGTATTTTCGTAAAATAATGCTCGTTCAAAAGTGTTATTATAAACTGAAAAGGTCATAATATTAGGTGGGGAAGAGAGAGAGAGAGAGAGAGAGACAGAAAGAGAAATAGTGAGAGAAAAAGAGAAAGAGGGAGAGAGAGATAAAGAGAGAGAGAGATAGAGAGAGCGAAAGAAAGAGAGAGAAGAAGACAGAGAGATGGTGAGAAAGAGAGATAGAGTGAGGAAGAGAGAAATAATGAGAAAGTGAATAAAATTTGCGGTTTTTGAAGGTTGAATAGTTAGAATAGAATTTCCAAGAGGAAAGTTTAAACTTCTCACCCTTTGGATGAAGGACTGTGCTGTGGAACACTTGCACATGATAAAAACAGGAGGTTATGAAACGTTCAGAAATATGAAAATAATAAATTGAAATCGGAGCAAAAAAATAGTTTGTTTTTTTACAAAAACGAACACACGATTTCCGATTTCTAATATTAGAAATTTCTCGGAAGTAATCAACCGAACGCAGTGAGGCAGCGAAGCGATCTCACTAAGTGAGATTCTGTGTTAACTTGGGTACTGGACGATTTGGCTTACGTTTGTTTGTCTGTCTGTTCCGCGATAACACCCGACCTGATTCTTCGAAATTGTTCGTTAGGGTCCTAGAATTTTACCTATTGTTTTGGGCCGCTTTGGGCCACTCGGGGTATCATTGCCATTGGTGCCTTCTTGGTGAAGATTAAAAATGATTTTTCGAATTTCATTTAATAAAGCACGGCTCTTGAAATTTAGTAGGGTCGTTTAAAAAGATTATTTGATTTCAGTATTGAAATTTTGTGATTTAAGGGGGCCGCACTGTGGCCAAAAAGGGAAAAAAGCTTGATATGACAGTTGTAATTCCATAAGAGAATCTGTGTGAGGTTTACAGTTAACAAAACTAAACTAGTAATAGTGAATGACTGAACTAAGGTTTTTTTTTCTTTATCTTTTTCGATAGTAAGTATACCGGAAAAAGAGGTGCGTGAAGAAAGCACCCAACATTGAAGCTAGAATTTTGTACCACCTACCATAATTATGTACTCTTAGGAACAACAAACACTGAATTTTGTACTCCAACCGTAACCCCAGGAGAGAGGTTGAAACATGTCGGGTGCTATCTTCACGCACCTCAGAACTTTGCGCCCCGCCCCCAACAACAAACTGGGCTCATGTCCCGCTGGCAAAAAGAAATAAAAAAGGCCCTTGAAAATATTATTTATGTACGACTTTTTGTAATAAAAATTCAACTAAAAGTCGGTCACGCCAGAGTAAAGTTTCAACCGGAAGTGGTGTAATAATTTTTATGTGAAAGCTTTGTGTAAGGAAAGTTACAGCTAAAGAGGGGACTTGCAAATGCCTGCCACAAAAAAATACTGTAAGTGATGAATAAATTATAGAACATAATATTAAACTTGCAGTATCAGTTTAACCATAAACAGAAATTCACTACCAATTATGGACACATTACTTCCTCATGAATCGTTTACAAGAAAAAAACCGCTCAGTGTGTTAGGATATGTTAAAAAAAAAATTATTAAAAAAAATCTGGTGTAAACATCACACGACATTCCTTAACATATTAGGAATGGGAACGGGACCAAAAGCCACTGGTGACTCAAAGGTAACAGTTAGTTAAATTTTTTTTGGCAATTTCGTAATCAACACCTCAAAATCATTGAACTTGATATGTCACAACCCTCATCTACGATGAATAATAAAGAAAGTGATAGTCAAGTGGTTAAGGCGCTAGCTCTGGTAATCCAGGTAGCGCAAGGATCCGTTGGTTCGAATTCCACCCAGTGCATGAATTTTTCCTCATTAATTTGAGTTTGTGACCACCATAATAATGAGACTCTGAGGGTTAGGTGGTAAAAATGCTTTAAGCATTAACCTCGCCTTATAGTAACCTTCCACTAAAGAGTGTTATTATTGTTAAAATGGACAGTAAATTTTTATCGAATTTCCATTATTTACCGCTATATTCTGAGATTTTTACTATACCTATCACTAGTATCTCCAGAAGTTTTTAACTGTTTCTCTTCATATTAGTTGAAAATGAATTTGGCACTTTTTCTTTCAAAAACAAACACAATACTTCCGATTCTAATATTAGAAATTAATGGGAAATAAAATACAATCGGAGCAGAATTTTTTTCAACACAATACTTAGAAATCATCGGAAGTAAAATGACGTATTCAGGTCATATAATTAATAACCTTGTCGTGCGGCAAGTATTATGAAAGGTAGGTACTTGTAACAAAACGAACCCCTCTTAAAACCTCATAAAATTATCGGCCACCTGTTGAGTCTTGAAGTGGAGGGTAGAAGGAGAGAGTTTCATGTTACAAATTTGTAGGGAGAGACTACATAATTACATATTGAATTAGTTTATATGATAATTATTCCGGCTGGGCGACTGCAAGCCTTTGTGGCGTAACGGTTGTGACTACTGCCCGTATTAGTCCAGAGATCCTGAGTTCAATCCCCGGTCGTCCCATTATTACAGCAGTAAGCCCAAGACGTATTCTTATGTGGTTAAAATCCCAAACGGGAAGATAACTTGTCTTGTCCCGGCTGGGTTTCGAACCCGCGACCTCTGGAATCTCTGGATTCACAGAGTGCCGCCTTTACTACTGAGCTACCGGGACAGACTATAATGTTATAAATAATTAAATCAAAATGTTAGTATGTATTTTAATTATTTTCACAATAATTGTTTATGTAATTTTATTTGTAACTCTCTTTTGTTTCAGTATTTTGTATTTGACTTCCATATGCCTGCTGTTATGTTGTTCGATAAGATTATCACGCTATCTGTAAGTATCGTTATTATTTGAATAATCTTATTATTATTTAATTATAAATTTATTGATAGGACATATTACGTACAAAAATGTAATTATAAAAGATAATATACAAAATTAAGAATATGAACAAGAAAAGAAAAGATAAATAGTGTAGATAACATACCTAAATAAAATATACACAGATGTCCTAACTAAAGGGCGGTGTTATTGCCAAGGCAATCTCTTCCACCCAACCCTTTAAATATTATTTCACTCTATTTTTTACAAACATATTTGAGATTTGTGAAAAGCAAGACAAATATATTTTTTGTGGATTTTTTAAACCAAAATAAAATAATTTTTACCTTAAATAGTAATTATTATCTTTGTATGCTTTATTTGGTAAGACAAAAATATATACCGTAAAATACAATGAAATTATAAAGAAAAAATAAATAGAAACAAAGAAACAAGAACAAAAAAGAAAATGAAGCTAATTTCCTACCTAAAGGGCGGGTAGGACATTGCGGCAATCTCAGTTAGGTCTTATAAATTTTATCATGACTTTCACGTACATTCGAGTTTATCATGTTGTCACTGAAGTTACGCAACGTCCAGCGAGGCTAGGACTTGGATGGGTGCCCTTTCAAATACAAACAAAACTTGTGATGCTGGCAATTCTCGGTGCCCTACTCATTACTCAAAATGGATAAGATCAATGTGAGTAGCTGGTTTGCGAGTTTCCAGCGAATGGAGGGTAAAACCCCCGCCGTGATATGACCATGCAGTTAAAATCGAGGTTAAGCAACAAAAAAAAGTTTGAAGTATAAGACATGTTTTTTTTTTTTTTAATTCCGTTTGCACGCAACAATTAACACGTTCGCTACCGAACGGCCATATGTGGATGTTTTTGTGTTTTTCTGTGGGACCGAAACACACATGTGGCCGTTATCAAAATTTTAACGAGGGACCGGACATCCATATATGGCCTTTTTGAGGTAGGTTGTTAGTATTAGAACAGATATAGGATCGATTCTTGTACAAATACGATGCCAAATATGCAAAAAAAAAATCATTTTAGTACCCAGGATGCAACAGCGACTTTACCGCCTGGTCCCTACGTAAAACTTGAAAAAATTGGCTTGGTAACGAACGTGTTAATGTTGCAATTACGCAAATAGAATATTCCTATCTAAATTGATCCTACTTTGTATCTAAATTGAGTTTTTCCCTACACCTACATCTGTATTCCTCACTACCTAAGGCAAGATCTAGAAAGGAGTAATAATTATTGAATATTACTAGGGAAGATAGAAGGGGTGAGTCAAAAGCCAATGCCCACAGGACAATGCCCACTCGGTGTGTCGAAGTATTTTGGTGCTGACCTTTGTCTCAGGTTTATATTGGGAACTTTAAATTTTATTTTGCTAATTATGTCTGGACAAATAATGTTGTTGTTAATGAGGTCATGTTAGATGTAATAGATGTCGGTGTGAGAATTGGGACTTCTCTCGTGGGACTCCAACCAGTTTATAATAATAAAATGGGACACGTTGAGAATAACTATCATTTCTCGTCAGATCACTGAAGATAAGCAACGTTCAGCGAGTTTCAGCCTTGGTGGGTGACGACTCAAATTCCAATTCTCCTAATGCTGGCAATTCCCGGCCCAATACAGGCTGTGTAAGGTTAATGTTGGTAGTGTGGACATCTTTTTCCCAAGCCTCCAGAAAATAAACATTCTGTCTTGAATAGACTATATGTTCAAGAATAATTGAAAAAAAGGAAAGAAAAAAGGACGAATGTCGACTTTAACTTAGAGTCAACATTTGTTCAACTCTTCCTGAAAATCAATTTAAACTGTACTTACCAGGCGCGGCCGGAGCTAAGGAGCTGCGGAACTGCAGTACCCCCAGACGCAAAAGAAAAAGGGAGGATTTTCACAAGTTCTAGCTCGTACACAACGAAAATTATCACACACTTATCTCGTTGGACGACTATAAACAGATAATAGACTAGCCAACCCTTACGAGCCAGGCTAATTTGCAGTTTCCTGAGGGTTTAATGGCTTATAAAGAAAAGTCCAAGTCCTCATAATGGTTGATCGCACATAGAAATATGTGGTTCAGGACGAGCCAACTTTAAAATAAAGTTGGCTGGAGACCATCACTCCCCTCTCCAGCTGTAGCCAAGCTGGCTATAACAACAACAACACATTTCTAGAATAATTAATGCATAATTATTATCATTAGCATGGTAAACAAACCCAAACTCTTTAAATACTGATAGAACAACTTTATAAATGTCATTTTAATCGGGTTTATGTGGCAGCACCCCCAAATCATTTTCCCACCGGCCGCGCCTAGTACCTAACATAAATTTAATAGGAAATACCAAGTTTATATCGTTAGCTGGAAGGTAAAACTGACCATCTGCATTTGGACATTTTTTCAGGAGAACCGCGCAAAGTTTTAGCTTGGCGGGCCTTCCTGAAAAAACCTTCCCGGTGGACTGTTTTGAATTTTTCACAATTGAATTTTTCTACTTTATTGCATTGATAAAACCTTGATTTCACCAAATGAATCTTAAAAGTTCTCAAATGCCATTTGGTCATTGAAATCTTCACCAGTCTTTCAGGTAAAAATTGTTTTTCGCTTTTTCCCGCGCATATGTTTGAATACTACCGAACTTTTGATTTTTAGCCAATAGTTAGGTTAATTTCCGACCAGAGTAACGAAAAATCTGAAAAATGACCAACTCTCACTTGGTCAGTTTTAACTTCCAGCCGACGATACATGCTATCCCTACTTCATCATAAGCCACAAGCATCTTAAGTCACATCTGGTACAAATTCTCACTTTTCACTTTTCTATTTATTCTTAAGTACCTTTCATTTCATGACTGAGACATAAAAAGGCTGTAAAACAGCATTCCTTCAAATTAAAAAAAAAAATGATAAGAAAGGGTAGCCATCTTGAAAGATTAAGAGCACTTAAGATAAGGCTAAAGATAATAAGATAATTCACGTAGTAAAAGACTAAAAGTGATGATAAAAATCTAGCTGGGGGACTAAAAACAGGGATAGACCAGCAGTCTGGCTGGGGGACTATAAACAGGGAGTAGACCAGCATTGGCTTGGTTCTGGGGGTCTTTGTCAATTATTAGCTTCCTTGTAAAGACAGTGGTAGAAATGCTGAGCCATTCCTCCACTGTTTGCCTACCATCGTTCACGATGACGCCACCCTATGATGATGATCATGATGATAAAAAAAACTGGTTGTTGTAAGGCCGACCTACGTGGCTCCAAAGTTTAACGTACATTAACAAGGTTCAATTAGAGACAACTTCAAAAACTTTGGGTGGAAGAGATTGCCACAGACAATAACCCCGCCCTTTTATGTAGGACTTGTTTCTTTGTTCAATCTATTTATTTTTTCTTTATAATTTCATTGTATTTTACTGTATATATTTTTGTATTACCTAATAAAGCATACTATATATAATAATAATAAAAACATACTTAATAATTACTGAATTCAATTGTATTTTATGTAAAACTAATTTTATTTTAGCTCGCCTAGGAAAATCTCACTGTCTGCCTTTTTTATTTATTGTATGGAGACATACGATAAAAAATATATAAATAAAGACTTGTCTGCATTAACTTTTAGGTTCATAACTCCGAAAAGTTGTATAAATAATTTTAGAAAAAAAAACAACAACAAAGAAAGATGGAATAACTAACTAGTTTGATTTGTATACTGTGTTCTTTTGGCAACTCACATAGTGAGCAGTACATTAATAGAAAATATTAATTATTTCCCCCCATTTTTAGCTCCTGGAAAAATCTCATTTGCATTTTTTATTTATTATATGGATACATACGATAAAAAACCGATATATTAAGACTTGTCTGCATTAAATTCTAGGTTCTTCACTCCAGAAAGTTGCTTCGTAGTGGCACTGTCGTCGGGTCGTTCAAGATCGATCTACGAACCGTATATGACGCTCCGGGTACACTTTTATAGTCTTTGAATCTGTTCTCAGTGTTCCCTTTGATTTTTTTTCTTTCTCTTTTGTAACTTTAATTATTATTGAGGGCGAAATGAATAGACGAAATTGAATTTTCTGGTTGGGTGGAAGAGCTCTGCCGTTAAAGCCGTAAAAATAAAATCTTTAGGTTCATCACCGAGGCAAATTACATCTTTGTTCCCCTGGCATGTGAGACAATGGGCCCCTGGAGCTAGGAGATGAAGACCTTTCTTAAAACTGTTGGTGATGGCTTGGTTCGTCTCACTGACAATAGGGCCGCCAAGGCTTTCCTCTTTCAGAGGATTTCTTTGGCGATCCAACGCTACCGGCGATCCAACGGGTAATGCTACCTGCAGGTTAGGAACATTGCCTCATGCAAAGTGGGATGGATCAAGTCTATCACTTGTGATTTTAATATGAATTGTCTTGTAAATAAAAATCAAATATACACTTGTATAAACTACAGAGAATTTTATCCGAACAATGTCTCAAGCAAGGTATTGGCCAATTATACTAAAGGAAATCATGCTTGAGGTATTGCTCAAACGCCTTTTTCTGTTCCTAAGTACGGCTATTCGCTCCACAGAGGTATTACAAAAACGTCTATTAATTCCGCCCAAAGATTTCTTTATATTGTTCAATATCGTTTTGCTGTGCCTTACTTATTGTGTCGTCTATTTTATGTTCTCGTGTGTGTCTCTCTGTTTCCAAATACATATTTGTTTATTGTTGTCAAAAAGAAGAATTTTTTGTGAGAAAAAAAAACTATTAAGGTTTATTGATAAATTACTTATTAGCAGATAAATCGGATGGAAAACGTTTTCACTATCCCGAATGTGAACAAAATAAAATTTAATACTTAAAAATAAGCCAGCAGTGGTCATTTATGTTTTTTTTCACAAAAAATTCTTCATTGTGTCCTTCTTCTTGATTCTTCAGAGTTTCTCTATCGCGTGTGCCTCAAGGAATTTTGTGCTTTCATTGTTCATTTTAGCCATTACTCTACCCGCCTTGCATGATTTTCTTAATTTTATTTGACGAATATTTTACAAACATAAACAATATGGTATAAAAGTATTTTTTTATTACGGTGTACCGTACAAATAAATAATAAACAAATCATTTATGTATAATAATTTCAGTTTTATTAAAAAATATAAACCCAAGAAAATAAAGTCTTCTTCTATATAATAATAATAATAATATCGCCTTATTTATAAGCCCGTTCAAGACTAATGAGTCACAATATTCCAGTCGTAAGCCCAAGATGTATTATTAAAGTGTTAAAATCCCAAATGGGAGGATACCTTGTCATGTCCCGGCTGGGTTTCGAATCCATAACCTCTGCAATCTCTGGATTCACAGAGTGCCGCCTTTACCACTGAGCTACCGGGACAGACATTTTTGAGAACAATATCACATCGTCACATCCACGAACTGCTAGTGAATGTGCTTGTGTAACAGGACCTCTTTTACTGCATATTGCATACTCAATAATTATCAGGCGCGCATACAATATTTTCGTATGAATTCTGAAAATTTGTCAAATATTGAACTTGAATGTTATTTTATGAACTATTATATCAAACCCAATGTTTTGTATTTAAACTCATCATAACTGGGTTTCTCCAAACCCCTTGAGATGATGTTGGTATGAGATAAACCTTATTAATTGTAACCATAGGTATGTATGTATCTAGCATACTAAAAAATGTACTAGATAGTGTATAATAATATAAATAAAATAAATACCTTTAAAGTAATCATTAAATTATTTCATTAAAAAAAATTAATACTATAAATAATAACTTTCTACATAGGTATATTATATAGGAAAAAACACAAGCAATTTTTTTGTTAGTAGCATTTTAAATGTTTATTTTTTTTATTTTTTTACAAGAAATTCTTTTCTCCACTCTCTTTTTTGTAGGCTACGGAAATTAATTTTATAACCGTAAAGTAAAAAGTTTTCCTTTGATGGACGTAAAAATCTGAAGGCATTTTTCATTACAAATAGTGAGAGAGAGAGAGAAAGAGAGAGATAGAGATAGAGAGAGAGAGAGAGAAAAGAAAAAGGGAGGAAAAAGTCACAGAGATATTTAAGAATTAAACATTTGTTTTTTTCTATAAATTTTAATTATAATAAAAAGAATAGGATATCTTTTATTCTTAACTTGAAATTTTCTTTATAATTTTTAATTATAATAAAAATAATGGAAAGTAACGATTAAAAATCTTTTGAGCTAGTTCTTAACTTATTGTAGTGAGAGACGACGAAAAGAGAGAGAGAGAGAGAGAGACAAAAAAAACAAGTGTTTTATTTATTGAATGACAATATAAATTAAAAGATACCCACAGCATAATTTCTAATCATTTCTTTAATTTTTTCTGACGAGTCTTTCATAAAATGTCAAGACCATTATTTGTCAAATCAAAAAAAAAGAGTCAAGTAGAGAGGTTTTTCGAAACAAAAATCCAAGAGGTAATAAAAAAGATTGAACTTTTCAAAAAGAAGAGATGAGAGAGATACGGACATGAGAAGTAAAAAAAAAAAAAAAAAAAACAGGTAAAACACGAAAAGACACATAAATAATACATAAAAAAAGGTATACGAGGGTAAATAATACATTAAAAAAAGTCGTAAAAGAGGAAGTGATTTAGATAGACTCAGAGAGAGAGAATATGTGCTGTGTGAGAGGGAGAGAGAGAGATAGAGAGAGAGAGATAGAGAGAGAGAGATAGATAGAGAGAGAGAGATAGATAGAGAAAAAGAGAGAGAGACAGGTAGATAGAGAGAAAGAGAGAGAGATAAGGGAGAGAGAGAGACAGGGAGTGAGAGATAGAGAGAAAGAGAGAGAGAGAGATAGAGATAGAGAGATAGAGATAGAGAGAGAGATAAAGAGAAAAAGAGAGAGAGAGAGATTGAGAGAAAGAGAGAGAGAGATTGAGAGAAAGAGAGAGAGAGATTGAGAGAAAGAGAGAGAGAGAGAGAAAGAGATATTTAAAGCATCAAGTTGACTTTAAAGGGAAGATAAGGGGTAGAAATTGGAGATTAGAAAGATAGAAGGAAAATATTATGTATGTAGAAACGAACACGGAAAAAGTTATAGAAGGCTTCAGAAGAGGAAATATAAACATGAAAGGAAAATAAAATGGGACTAAAAAGTTGATAAAAAAATAAAATTATAAAAAAAGAACATGACAGTATCATGTCTGGTGCTTGGCATTAATTTTACCTTAGGATTTGTTTGAGCTTGCTGTCATTTTTTTATTTATTATTATTCCAAAATAATAGTATTTATTCAGAATCAGATTTTATAATAATTGAATTATTCCTGTCTCGAAAAGCGATGGTCACAAATTTTGGAAACCATTTTCCTTTTCAAGATAAGGTTTTGTAATCAGTAGTATAACCAGAAACCAGAAAACAATTTTATATTTCACATCATTTTTCTAATTGAAGCTATGTATTCTAAACCCTTCACAGATAATTTTTCAAGTAAAACCGATTTCCAAAATTAGTAACATTGGTAGATCTTTTTACGAGACACGTATTCAATTATTACTATTAATATTCATTCTGAGGTCATAGAAATTGCGAGATAATAACAATTTTGAGGTTAATAACTATGAAAATTCCATGAAAAATGGTTAAATACTTATCTCAATGCTGTGGGAGGACTCTTTGGAAACCTAGATCCCCTTGGATCTAGGTTTCCAAAGAGTAGACCTTTCTAGTTGTTCAGATAATTATATGCTTCTCTTATTTTTAAATAAGTACATTCGCAATAAGTTATAATCTAACATGGCAACGAAATAAAATCGGCTATGAAATGAAACACTCATCTTTTTTTTAAAAAAAATACTAATGTCCTAACTAAAAGGCGGGGTTATTCCCTGTGACAATCTCTTCCATCCAACCCTTAATTTACCAATATTTATTTACAGATACAGGATACAGGATTAAAACACCTAAAATTTTTTAATTATTCTTACAAATAATGTTGTATTTGCTATCTTCAATAAACACATTTAAACTGTTGTTCTACCTTACCCATATTTACAAACTGTTACAGTAATAAAATATTCTTAAAATAAAAATAAATATTCTTACAAATAATGTTGTACTTCTATTCCATCACATCAGGTTTTTCACTCCAAGAAAATATTGCGGATTTCCAAACATGTGGGCAGTTTTAAATTGGATGTGAGCACAGTTTTTGCTCAACCAGGTAGTTTTTGCTTTGGCGTTAGATATTAGAAGAGCATTTGATATTTAGAGACATTTGCAGACATTTAGATACCACTATTGATTTGAAGAGCATTTGACTGTAAATATTTTTTTTGTAAATGTAAGTGTGCCCCGGAACCGCTTTCGCATTACTTCAGGGCGCTTTACCTTTACATCCATGCCATTCCGGAAACGGAAAATTTCGGTTAGAAATTTCCGCTCCGGCCGGAATTCGAACCCGCAACCCGGAGGTCAGCAACCAATGCTCTTAACCACTGAGCCAAGGAGGTCGGCACCTGTAGATATTAGAAGAGCATTTATTTGACTGTAGATATTAAAAGAGCATTTGACATTTAGAACTCTTAGATACTAGAAGAGCATTTGACATTTAGAGAGCAGACATTTAGATACCACTGTTCATTTGAAGAGCATTTGACTGTAGATATTAAAAGAGCATTTGACATTTAGAACTCTTAGATACTAGAAGTGCTGTATTCTCCTGTCCTGTACCCTCTATTAACCTGTGAGTACACGCGCTAAAAATCCGAACGTCAATACACGCGCGATGAAAAAAATTCTCACACCTGGTTTTGCTTTGTATTTTGTTCTGCTTGAAGAGTTATATAATATTTTTAAGATACATTAAGTTGACTTATGTATTTAAAAGATATTTAAAGTAATTTTAGCAATTTTTTTCCAAATGGTTGCAGTTCGAACCCCTGATTTGAATTTTTTTTTTTTTTTTTTCCAAAATTTGTTCATCGTAAGCCATAGTGACATAAGTTTGTAGGGCAATTCACAGTATATCTTATAATCAAGAATATTATGTAATTATATTTGTTTAGGTACTTCTAAAAGCTAAAAACAGAAACGATATAAAAATAAATGTACTTAGATATACCAGGAGGTAAGTAGGTAGGTAGGTACCCATTATAGTAGGTGGAGAAAGATTACAAAGAATACTAATTATTTCAGTATCTAGCAAAAAAAGTGTAGGAAGGTACCTAACTACCTAATATTATTACAAAGAAATTTAATTAATGTTAGTTAAAAGTTTATATTTTGTTAGTTAAAAATCATTATAATAATTATTATAACAATAGTGAACAATCACGAATTTGGTAGATAAACACACTAATTTTCTTTAAAAAAATATATTTCTTTATATAAAACAATTGTTATTATTATATTAATTAATTATTAAAACTAATTATTATAAATAATTAATTAAATTAAACTAAATAGTTAGTAACAGAAAAAAAAAACTCGAACAAAAAAAAAGTAACGTCTGTGCACGCGCGATGAAAAAAAATCTCACATTTCAGACCGATCTGAACTTTTCGCCACGTCATGGGCAACAGAAATTGAAAATAGCTCAAGGGACTGTGGATACATCTAGATAAACGTATTATCAACAGCTACTCCAGGTCCCTACAGGTTAGGACCAATATCGATCAAGTTCTAGCGTTTTTGCCGAGCGTGTGAGAATTTTTCCCTATGTGCGTGTACTCACGGGTTAATATAATTTCCTGTGCCAAAATTAGTTTCCTGTATTATTTCTCATTTCCTATATTATACTCTGTCGCATATATACTAAGTATATAAGCGTTTTGATGTTGCTAGATTTTAGTGTAGCTTAAATTTCGTAGCACGGCACCTGTCGAGACTTATCCGCTCCTATATTATACTATGTCCTTTATAAATCCTATATTTCCTGTCCTCTTTTATGTATCCTCCTGTCCTGTACCCTCTATTAAATCAGTTTCCTGTATCAAAACTAGTTTCCTGTATTATTTCCCGCTTCCTATGTTATACTATGTCCTTTATAAATCCTGTATTTCCTGTCCTGTATTCTCCTGTCCTGTACCTATATTAATAAAAAATTCTTTAACATTAAACAGTCAAATAATTTGACAATTCCATTGCAAGTATTCATGATAAAATTTTGAACTCATAGTTTTTGGCACAATGGACTAACTGTATGATTATGAATTCACATTCAAGAGTTGTGACCACATAATAATAAGATTAATAAGACTCTGAGGGTTAGGTGGTTGAAAATGCTTTGACCATCAACCTCGCCTGGTGGTTACCTTCCACTAAAGAGTGTTATTATTATTATAAGAGTCCCTTTTTTTTTTTTTTTTTTTTTTAAAAGATGAGTGTTGCACAGCCGTTTTTATTTCGTAGCTATGAAACAGGAGCTACTGTAGACGCTTGTGGTCTGTGTTGTAGCCTGCCCATCCCGTAGTATGCCTCCCCTCTGATGGGCGAGAAGTGACACAATACTTCCCAATTAGGTGCTGGGTCAACACGAGCGCACCGGAAGGTATCCCTTACAAACAATTGTAACCAAATTAAGAATACAAATTTTTGTCGGCACGGGGGATCGAACCCGGGACCTTCCGCATGGCAAGCGAGTGCTTAACCACAGAGCTAATCGCGCGCTCTGTGGTTATGATATTTAGAGCATATTGTGTTTGAACTTTTAGAGTACCTACCCACATTTTACAAAACAACACCTGTCTTTTTTCCCCACATTTTACATAACAATACCGGTCTTTTTTCCCCACATTTTACATAACAATACCTGTTCTTTTCCCCCTACATTTTACATAACAATACCTGTCTTTTTTCCCCCACATTTTACATAACAATACCTGTCTTTTTTCCCCCACATTTTACATAACAATACCTGTCTTTTTTTCCCCACTTTTTAAATAACAATACCTATCTTTCTTCCCCCACATTTTACATAACAATACCTGTCTTTTTTTCCCCACTTTTTAAATAACAATACCTGTCTTTCTTCCCCCACATTTTACATAACAGTACCGGTCTTTCTTCCCCCACATTTTAAATAACAATACCTGTCTTTTTCCCCCCAAATTTTGCATAACAATACCTGTCTTTCTTCCCCCACATTTTACATAACAATACCTGTCTTTTTTTTCCCCACATCTCTTAAAACACTAACAGCAAACATTTTTATTGTTATGGTCCTGTTTGCCAGCACACCCAAAATATTTTTCCAACGGCTGCACCTGATCTGGATATATAATATGTATATTGTATACAGGGTGAGCATAAAGTCTCACCCCACCCCCCGTATATCGAGAATGTCTCAAAATACAAGAAAACGCAAAAACCCATATTTCTTAATTTTTGAGGGGATTAATTTACAGCCAAAAAAAATTTGCCTACAGGGCCCCAGTCAGGCTGGGCATGGACCAACTTTAAAATCTTAAATAGAATGGTATGTCTTGTGGCATATTTTTTAAGAGGTCTCATAGAGAAAAGTTCATTACAACAAATTTCAGTGAGCTACGACTTACCGTTCTCGAGATACAGGGTCGGACGTCCTGAGTAATATCCCTATATTTTGACCTATAACTCGTTGACCGTAAATTCCAGAAAAATGAAATTTGTTGATAATAACTCCTTATGGCAAGAACTTTCGAACAAATTAAAACTTGATCTGTTTTTTCGTTAAATTTTTTCGGACTGTTCGTCCGGCTGGCTGACGAAACCGACCAGAAACTAATATCAACAGAGTATGTCGAGTTATACCTTTTTCGACAGGGCTTGTCATAAGGAACTATAATCAACAAATTTCATTTTCCTATAATTTACGGTTAACGAGTTATAGGTCAAAATATATGGATATTACGTAGGACGTTCGACCCTGTATCTCAAGAACCGTAAGTTGTAGCTCAATGAAATTTGTTGTAAAGAACTTCTTTCTATGAGACCTTTAAAACAATATGCCATGAGATATACCATTCTATTTAAGATTTTAAAGTTGGTCCATGCCCAGCCTGACTGGGGCCGTGTAGGCAAAAATTTTTTGGCTGAAAATTAATCCTCCTGAAAATGAAGGAATACGGGTTTTTGCGTTTTCTGGTATTTTCAGCCATTCTCGAGATACGGGGGGTGGGGTGAGACTTTATGCTCACCCTGTATAAGTGCGCTATTAGCTCAGTGGTTAAGCACTCGCTTGCCATGCGGAATGTCCCGGGTTCGATCCCCCGTGCCGACAAAAATTAATTTGGTTACAATTGTTTGTGAGGGATACTTTCGGTGCGCTCGTGTTGACCCAGCACCTAATTGGGAAGTACTGTGTCATTTCTCGCCCATCAGAGGGGAGGCATACTACGGGATGGGCAGGCTACAACACAGACCACAAGCGTTTACAGTAGCTCCTGTTTCATGGCTACGAAATAAAATGGCTGTGAAACACTCATATTTAAAAAAAAATATATATAAATATATAATACTGTGACACATGGAAAAACTCATATTCATCCAAATGACATAACCACACCGTTCAATGGTACAGATGTTATGGTGTCAATAAAAAATGATTGTTTTCGACATAAAAGAAGATAAGAAAAGGAAATAGTTGTTTCCTTGAATCGACCTCAGTAGCTTGATCGATAAGAGAGTTTGAGATATCACTAAAGTGATTCACACAAATATGATAACTTAGTTGTTTTATGAATCTTCACATGACAAAGACATTTTTTTTTAAAGACTCTCAAATATTTTTTTTTTTAAATTTACGGAATGCGAATCCATTTTTATAACACGCGTACCTACTTAAACTATAAACTAAATTATTTCTTAACTAAAAAAACCTATCTATTTCAACAGGAAAATATTATTACTTTATTGAACCAACCTCAGTAGCTAAATCGATCGTGCTGCGGACTTGTAACCTGGAGGTCGGTGGTTCCAGTCCCGGTTTCAGCGTAGATTTAGTAAAGTGAGTTTGAGTAGTTGTGACATCTCATCGTGGTTAATACAAATATGATAAAAATTATTATGATATTTTTTTTTGTTATTACATACTGTAGATAATATATTTCTGTAATATAGAAAGGTACCTACTTATGATATTTTTTTAAGGTAACTTATTATAAAAATATTTTTTTAACCTAGAAATTTTATAAAGTTGATTTTTTCTAACAGGAATTATTCTTTCCTTTTTTTTAATTATTTATCAATAGGACATAATTATGTACAAACAAGTAATATTTTATAAAAATAATATACAAAATTTAGAACAGTAAAAAAGAAAGAAAAAAAAGACAAACAACATGAATAATATATTATACTCGTACTCACCTTTTGCATGTGTGTGCTTTTCGAGCTTTATTATTATTTCTATTTTATCTATATAATATACATATTTCTATATTATCTATACATATTTCTATACTGGGTTTCTCGGAAACAAATCAAAATATCCAAAAATGAAAAAACCCGTATTCCTTCATTTTTTAGGGATTAAGTTTCAGCAAAAAAAAAATTGCCTACACTGCCCCAGTCAGGCTGGGCGCGGACCAACTTTAAAATCTTAAATACACTCACCGGCATAATTAATCGATCACTAGGTGTTTTCCATTTGACTCCATGCATTTCCTGATGGACTAAATTTGACATGACTTTTTTTGTGCAGCTTAAGATTTTCTAGATATTTTTTAATTTGATAGAAAAGTAACAGTATGGAGATTAATACTGAACAGAAAAAAATATTTACTTTTCAGTGATTTTTTTCTTGATAGAAAACAAAGCGTATGATTAAAAAATAAATAATAAAACTTAGGTACCTGAAAAGTTAAACATGTGCCTCCTGTTCAGTATTAATCTCCATACTGTTGGTTTTCTATCAAAGCAATAATACCTGAAACATTTTAACTACAAATTAACCATGGAGTCTAATGGAAAAACAACAAGTGTCCGGTTATTTTGCCGGTGAGTGTAGAATGGTGTGTGATGTGACATATTGTCTTAAAGGCTTTATTGAGAAAATTTGATTGCAACAAATTTCATTGAGCTACGACATACCGTTCTCGAGATACAGAGTCGGCCGTCCTAGCTAATGTCCCTATGTTCTGAGTTATCCTATAACTCGTTAAGTGTAATTTTCAGAAGGATAAATTTTCTTGGCGTTAACTCTTTCTATTGAGATATGTCTGGCTGGGGGACTATAAACAGGGAGTAGACCAACATTGGCTTGGTTCTGGGGGCCCTTGTCAATTATTAGCCTGTTAGCCTCCTTGTAAAGACAGTGGTAGAAGTGCTGAGTCATTCCTCAACTGTCTGGCTACCATCGTTCACGATGACGCCACCCTATGATGATGATTGAGATATTTATGAGGGGTGGGGTGGGACATTATGGACACCCTGTATACAGTATTACATTTCACTTGCATTTCGCTTACGAGGTACTGGCTGGGTAGTGGGTAATATTTCCCACACTTCCTTTTAACAATTGCTCTCTTTACGCTTTGTTGAGAATAGAGATATACTGGGTGAACATATAAGTATATAATGTACTAGCCGTTTGCCCGTGCTTTGCAACGGGACTAAATTTCAAATTTACTAAGGCATGGCCGTACTGCTGGACAGCAATGCCTTTTTGAACTTTTTATAATTTTTCTGGACAAAACGATAATGGTTTTGGGGGGATCAATTCTGAGACATTTTTCACTATCTCTTACCGTTTTGGCTAAACAACTCCGGACAAACAAACAAACATAGGTAGTCCTTTTTTCTGTTTTATATATAGAGATATCCCTTGTCTTCATCCCATAAATTAGCTTATATTGAATGAATGCCAAAACAATTATCACCACCCTTGATCAGACTTTGTTTACCTCTAATTAATTATACCCTTTTATTGTACATATATGTATAATGTATATAAAAATCTCTATATCTCTATATAATTATAAAACAGAAAAAAGGACTACCTACCTAAGTACCTATGTACCTACCTACCTATGTTTGTTTGTTTGTCCGGAGTTGTTTAGCCAAAACGGTAAGAGATAGCGAAAAATGTCTCAGAATTGACCCCCCCAAAACCATTATCGCTTTGTCCAGAAAAATTATAAAAAGTTCAAAAGGGCATTGCTGTCCAGCAGTACGACCATGCCTTAGTAAATTTGAAATTTAGTCCCGTTGCAAAGCACGGGCAAACGGCTAGTTATTATATAAAACAGAAAAAAGGACTACCTACCTACCTACCTATGTTTGTTTGTTTGTCCGGAGTTGTTTAGCCAAAACGGTAAGAGATAGCGAAAAATGTCTCAGAATTGACTCCCCCAAAACCATTATTGGTTTGTCCAGAAAAATTATAAAAAGTTCAAAAAGGCATTGCTGTCCAGCAGTACGGCCATGCCTTAGTAAATTTGAAATTTAGTCCCGTTGCAAAGCACGGGCAAACGGCTAGTTCTAAATAAAGTTTGATTGAAATTGTTGAATGTTGCTATGGGGTCGGCATTGTTCAACCTCATGGTTGAGATTGGTAGGGCGGAGCACGTATTTTGATACGCTGGATACTCTTCTTAACGCCAATGATTCTATTTGGACGTCCTGGTTCGGACGGGGGTGTTACACTCCATTCGCTACTACCCACATTAAACTCACCCAGCCTGGGTAGGACAGGAAATGCCTCACGTGTTTGGAGGGAACAGAATTTTATTTGAAAAGTCTTCTCCACCCGGGCATCGAACTCAGGATCTCGGGACTACGGGATCTGAAATCACAACCGAGACTAACTTTTTTTATCTGTGCTTTTATTTAGCCCTAGTGTAGAGTATTTTGAATCACCCTGTTTTTCCCTCGTGCGAATATAGCTACCGAGAAATACGTACCTATCATAAAGCTGTTCCTTGCATGAATGCATTGCTGGCTCTGTGCATGTTATAATCCAGGAAAACTAAACATTAACTTTTCTGAAAAGGGGTTGTGGTTTTTTTTTTTTTTTTCATAAAAAATATCTCCTCTCAATTAATCAAATCCTCTACAAAAGTTTAAAAACTCTACCAAGAAGTTTTTCCGCGAAGGAAATTCATATTGAAGATTTTCGAAAATATCTCGAGAACACGTCAAGTGTAGAAAAAACAATTCGGTACTGACTGACTTGTATATTTATTTGTACTTTACATATTTATGTTCCTGTATTTTACATACCATAACAGCAGAATCACACAATTTTAAAAAAAGGCCTTCAAAATAAATTGTGACTTACACAAAGAGTACCTAGTGAATACGTAGGCATGCCTTATTTTAGAAGCGTCTTTTTTTAAACATTTCTAATTTCCCTGGACTATTGGTGTATATTTCAGACTTGTTAATAGAATATTCCTCTGAAGCCTCCTTCTTTATGTATTGCATCCTTTCCCCTGATTCAATTTCCAGGTTGTTTTCTTTCGGTTATAAATAATGATAATAATTCCGTGTCCGTGAAATAGGGACAGATGCCTAAATCACGGTGGTGAGAGGATTATATGGACGCCTAGATCCAATGTCTACGCTCCTTTCATGTCCATTGATTCTATTTGGTTTTAACGTCCTGACTTTAGATAGTCAGGACGGGGGTTTTACCCTCCATTCGCTGGGAATCGTACCAGCTGCCCACATTAACCTCACCCAGCCTGGGTAGGGTCGGAATTGCCAGCCTCACGTGTTCGGAGGGAACAGAATTTTCTGTGCGAAAAGTCTGCTCCAACCGGGAATCGAACTCAGGATCTCTGGACTACAGGCAGTAGTCACAACCGTTACGCCACGTAGGCGGCTCGATTATAAAAATAAGACGCTTTGCCAAAGACGCCTTTTTAATCTTTTTATAGCACTCCGAAATGCAGAACAAATTTTCATTTGTACCTATCATTAATTTATTTTGTATATACTCGTACTCAGTGCACCCTATTTGTAACCATTACCCTCAAGCATTTCAGTAGTGTTGCTTTTAGTGCCGTTCAAATTATTTACTCCATTGCACATGATTTCATAATAATTAATTGAGCTTAAAAGAGAAATTATTTGGACCATTTATGCACTTATTACAAATGAAACATTTATGCACTTAGAGCATTCTTTGCATTGAAACACTTCGCTGCCAATTAATGCTGGATTTTTTCAGTTCAATTCGTAATTTGAAGCGTTTTATATACCTAACTACATAACCTATGTATTAAATTATATATTTTGGCGTACCTACTTAGCATTTAAACATAGAAAAGTGCTCAAATATAGTTCATTAATTTACTTAACTTTAATTATAATAATATAATAATGCTTTTTCTTTGTGTTATTATGTCACAATTTTAGTGGGTAGCGCAGAATCATAGGACTTTACCACATTAATTTACAATATCTTGTATTATTTTCTTGCCTAAGATTCTGCCACTGGTCGCTGCTTCACATTAAAGCAGCTACTCATTTTTCCTCACGAGGTATGAGTGGACCCCGAACATCCAAGTACAGAGCAGAAAAAATCCTCCCCCGCTGGGAATCGAACCCAGGTCACCATGTGTGCAATGCCTAGCGCGCTAACTCGCTCTGCCACAGTGACTACTTACTTAACTTTAATTATATCGGTTGAATACCCAATTTTGCATTTCCTTTCTGCTTTTGCACGTCTTCATTATTTTGATTGGAACAATTTATTCAGTCTATTAGTTTTCTACCATTACTTTGATTGGAACAATTTATTCAGTCAATTTGTTTTCTACTTCAAAATTTCTCGTTTGAAGAAGAATTTATTTTAAAAAATTCCAAAAATCACGTTCCTGAGAAATATTTTTAGTATCTTTTTTTCTATCATTATATTCAATTTATATAACTGGGCACTTGAATTTTGATGCATTAAATTTCTCGTTTGAAGAAGTACCAATTTACTTAAAAAAATTCCAATAAGTCACATTTCTGAGAAATATTTTTAATACCATTTTCAATCGTCATAGTTCAATTTATATAACTGGGCACTTGAATTTTGATTTTGATGCATTATGCACAAAAGGGAAGTAGCCCAGGCAAATTAGTGCTAAAATGGGGTCTAGCGTCAAAAAATTGCTCAATAGCTGGAAATCGTTTTAAACCCTTAAAGGGGTCCTGAATAATGGGTATATGAGTTTGCGACGGATTTTAGGTTGTGCTTCCGAGTTTAGGGCCTAAATAGTGCAAATTTTTTGCACTTTTTTTAAAATTGCGCTTATAACTCAAAATGTATTTATTCTACAGAAAATTTTACTCAGTTCTTATCTAAGGAACATAAAATTATGCGTCTAATGACGTTTGACTCATTAAAAAAGGTTCAGCCGTTCAGCCACAATCGCTCCTCAAAGATGGGTGGTTTTTTCAAACATAGCTCAAATTTTGAAAATTCTCAACTTTTAACGCCTGGAGGTCAAAAAGGACTGCACCAATTGAAAAATGTAATAGAATCGAACTTGTAGAAAATGTAACTTTAAGTAAAATACTCTTTGAAATTTGAAATTTGCTCACTCCAGTGCTGAGATATGATTTTTCGTCCCTAGCGCCAAATTTCCGCTAAGGCAGTGCAACGCAAGAAACTTCATCTGAACTCTAAAATTCTCATATTCTTACAACTTTTCAAGCAAAACTGAACGTAATCTATTGAATTCAGTCGAATAGGTAATTTAAAATTTTGAGAAACTTGCACTGAATTTTACTTAGATCTTCACTGAACATGTTGTGATTTCAAGACAGCTGGCACACTATGGAGGATGTAACTTGTTTTATATGCGGGAACATTGTGCAAGAAGGAATATTAATAATGATATAATAATAAAAATGCATTTTCTTTGTGTTGTTATGTCACAGTTTTAGTGGGTAGCGCAGAATCATAGAACTTTGCCAGTTTAATTTACAATATCTTGTATTATTTGTGTGCCTATGATTCAGCCACTGGTCGCTGCTTCATATCAAAGCAGCTACTCTTTTTTCCTCACGACTCACGAAGTATGAGTCGACCCCGAACATCCAAGTACAGAGCTACAGAACAGAAAAAAATCCCATCCCGCTGGGAATTGAACCCAAGTCACCATGCGTGCAATGCCTAGCGCGCTAACTCACTCGGCTACAGTGACTACAACATATTAAAGGCAAAGATAGAGGAATATTAAAGGAAAAGTCACTTCGAATGTTCATTGAGGACAGCAGGAGGAGAAATGATGTGCATCACACGTGGTTACAGACTCAAAGATCTGTTATACTTCACGAGAAGTGTCGCAAAGGTGTCTACACGAAGGAGTCAAACACTGTAAAGGCCGAAAAGAAGCAAGAAACGGAAGCCGTGTGACAAGAGGCCGTGAGGAAATACCAAAATTCAACTTCAAGGAGCTCTGCTTCTACTGTGGAAAAGATATGGAGGTTCTGGGTACTAACGACTTCTTAGGAGTGAACCACTTTTCATGGCCATCAATGGTATCCATGTTTATATCGGCGTTGTCATATACGAATTGAGTTAATGAATTTTTAGTGATGATAAGGCCATGATACGTTCCATGCTATGGGGGGGTATTCAGTGCTTTACTCCTAAGAAGTCGTTAGTACCTAGAACCTCCATACTGAAGGTGAAATCAATCCCACTAGTGACCAGTTTGAGCGAACTCTCCCTGTCCACACCATGTGACTCCAGTTTGAATTGACTCCAAACTTACCCCGCGCATATAACTCGATCTCTACGCCCCTAACTGTTAGAGATAACACTTCGATATCAGATGATAGGCATATCATATTATGATCTTACAAAGGAAGCTAGAGATTCGGTACGATAGATTGGGAACGACGATGCCTCGTTCAGATTGTAACAACCAGTGGTCAGGGTACGTCTTCTCTCCTTCCTCGATCTACCACCTTTGATCCCCTTCTAAAGGCGTAAGTACTTGGTACAAGTACTCAAGGTAAGATCATCCAATCTCATTTCATAGTAGTAGTTTATTTCTTCCTTTTATCTTTCCGTGTAAATTTAATCCCACAAAAAACTACCGTTAAAAAAAGGGCCAAGTTCCAGAACTCCTATCCAAAAAGGTTTCGCCAATGAATGCAGTGATATCTTGTTTGCGGCCAAGTTATCTTGGTACTAAACTATTTCTTTCATTAAAACCCGTTTTCTGAGTTCCTCATTTGGTATGTTTTTAACTGCAAACTATCCTCTAACTTGGCCTGTTTCGCTCCTTGTTATGGTTATATTGTTATTCTGTACCTATACATATAGTCGTAATATTCCATACAACCGATGGCATAAAACTGGCCAAGTTAGAGGATAGTTTGCAGTTAAAAACATACCAAATGAGGAACTCAGAAAACGGGTTTTAATGAAAGAAATAGTTTAGTACCAAGATAACTTGGCCGCAAACAAGATATCACTGCATTCATTGGCGAAACCTTTTTGGATAGGAGTTCTGGAACTTGGCCCTTTTTTTAACGGTAGTTTTTTGTGGGATATCATTACTTTTTGTAAATGGTTCGTTTCACAGCACGTTTCATTATTTTTTATTAAAAATTTCAAGATTATTCACTGTAATATGCTCCCTAAAACGACACCGTTTAAGAGCAGAAATAGTGCGAAAGTGCCGGTTTTCAGATTTTTCCCTGTACTTTTACAGTGAACCCTAGCACTATACTAAATTTCAGCTTTGTAGGTAGTAGGGAAGTGCCTCATATTTATGTGCATTATCGAGTATACTTCCTCCCTAAAATAACACAGTTTAACAGCATGATAAGTCCGAAAGTTCCGGTTTTCAGATTTTTCCCTGTATTTTTACAGTAAACCCTACCAGTATACAAAATTTCAGCTTTTTAGGTAGTAGGGAAGTGCCTCATAATTTATATAGATAATATAGTATACTTCCTCCCTAAAACGACACCGTTTAACAGTTTTTAGAACTTTTTCAGATTTTTCCCTGTACTTTTACAATAAACCCTACCATCATGCAAAATTTCAGATTTCTAGGTAGCCGGGAAGTGCTTCATAATTTAGATCAATAATCGATTATATATTTTCTCCCTAAAACGACATCGTTTTACACCATGATAAGTAAAAAAAATTCCGGTTTTCAGATTTTTCCCTGTACTTTTACAATAAACCCTACAATCATGCAAAATTTCAGCTTTCTAGGTAGTCGGGAAGTGCCTCATAATTTTGATGATCTGTCAGTCAGTCAGTCAGTCAGTCAGTCAGTATCAAAATCGCAAATTTCAAAATTACATTCCTCTGAAAGTTTTTTGCATAGAGTCTTGAAATTTTCAATGTCTTTTCAAAGATATTAGGACAATCTCTGTTCCAAATTTCATATTTCTATGATCAATTGAACCGAAGATATGAGGGTGTGAAAAATCGGGTGAATCGGTTCGTGTAAAGATACACTGCCGTGCTTGCTGGAACTTGGCCTGGCGCACTGCCGTGCGCTCAGATACTCTTTAATACACCTAGACCTTTCGTAGTAGCGTTATTGAACCAGCGGCCTTTTCTTCGTTAAACCCCAGTAACTGGGAAACTTAGGTCTTTCGGCTTCAAAGCCCCAGTTACTACATTAATTCACTCCCCTCGTCCAGATATACCTTGAGCTGCATCAGGATCCATAGATGGGCGTGAATTAAAGAACATACCACGACAAGAATCGTACTTGCCTTCAGCGGCTACGAGGTCTAATTCAGTTGCCATCTTACGCAATACCACCGCCCCCATTTCATCTCCTCTGGCAATTGCAGAACCTTTAATTTTTTGCATTATTTCTTGTGTCTGAATTTCACGTCTATGAAGAGGAAGCTTTTTCTGTTTAACCTTGAAGCTTCCAGAGGCATCTTTTCCACAGTAGAAGCAGAGCTCCTTAAAGTTGAATTTTGGTATTTCCTCACGGCCTCTTGTCACACGGCTTGCGTTTCCTGCTTCTTTTTCGGCCTTTACAATGTTTGACTCCTTCGTGTAGACACCTTTGCGACACTTCTCGTGAAGTATAACAGATTTCTGAGTCTGTAACCACGTGTGATGCCCCTCATTCCTCCTCCTGCTGGCCTCAATAAACGTTCGAAGTGACTTTTCCTTTAATATTCCTCTATCCGCTCCTTCTTGCACAATGTTCCCGCATATAAAACAAGTTACATCCTCCATAGTGTGCCTGCTGTCTTGAAATCACATGTTCAGTAAACAGATCTTAGTAAAATTCAGTGCAAGTTTCTCAATATTTTAAACTACCTATTCGACTGAATTCAATAGATTACGTTCAGTTTTGCTTGAAAAGTTGTAAGAATATGAGAATTTTAGAGTTCAGATGAAGTTTCTTGCGTTGCACTGCCTTAGCGGAAATTTGGCGCTAGGGACGAAAAATCATATCTCAGCACTGGAGTGAGCAAATTTCAAACAGTATTTTACTTAAAATTACATTTTCTACAAGTTCGATTCTATTAAATTTTTCAATTGGTGCAGTCCTTTTTGACTTACAGGCGTTAAAAGTTGAGAATTTTCAAAATTTGAGCTATGTTTGAAAAAACCACCCATCTTTGAGGAGCGATTGTGGCTGAACGGCTGAATTTTTTTTAATGATTCAAACGTCATTAGACGCATAATTTTATGTTCCTTAGATAAGAACTGAGTAAAATTTTCTGTAGAATAAATAAATTTTGAGTTATAAGCGCAATTTTAAAAAAAGTGCAAAAAATTTGCACTATTTAGGCGCTAAACTCGGAAGCACAACCTAAAATCCGTCGCAAACTCCTATACCCATTATTCAGGACCCCTTTAAGGGTTTAAAACGATTTCCAGCTATTGAGCAATTTTTTGACGCTAGAGCACTAATTTGCCTGGGCTAAAGATGCATTTGGATAAAATAAAATGAAGATATTAGCAGATCTGGTTAATTTTTTTTTTTTTTTTTTTTTTTTTTTGAAAAAACAAGATTTTTATTATAGGTAGAACATTTTACATACTTTTTTTTTCAAATATAAATCATATTAGATCTCCATCTTACGTTATGTGCTACAACACAGACCACAAGCGTCTACAGTAATAATATTAATAATAATCGTCTTATTTACACTGCTTGGTGACACTATTAAGCCCCATTATTCCAAGAGTAAGCCCAAACCATATTATTATGTGTTCAAAATCCCAAATGAGAGGGTAACTTGTTATGTCCCGGCAGGGTTTTGAAACCGCGACCACTGGAATCTCTGGCATCACAGAGTTCCACTGTTAAAATACAGTAGCTGCTATGGCTACAAAATAAAAAAAGGCTGTGGAGTATTCCCGGGAAAGATTTTTTTAATATTCTCTTTTTTTCTATCTTACTATCAAATCATTGAACTAAAATAATAATAATATCGCCTTATTTATACTGCCCGATTAGGACTATTAAGTCCCATAATTCCAAGCAGTAAGCCCAAGACGTATTATTATGTGGTATGAATCCCAAACGGGAGGATAACTTATCTTGCCCCGGCTGGGTTTCGGACCCTCTCTTAACCCTTTCACTACTCTTTCAACTAACTCTCCCATTAACCCTTTCCAGACCACCAGTTCTACCACAAATGGGCGCTCCTGACCGACCCGGACGACATAGCGGGCGGCCCCAAGGGCTATCTCAAGTGTGACATCAGTGTGATAGGGAAGGGCGACACGGTGAAGATCCCGCAGAAGAGCGAGAAGGATGAGGACGACATTGAAGCGTAAGTAGGAGACCGCGGGTTCGAATCCCGGTCATGGAAAAGAAAAATTTCAAAGATTTAATTTTTAACTTTAATATTTTTTGTAAACAATTATGTTTTTATTTTGCATGACTACCACAACGTTAGTGACAAATTTCGGCGAGGTCGGATTTTTTCGCGCACTGTACATTGGATCTGAGGGCTTGCCCTAGCCTCATGAGGACAATTGGGTTAGTTGTATTGTGGGCAACGACCAGTGGCGGTATTACGAGATTGATATTGGAATGTGATTATTCTTTAGAGATAGGATGCATTAGTTCTCGTATTGTCGATGCTACCCACTAAATATTGTGACATAATAACACTTTATCTTAATGTGTTTCTCTGTAGACACTTGCGGTCTGTGTTGTAGCTTGCCCATCCCGTAGTATGCCTCCCCTCTGATGGGCGAGAAGTGACACAATACTTCAAGTGCTGGGTCACATTTGCATATACCGGACGGACGGTCTCCCTATTTCCGACCTCCATGGCTCAGTGGTCAAGAGCATTGGTTACTGACCCGGAGGTTGCGAGTTCGAATTCCGGCCGGAGCGGAAAATTCTAATCGCGTTTTTCCGTTTCCGGAATGGCATGGATGTAAAGGTAAAGTGCCCTGAAGTAATGCGAAAGCGGTTCCGGGACACAATTACCTGAATAATAATAATAAAAACACTAAGAAAAACATTATATAGGTACAATTATACATATTATACATAATTTACCTCAGCAAATAAGCTGAATTGGAACCAGTTGTTCTGATATATGTATTAATTTTGATGTACGTAATATTTCTGTTCCAAATAAAGGTTTATTTATTTATTTATACATAATTTATGTGTTCCCAGGAATCTGCTGCTCCCCGAAGGCGTGCCTCTGGAGAGACAGCACGCCAGGTTCATCATCCGTATCTACCGGGCAGACGGTCTGCCCAAGATGAACTCCTCTCTGGTGGCCAATGTGAAGAAAGCGTTCACGGGCGAGACGAAGGATCTGGTGGATCCCTATGTCCAGGTGTCCTTTGCAGGGCTCACGGTGAGTTATTATTATTATTATTAATAATATTCTTTAGTGGAAAGTAACCACCAGGCGAGGTTAATGCTGAAAACATTATTTACCACCTAACTTTCAGAGTCTAATAAGACTAATAATAATGTATTATGTGTCTTATTATGTATTAGCGCGAACCAACGCGCTAGTCTGGTAATCCAGGTAACGTAGGGATCCGTTGGTTTGAATCCCACCCAGTGCATGAATTTTGCCTCATTCTATTGAGTTTGTGACCACATAATAATAAAACTCTGAGGGTCAGGTGAAAGAAAATGCTGTGAGCATTAAGCTCGCCTGGTGGTTACCTTCCACTAATGAGTTTTATTATTATTATTATTATTATTCATACCTGTAACTCGCTCTTTTCCTTGGTCATACCTGACCAGAGATGAAGTTACATTCGGTGCTCAAGACTTAGGATGCTGAATTGAATTGAATGCCAAGTATATAAGAAATTAAATTCTAATTAAAATTGAATTGAATTTCAGGGCAAGACCAGTGTCAAGAAGAACAGTTACAACCCTGTGTGGAATGAGCAGATTGTGTTCTGTGAAATGTTTCCTCCCCTGTGCTCAAGAATCAAGATACAGCTGAGAGACAACGACCCTGTGAACAATACTGTCATAGGCACCCACTATATTGACCTGAAGAATATCTCCAACGATGGAGATAAAGGTAGGTATTTATTTTATTTTTAACACCATTATCAAAAGGTCCATTTCGCCAGCACTACCACCTTTAAAATGTAATGTTTTTTTTTTTACATGGGTATTTTGTACTACCCATTATCAAATTTAAGTGCATTAACTCAGTGGTTAAGCACTCACTTGACATGCGAAAGGTCCCGGGTTCAATCCCCCGAGCCGACAAAAAAAATACTTTCATTTATTTAATACATGACAAGTAAATACCTTACCTTACCAATTGGCACTACAGCCCGGGGTGGGCCTTGGCCTCTTCAACAATGCTTCGCCATTCAACTCTGTTGTTTACTATGTCTTTCCATCCTCTGACTCCAATCATTTGCAGGTCTTTAGTGACGTCATCGATCCATCTCATCCTGGGTCTTCCTCTTTTCTTGGTATGACAAGTAAATGGTTCAAATATATATATCAATGACGTTAACATAATTCATAATATTTTTGACTGAACTTATGCTAATTTCTTTTGGCTGTCGTCATCCCACACTAAGCGCCACACCTATGAAGTATGGTCCTTGTGTCGAATGTATTCTAAAACTAGTTACAGTTGTTTGTAAGGGGGTATCCCTTGCAAACAACTGTAACTCTCCGGTGCGTTCGTGTTGACCCAGCACCTAAATGGGAGATGCTATGTCATTCTCGCACATCAGAGGGGAGGCATTACTACGGGATGGGAGAGACTACACAAGCCAATTTTTTTCTTTTTTTTAAATTTCAGATGAGTGTTTTACAGCCTTTTTTATTTCGTAGCCATGACACAGGAGCTATTGTAGACGCTTGGGGTCTATGTTCTAGTCTACCCACCCCGTAGTATGCCTCCCCTCTGATGGGCGAGAAGTGACACAATACTTCCCATTCAAGTGCTGGGTACACGAGCGCACCGGAAGGTATCCCTTACAAATAACTGTAACCAAATTTTAAATACAAGGGTCATTTTCATTTATCTTGGGCAATTGGATTTTTTCAAGTCATGAACGTTACCTTTTTCCTAAACAATTTCTAACAATTTTTTAGGCTCAGAAGAGTAAGACAAATAACTTTGAGCAAAAGCTTTCATTTAGAATATTTCTAGCAGCTACCTCTTCACACAAAATTACAAAAAATTAACTTACCATGTAACGTTCATGACCACGGGTAATGTTCATGACGGTAACGTTCATGAGTAACACGCCACTAAAACAATCTTTTCTCAATAAAAGAATATTCACTTTACAAAAAAAAATATTTGATTGGAAAGAGGACATGCAGAAGGATTAAAGAAATACATTATATATTAAAGAATCATTACAATTTATTTTAAAAACCGCGTAACGTTCTTGTCAAAAAAAATTAGACCCACCATTGTCCCTCACTGTACTGCATCCAACATCCAACTGACAGGATATTTCAAAACAAAAACAATGTCATCTGTAAGAAGCAAAATGGCGGCAGCTGCTAGCTTCTCATTCTAAGGGTTTTTCAAAATGGTTTACATTTTTTTGGGGGTAACATTCATGACGGAGATTTTTTTTTCTTCGTAGGGACACAACTTTACACGTCTGTAGAATGAGGTGAACATTATTATTTTTATGAAAACTAATGGTCACATCCTAAATAAACTGTATTTTTCTCATTTATATTGGATTTTGGTGAAAATAATGGGGAGAAATGCATTTTTTTCTATCAGACACAGTAAAATCTTAGACTAAGGGACACCTAAAATATCATGAACGTTACTTACATAACTGGCAATTTTGAGTCTCCACATTAGTTTAAAAGACAATTTATTATTGTAATTTATAAAAAAAATTGTTTCCTATGTGATCAAATAGATTTTAGTCATATATCCCTATTATTTTCACATTTATTAAAGGAGAAAGGTTGCGGACTTGATATGCCCAAGATAAATGAAAATGACCCACAAATTTTTGTCGGCACGGGGGGTCGAACCCGGGACCTTCCGCATGGCAAGCGAGTGCTTAACCACTGGGCTATTCGTGCGCTCATAGTCTTTCCTTTCACATATTTCATCAATCTGTCTTGTATTATATCTCTTAACATGTACTTTTTTTTCCCCCTTTAAAATAAAAATACCTAATCCGACCTTAAGTTGTGAATATGTTATAATAATAATAGTATTTCCTTTACGAAACAGCTGTCCAGGTATGTTCTGATATTTATGTACATCTAATACAACTTCTCACTTTTCTTTTTATACTGATTATACTGATACCTTCCAGGTTTTCTCCCCACTTTCGGTCCGAACTTCGTCCACATGTACGGCTCCACACGTGACTACTCTCTCCTGGACGAGAACTACTCTCTCAACACCGGGCTGGGGGAGGGCGTGTCCTACCGGGCCCGCCTCCTCATCGCCATCCGCACCGAGATCACAGACAACATGGACATCATACCCGCGGAGGTGGAGGTGGAGTCCACCTTCCCGGTGGTGGAGGTGAGTTTCTGTTTTATTAATAATAATAATAAGTACTTTTATTAAGTTTATCATGTACATTTGAGTGAAGGGAGACGAAAGATGGGAGAGGCAGGAGAGGATACCCATGTTTTCTCTATTTCGCAATGATAGCTTCGTTTATTTATTAAATCTACAGAAATATTTCTATGATACAGTTCCCTACTTTTAATTTGTTAAAATTATTATTAATTTTTATTTACACTTTATTTTTTTACAAAACAATCAACAACAACGAATTAATAACAATATTTTTTTTTTTAAACTTTTTTATAACAGTAAATTTAATGTAAGCTTAGTTAAATCTATTTATTACGACTTACTCAACCCGAGGTTGGGGGGAACAGCACAATTCTCCACGAAATTGATGCCACATTCAAATGGCCATACTTTTTATATCTACTAAACTCCCCCGGCTTCTTTTCAGCACTCCTACGGGAAGAACGAAGAGTTCTTCCTCTTCGGTACCATCCTGGAGGCGACCATGATCGACAAGCGACTCGGGGAGAAACCTGTGTACCTGGAGATGAGCATTGGCATACATTACATTACATTATAACTGGGGGTCTTTTCTAAAAGAAATTCCTATGTGCTGCGTCCATTATTTAGAACTATTGCACCCCATTCAGCTCACTCATCACTTTCAAAAACGTCTGCTGCACTAAAAAGTTTAGCAGGTGTTATATAAGTTCACAGTGTTTGTTTCCAGCTTTTGTCCTGAGTATACAAGAGTTTGGATTTTTTCAGCACTCCTACGGAAAGAACGAAGAGTTCTTCCTCTTCGGTACCATCCTGGAGGCGACCATGATCGACAAGCGCCTCGGGGAGAAACCTGTGTACCTGGAGATGAGCATTGGCAACGCTGGCAACACTCTGGACGGGTACAATCAGCCCTCCCAGGAGCACGGGGACAGCGAGACTGAAGAGCCTCAGCTGGGTGGGTGAAACTTATCACTACACCGTGCACTGGTAGTCAAGTGGTTTAACGCGCTAGTCTGGTGATCCAGATAGCGTAGGGATTCGTTGGTTCGAATCCCACCCAATGCATGAATTTTTTTCTCATTAATTTGAGTTTTTGACCACATAATAATAAGACTCTGAGGGTAAGGTGGTAGAAAATGCTCTAAGTATTAACAGCTTCGCTTGGTGGTTACCTTCCACTAAGGAGCATTATTATTACTTCCAACAAATTTCTAATATAATAAAACGGAAGTATTGTGTTCGTTTCTGTAAAAAGAAATATGTTTTACTCCGATTTCAATTTTTTTTTTTTTTTTTTCATATTTCTGGACATTTCATAACCCTCCTGAGCAACTTTGATTTTCTGTTAACTACATTCCTTGTAACGCGCAAATCTCAGAAACTACTTATTTCGACGAATTTTTGTATACATATACTTATAGGAGACGCATTGTAGATGGACCCATCATCATCAACTTCACACTAGCGGTTCTTGGTGATAGAGACCATGCGCTTGACCACTAACTTTTACTTCTAGATACGCTTATATATCGTGAACGGTACACCCGATTTTGATCATTTTTTAAATGTAAATACTTTATTACGAGGAACAAAATAATAACAATTTCGCCTTATTTATACTGCATCATTAGGACTAATGAGTCCCATTATTCCAGCAGTAAGCCCAAGACGTATTATTATGTGGTAAAAATCCCAAATGGGAGGATAACTTGTCATGTCCCGGCTGGGTTTTGAATCCGTGACCTCTAGATTACCAGTCCGACGCTTTGACTACTGAGCTACCGGGACAGACAATAATTAATAAATAAAAATAAAATAAATGAATGAGTTTTTTTGTGTTATTATATCACAATTTCAGTGGGTAGCGCAGAATTATAGGACTTTTCCATATTTTTAATATCCCAATATCTAGCTTTTGCCACTTCCGCCACTGGTCTTTGCTAACATTAAAGCAGCTCCTCTTTTTTCCTCACGAGGTATGAGAGTACCATATCAATACATTTTTGCGTTCTATTCTCAGAGATGGTTACCTCCGAGCTGATATCGTGGCAGAGCACCACCTCCCCTGTCAAGCCGATGACACACGATCGTGTCTACTACTTCCTGCCCTTCTGGGACGACAAGCCGTGTGTACACGTGCGGTCCAACTGGCCCGACTACAGACGGCGCATGTACAACTCGAACATGATCGCGCGCATGAGCGAGAAGCTGGTAGGTGCCTCGTCGTGCCGACCTCGGTGGCTCAGTGGTTTAGCGCGTTGGTTGCTGACCCGGAGGTCGCGGGTTCGAATCCCGGCCGGAGCGGGAAATTATGACCAAGTTTTTCCGTTTTTGTTGGCATAATGCACTACCTGTCTTGCGCTGACAGTATAAATAAAGCGCTATTTATACTTATACTTTGAGGGTTCGGTGGTAGAAAATGCTTTGAGCATTATCCTCGCCTGGTGGTTACCTTTCACTAAGTGTTATTATTCTAAACGGTAGCTCAGTGGTAAAGGCGGCACTCTGTGAATCCAGAAGTTCCAGAGGTCGTGGGTTCGAAACCCAGCCGGGACATGACAAGTTATTCTCCCATTTGGGATTTTTACCACATAATAATATGGCTTACTGCTGGAATAACGGGACTTTAATAGTCCTTATCGGGCAGTATAAGAAAGGCGATATTATTATTATTATTGTTTTTCCCCTGCAGGAGGAGGGTTTGCAGGAAGTGCAAGGCATGCTAGACAGCGACGCCCCCGAGACAGACAAGAGACTGAAGAGTGTGCTGGACGACCTGGCTAACGACTGCACGCGCTACACCAGCCTCACGAGGAACTCGGGTTCGGGCCCCGGCACTGGCAAGACTAAACTGGACAAGGAGAGGAGCAAAATGTGCCTTAGAGAAATCGTAAGAGTATTGTTATTGTTATTCGTAGATTTTTGGGTTGGGTGGAAGAGATTGCCATAGGCAATAACCCCGCCCTTTAGTTGTTATTATTATTAATTATTATACTTATTTTTTTTTTATTTTTTTTTTTTTTTTTTTCAATATAAATCCCACTTTGGGCATTTATTGATACATTACAATCTAGATTAAATCTAATAAGCAATTTTATTCTAAAAAGGTTATAGTAAAAAGTAAAATATATGTACATAAACATAAATATTCTTAAGTCTAGTTGAGGTGGTTACATTTTGCGCTGTACCGTTACGAAGTATAAAAGTAATTTATACTAAATCAAATGGTTTCTTCCTCTTTAATCTTCTAACTAGGTCTGAAACATTGAGAAGATGGACGGCCTCAATATTTTCATGTACCTCTAGCCTCTGTTGATGTTTTGAGGCATAAATTTGCATTGTTTCTCTAACTGACTCAACGCCCAAGTCGCGGTGCAGTAAGTTGTTCCTAATGTACCATGGGGCATTGACAATGTCCCTTAGCACTTTGTTCTGAAATCTCTCTATGATGAGTCTGTTGGATGCGCTGGTACAGCCCCAAAGCTGGATACCATAGGTCCAAACTGGTTTCAGGACCTGGTTGTATAGTAAAAGTTTATTCTCGATGGGAAGTGGAGAGTAGCGTCCCATTAGCCATTTCATCTTGTTGTACTTCATATCAAGTTGAGTTCTTTTCTTCTTTACGTGTTCTTTCCATTTCAGTTTTGCATCGAGAGTCATTCCCAAGTATTTCGCTTGATTCGAGAAGGGAATGATTTTGTTATTGATGTAAATCGGTATGTAGGGCTGATTTCTGTTGGTAAAATCCACATGAACCGACTTACTATCATTTAGTCTTATTCTCCATTTTGAAGTCCACCTTTGAAATCTGGAGAGGGTTTGGTTGAGTTCTGATGATGTTTCTTCGGTATTATCTCCAACTACCAAAAATGCTGTGTCATCAGCAAATGTGGCAATAGTGTTTTCTTCTTCCTCGGGCATGTCACTTGTGTACAATAGATACAAGACTGGTCCAAGTACGCTTCCTTGGGGAACGCCTGCACATATTTCTTGTAGTTCAGAATATGCATCTTCATGTTTAATTCTAAAATACCGATTTGAGAGGTATGATTCAAGAATTTTGGCAAGTTTTTCTGGCAACATTTTTTTCAACTTGAATTTCAAGCCTTCATGCCATACTTTATCAAAAGCTTTAGTTACATCTAGAAATACTGCGGAGCATACTTTCTTTTCTTCTATTGATTTTTCTATCAGATGAACAAGTCTGTGCACTTGTTCTATGGTAGAATGTTTTGTTCTGAACCCAAACTGATGGTCTGGTATGAGTTTCTTGTCAAAAATGACTGATGTTAAGCGCTTGTATAAAAGTTTTTCGAACAATTTTGATAGCACAGGGAGCAGAGAGATGGGTCTATAAGACTTCAGCTCCTCGGGTTGTTGTCCTGGTTTCTGAATCATGATTACTTCAGCAATTTTCCATAATTGCGGCACATATTGTATCTTGAAAGCTGCGTTTATTATTTGTGTTATCCTAACGCAAGCTTTCCGAGGGAGTTCCTTGAGGACTTGACCTGTTATTAAGTCATATCCAGGGGATTTTTTCGGATTAATTTCTTTATCAATTGTTCTCTGTAGCTCTCTTACTGTTATGCAAGGGATATAGTAATCCTCTTCTTGATATAGCATATGTGGAAGAGGTTGTTCATTTGAATCTGGTTCGTTAGGATTAAATATTTTTGATAAATATTTAGCAAATAGTTGACATTTATTATTATTATCACGGATCCATTTACCCTCCGAGTCTCTCAATGGTGGAGATTGATTAATGGGTCTTTTGAGTGGTTTAATGGCTTTCCATAATGAGTAGTCTGAATTTTGATCTGGGGAAAGCTCACTAAGAAAGGTATTAATCGATTCCTTTTTTAAATCTTGTATTTCTTTACGCACCTTTTCTGATAACTTATTGTAAATTGTTTTATGCAGAGGGTAGCGAGTGTTCTGCCACTTCTTCCGTGCCTCCTTTTTTCTTTTATGAGTGTAACAATTTCTTTGGGGTAATTTATTCCATGAAGTTTCTTGGAAACTTGAGGTGTATTGTCCCACGCAGACTTTTGTATAGCATCAACAAGATCTTTAAGAGCTTGATCGATTTGGTCTTCCGTTTCCAGAGGAGAATTTAAGGTTATTCTCTTTGATAGATTTATTTTGAAGCTGTCCCAATCAGTTCTTTTGTTGACCAGAACTGGATTGTTTGGTTTTGTGATAATATTTTCGCTGATGGTAAGAACAATAGCCGAGTGATCAGAGCACAAGTCAAGATGTTCATCAATCTTCATGTAGTTAGCAGAAATATTTTTGTAGATAAAAAAATCTATTAGATCTGGTATTTTTTGAGGGTCTGTTGGCCAGTAAGTGGGTTTTCCTGTGGATACATAGTCTCCATTATTTTTTTTCAAAGTCCTAAAAAGAATTTTTCCTCTTTCAGTTGTCATGCGAGAGCCCCAATGTAGATGCTTTGCATTGAAATCTCCGCCTATGATGAATCTATTGCCAATTTCTTTGAAAATTTGATTGAGATCATTTTCTGTTAATCTTTTCCCAGGAGGACAGTAGATACTTGCAATTGTTATTGGAGCCTGCATTGTATGGACTGCAATAGATGCCAGTTGTATGCTTTCGGTTTGAAACTTGAGGTCTTCATGATGTTTTAGGTGTTCTTTAATGAATATACCACTACCCCCACGAGCATTATTACTTGGATGGATGGTATGATAAAATGTATAACCCTTTATTTGGCAAAAGTGTTGATCTGTCATGTGTGTTTCACTGATGAGGCACACGTCAATATTATTTAGTTCTAGTATCACTTGGAGCTCATTTTTTCTTGCTATGAGTCCATTAGCATTCCAGGCAAGAATAGATATACTCTTCATGATTTTTTAGGTTTTGGGCCCGGTTTTGACCGGTTTTCAATTTTTTCTACTCTTTCTTTCATATTAAGTATTTCTATCTTTAGGTCTTTTATACCAGCCAAGATTAGTTGAATATCACTTTGGCTGGTTTGTGATCCTACTACCTTTGCGTACGAAACTCCTCTTTGTACTGCTCTGAGGGGTTCTTTTTGACCTTGAGGAGGTCTTACAATGTTTTCTTGTTTACTTGGCAAGAAACTTGCCCGGATATTTTTGGATTGCATATTTTTTCTTTTTTGCAGTTCTCTGGCAACCATGCAGCCTCTATAGCTGGCTGGATGGTCACCACCGCAGTTGGCACATTTGGCACGTGCCTCACTGGATTTATTGCAATGTGCGGTCAGATGACCTTGTGCACATTTAACACAGCGAGGTTTTTTATTACAGTGATTTTTAGTATGGCTAAATTCCTGACAATTTTTACATTGAGGAATTATTTTGCTACCTTTCATAGGGCATATCTGTACAATCTGTCTGAGGATTTCTGGAATCCTGTAGATGCTGTCTATATTTTCGCTATTATCAAAGGATAATATAAACATATTTAAGGGTTTTTTCTCTTTTGCTGAGAATTTAGCATCAGCTTTTATTATTTTGAACCCCTTTCTTGTCAGGTATTCAATAATTTCCTCTGGCTCGGTTGTGTAGTCAAGTCCTTTGGCCATGACTCTAATCGGGCGAGTTTGTTTGTTCTCATAAGTATGAAACATGAGATTTTCTTTCTGGAGAATTTGCACCGTTTTACGGTAACTCTCTCCGTCCTCAAGATTTATTTTGACTTTGTTGTTATCAACTATTTTAGTGGTATAGTTCTCAGGTCCTATTTCAGTATTCACGATATTAGTAAGACTAGAGATCTTACCTGGCTTATCGACAAATATTGGTGGGGGCTTTCGGTCTTCAGGTCGAGTCCAATTTTTGCCTTTTTTGTTGGCGTTTTGTTGTCCTGAGGTTCTTTTCTTCTGTTTCTTCTCTTGAAGAATCCAGTTGGTCTCTGTGTGCAACTCCTCTTCGTCAGTCTCGTAGAGAGGTTTGACAGTTACTTGAGATGACTTGGATTCTGTACTCAAGGTAGCTACAGCTACCACTTTTTCTGACATGCAATTTTCAAATGATTGCAATAACTGCCTGATTGCTTGCTGCAGTGGTTCACTACCAGGCGGGAATGTCCAGGCATTAAAGAAGCTTCTTAGCGCTTCTAGTGCCTGGGCATGGCTGGTATTTGCTGCTGCCTGGGTATTCGCTTCATTTGACGGTCCACCAATTGCTGCCATGGTGTGGTCCGGCATATAGTTGCGTGTAAGGCTCTGACAGGTCAGGGCGCGCCTACGTGACGGCCCTGATATCAGATCTTGCACATAACTAACACTCACTTAGTACAGTTGAAATTTACATTGTTTATAATAATCTGCTGTCACTAGAACGGATTGTTTGATGTTACACATTCCTTTATCACTACGTCACTCTGACATTGGACTAGATAAATTATTGTTTACTTTTGCAAAATAATACGAAAGTGAAAACTAGAGTATGCACGGCACGACCGTACTCTATCACTGCTGACTCGAGACACTGCTGACAAAAAATATACCTATACATTAAAATACAATGAAATTATAAAGAAAAACAAGAAGATTAAGCAAAGATACAAGAACAAAAAAAAAGAAGAGAATGAAGTTAATGTCTGTACGAATTTCTTTGTGGTGAAGCACAAGGCCTCTTCACAATTTTTGTGGGTAGCGCAGCATTACTAAGAGCCTCCTTTACATTTCGAATTATTCTATTACTTTAATTTCTTTTTACTCTGGTAATGCCGCCACTGGTCGTTACTCATACAAGTAACTACTCATTTTTCCTCACGAGGTATGAGTGGACCCCGAACATCCAAGTACAGAGCAGAAAAATTCCTGCCCCGCTGGGGATCAAACCCAGGTCACCCTGTGTGCAATGCCTAGCGCGCTAACTCACTCTGCCACTTATTATTATTATTCGTAGGTGACTACTTATTATTATTATTCGTAGATTTTTGGGTTGAGTGGAATAGATTGCCATAGGCAATTATTATTATTTTACACTTTATTTGATATAAATGGACATAATGTACAAGACGTAAAATAGATTCAATCATGTTGGTATACAGGGTGGACCAAAAAAACGTTTACACCCGTTAATGGTAGATTACTGACGACATTTCTAGGACGGATCTGCAATCCGTTTTTTCGGATTCGCCTTTATAACTGCACAAAGTGATTTTTTGTAACTTTCTGAAAAAGTCCGACTTTGGCTTATTCTTCAGGTCAGAACTTTTTTCCTGTTTAAGATGAGTTGATTCTGAACATTTCTGCAGAAAGCCAACAAAATTTCGATGTTTCTAGCTACACTACTTTGTTTTTTACGGTTTGGTTTGGCATCTTTTTTGACACCTGAATAGAAAAAAAATTCTCATGTAAATTTTTTACACTTTGAAACACTCAAGATTTGCCCGAGCAAATTTTGGCACAGACATGGGCAAGTTTGATAAAAGTTGGCGGCCAACCCAAGGATGCTAAAAAATAATTTTACGATTTTTATCACGTGATCTTCTGGGTAAACAAACCAGGTAAGTCTCAAAAAATGATGTTCAAAATCTTAAAAGTGTTGACCGTGTAGGGTCGTCTTGTACTCAAAGAGTAATTAGCTATTTATGTCTGATAATTATTTTCCTTGGAATTAATTAAAGGCCAGTCAAATGAATGATTGTTTGTTTCTCGATGATAGTTTTCAAGCATATTTTTCTGCATTCTATGAAATATTATCTTTAAACTTCTTGAGTTTTTTTAGTACAAGTTACATTATCAACACACATATGATAAAATAATATTAACTGGCGATTTTAATTTGCCTGATATCAGTTGGAATATTAATACTTTCAAGCCCAATATCAACCAAGAAAGCACACTTAGTCTGAGGAGTGAAACTGTCATAGCCGAAATTACATTCCACAACCTTTATCAAATGAATCATGAAAAGAATCATAATGGGAAATTATTGGATCTAATTTTAACAAATGACTACCAGAATACAAGATGTCATCTTTGCGACGACCCATTGATCAATATCGACCAACACCATCCGCCACTATGTGTACAAGTTACTTACAACTGCAATCTAAATAAAAATAATAACACTTGTTCAACCTACAATATAGGTAAGAGAGTTAGAAATTTTAAGAAAGGAGACTATATGAGATTTACCACATTCCTCGGTAACATTAATTGGGAACAAGAAATGAATAGTATTGATAATATTAACGTCCTAACAGAATTTTTATATATGAAACTAAATCAAGGTATCAGAAAATTCATACCAGAAAAAACAATAAGGCCTCCTAAATTCCCATTATGGTTCAGTCATGAATTAAAAAACCTAACCTTTACTAAAAAAGCAGTACACGCTAGATATAAGGCTACAGGTCAAATACGCTTTTATAATAACTTTGCTTTGCTTAGGGAAGAATGTAAGAGAATGGCATCTAGGGATTATGCAAGCTATATGAGAAGTTTAGAAAATAAAATAATCAATGAACCTAAACAAATCTGGAATCATCTTTCAAGCAAAAAAAATACCAACGACATGCCTCAAATAATGAAACACGAAGACATTACCTCTGATGATGGAAAAGAAATTGCCAACCTTTTTGGCAAACTGTTCAAGGAAAATTATTCAACAGAAAATTACAATCCAAATTCTAATAATCATCCTATGTTAAACAAATCCAACAACATTATAAATTTGAGTCACATTTCTTTCTCAGCCACCGAAGTTTGTTCGGCTTTACAAAAACTCACCTCAAAAGCTTGCATGGGCCCTGATGACATCTCTTACTTAGTCTATAAAAATTGTGCGCCTGTGCTCTGTTTACCCATCTCCATCCTATTTCAGAAATCAGTCAACTCTGGCATCTTTCCTAATAAATGGAAAACCTCGTATGTTTCACCGAGATTCAAGTCGGGATCAGGCGATAAAGCCCTGATTAAGAACTTCAGACCAATATCAATCATCTCAATCCTACCTAAACTATTCGAAAAACTAGTATCTGACAAAATATGTCCAATCCTTCGCCCTATAATTAATAATCAACAACATGGCTTTGTTCAAAAAAAATCTACAGCGACCAATCTGCTCTCGTTCACCCAGTATGTATCTAATGTACTGGATGAGGGGGGGCAGGTCGATTGCATTTACACCGATTTCGCCAAATGTTACGATAAAATCTGCCATAAACTTCTTATCACAAAATTAGAAACCCTAGGAATCAACGGGCAAATACTAAAATGGTTAGAAAGTTTCCACACTAATAGAAAACAAATTATTGTAATCCGGAAAACGGGAGAAGATGGCGGGTTGACTGAGTTCTTCTCAGACCCTATTAATGTCCCATCGGGACTGATTCAGGGGGGACACGTATCTACCATGCTCTTTCTTTGTTTTATTAAAGACCTCTCTGAACAGATTCCTTACAACGTGGAACATTGGTTCTTTGCTGATGATCTGAGAATAGCCAAAATAATCAAAAATCCTCAAGATACACAGGCGTTACAAGCAGCAGTGTCATGTCTGTTCTCCTGGTGTGATCAAAACCTGATGAAATTAAACATCAACAAGTGTAAATATATGAGCTTTTCTCATAAACACAACCCACACCCCAGTACTTACCACATCAACAACATAGAGTTAGAACAGATATCCTCTGTACGAGACCTGGGAGTGTACCTACAACCTAACTTGAAATTCAACACACATTTTGAAATTATACTTAATAAATCCTACAGAATGCTTGGCTTCCTAATGAGGAATACTCGAGATTTCATTAATGCAAAAACACTCAAAATGATCTACTATGCTTACGTTCGATCAAATCTCGAGTATTGCTCAGTCATATGGAACCCCAAGTATAATGTTCACATCCAATCTCTAGAAGCTCTTCAAAAAAAATTCCTAAGATACCTTGCCTTTAAACAACAAACAACAATTGGGGCCAACTACTCTGAAATTATGGCAAGCAACAACATAATGAGCCTAGAAAAAAGACGAAACATCATAGATCTCACGTATCTCTACAAAATCCTGAACAACCAAATCGACTGCCCAGAACTCCTTGAACAAATCAATTTTAGAGTAAACGTCAGAAGGACTAGATGTGAGGATGTGTTCATGGTTCCATATAGGAGGAAAGAAGTAGGATTACATTCACCTATTAACAGGATGCACACCATGGGAAATCTGGCTGGGAGAGCAGGCATTGACATATTTAATTGTAATCTGACGAACATCAAACATCTGTTTGATTGTGATTGAATGAATGTGTTGTAAATATTAATATGAATGAATGAAGTGCATGCGAATGAAGGATTTTTTTTTTATCTCTACCTAGACATAAGCATTAGATTTAGACATTTTTTATATTATATTATTTTTGTTTATAATTAGTTATTTTATATTTTTATGTATTATTGTATTTGTATTTATGTAATATTGTATATTGGGTTAGAAGCCCGTGAATAAAATAAATTAAAAATTAAATTAAAATTAAAATTATTATAATTAGGATGCTGAAATGGCAGATACGCATTTAGCATATGGAGTTGCCAACAGGAACATTTGGGATCACGTGAAAAACATAGTTTACGAAATCTGGTAGCAAGAATCCTGTTGGCATTCGATGACCTGACAGAAAAACCTGGAATCTTCCGCAACATTCGACGGAACATGATGAAGAGGTTCAACCTTTGCATCCAGGAAGGTGGACGCCACTTCCAACAGTTCCTCTAAGGGAATTGAGAAGGGAGGGAGAGAGAGAGAGAGAGAGAAAGAGAGAGAGAGAGAGAGAGAGAGAGAGCGAAAGAGAGAGAGAGAAAGGCAAGAAGGTGGAGGGACAGTTCTGAGTTAGAACTAAGGTACTAAAGTCACCATTGGTTTCAAAAATTTGTGTGAGGAGAATCCATAGTGTGTACTATGGCTAAATAAAGAATGGCAACAGTCTTTTTTATTTTGTAGTCATGAATTTTTTGCTAGCTCTGGCGTTCGGACCGGGTGGACTAGCTTACCACTGAGCTAATCGTGCGCGCCTAATCGTTTCTCATTGAACATACTAACACAAAATGTTTTTTTTTTTTTTTTAATACCTTTTTGTTTATATCAAAATAGTATAAAACATAATAAAGACTGCAAAAGTTTATTAATTTTACAAAATATTATCCTGTTTTTTTCAAGACTTCTATTAAGAGTTGGCAATCGGTAAATATTTGTTATTTAATTAGTATTGTTTATGATAGAAGAACCTACCTACATATTTACCTGGATTTATTTCATAAACTCTATTTTCGTTTGGAAAATTCGCTAGTTTTTTTTTTCTCTCGTAGAGAAGCATAAGAAAAACCATCCTTACATTATCAAGGCAGTCTCTCAGGGGCTTACATGAATAATAATTATGTGTATTGTGATACCAATAGTATCTGATATAACTCAATTTACAGATGGTATTACCCCCAAAAAACCCATAAGTTATTGGTTTTACAACAGGTCAGATACAGGTATGAATAAAATATTCCATCAGATTTTTTTGATAATTCAAATAATATTGACCGCCGAGATTAGAACCTCGGTCATGCGTCTACCACTCTTAGCACCATCTAGCTAACATCACTGACAATCTGAAAAGCACGAAATTTATCATTTGAATTTTCCTAAACTGGCTGATGAAGGCATGTGAGACCGCGGTATTCAAAAAAAGCAATGTAAACAATTTTTGTAAACAATACAAGACGCCCTTACACAGTCTACAGCTAGAAAACTCTTAGGATTTTTGAAGAGTTTTTGGCAAACATCTAATAATTTTTTCCCAGAAGATCACGAGATAATTTTTTTTTAGTATCCTCGGGGCGGCCGCCAACTTTTATCAAACTTGCCCATGTCTGTGCCAAAATTTGTTCGGACAAATGTCGAGTGTTTTATTTAATAAAAAAGTTTTTTTGAGTGTTTTTTTCTGTTCAGGTGTAAAAAAATATGACAAACCAAATCGTAAAAAACAAAGTAGTGTAGCTAAAAACATCGAAATTTTGTTGGCTTTCTGCAAAAGTGTTCAGAATCAACTCATCTTAAACAGGAAAAAAGTACTGACCTGAAGAATAAGCCAAAGTCGGACTTTTTCGGAAAGTTGCAAAAAATCACTTTGTGCAGTTACGAGGGCGAATCCGAAAAAACGGATTGCAGATCCGGCCTGGAAATGTCGTCAGTAATCTACCATTAACGGGTGTAAACGTTTTTTTGGTCCACCCTGTATAAACTACTAAACAATTATATTCAATGCTCTAATTTACAAGAGATAATAGAAAAGAAAACGCCCAACCCTTTGCTTAGGAATAGGACTATTGAGCCATTCACAGTGCCTCACCCAAGGTTTACAAAATTGCATGAATCCCCCCTAGTTAAGGCAATGACACTGTGTAATTATCTTCATATTGACATCAGTGAATTCTCACTGCCAAAAGAAATGTTTAAGATGAAATGCTTAGACTACCTACAACAAGAAAATAAGAGATATTTTGTCACTCATATGGTAGAATATATGCATTATATACCCTTTATATTTTGATAACTTGCAAAACTATTTATATTTATAAGTATAATAGCGAACATTAGTATTGTTGTTTTCAATTGTAAATTTTGTAAACAATGTTATGTTCTAAAAAAAAAAAAAATTATTTAAACAATGAAAAAAATAAAAAAGAGTAGAAAAATATATAAAAACATAATGTCGTTACTAAAGGGCGGGGTTATTATGTATGGCAATCTCTTCCACCCAACCCTTGGAGTTCCCTATCTAGATATTTCAATTATAAAAAGAAGCTAAATGAATAAAATAAACAAATAAAAATATATACAAACATGTTTTTTAAAAAATAAGATTAAAATTAATTTATATTTTCATAACCCCGCCTTTTAGTTAGAACATACCTAATTATGTTTCATATATTTTTCTATCATTTTTCATTTTTACTGTACATAGGTACTGTTTCCATTTTTTTCATTGTTAAAATAATTATACATGTAGGTACATACCTATAGTTTATATCTAACTAGCGGGCTGTCGCCCGCTTTGCGGGCCGAGGCATGGCCCGCAAAGCAAAAAATCCTTTTTCGCCAATGGCAGGTGTTGTAGTGGGAATTTCGAAAAAAAAAAAAAAAAAAAAATCTTATTGCACATCTAGACTATAAGACAAAGCTACCTACCAAATTTCAGCTTCCTAGGACTTACCAGTTCGGAGAAACAGTGATGAATCAGTGAGTGAGTGAGTCAGTCAGTGAGTGAAACTCTCTTTTATAAGTATAGATAAAGTGTTGAATAATAATGATATTTTTTTTTTTCTTCTCAATTTTAAAATGGGGGTTTCGGTCTATACTCGGTATATTTCATACAAGAGTACCACCTATAGGCCTCATATTTTATGAGTACTTATTATTATTATTATTCCCCTTGTATAGTGATTACTTGATTAGTGAGTAAGCAATGTAAGCATGTTATAGGCGAATGTTGAACTATGTTCGTCTGTCCCGGTAGCTCATTGGTAAAGGCGGCACTGTGTGAATCCAGAGATTCCAGAGGTCGTGGGTAAGTGTCGGTTTTCCCTATCTTACACAGTACGCAATCCGTGACTTAGCGCCACAGAGGTATTACAAAGACGTCTATTAATTCCGCCCTAAATCCATGCTGAATCCGGGACTTGAACCACCGACCTCTAGGTTACAAATCAAAAGTCAAATCAAATTAAGTATATTTAATGTGACATTAAACTTACATACTAGCATTAACATTAAGACGATTACCTGACAGTTATTATAATTTAAGACTAGATAGTATAAACACAAGATTACAGAAGAGCTTTTTAAGTTGCTCAGACAAGAAGTACTTTTAGTTAAACTCCGCCGCCTTATCGATGAAGCTACTGAGGACTTCTCATCTTCTGTCCCGGTAGCTCATTGGTAAAGGCGGCACTGTGTGAATCCAGAGATTCCAGAGGTCGTGGGTTCGAAACCCAGCCGGAACATGACAAGTTATCCTCCCATTTGGGATTTTTACAACATAATACTTAATACTTATTATTATTATTATTATACGTCTTGGGCTTACTACTGGAATAATGGGACTTGATAGTCCTAATCGGGCAGTATAAATAAGGCGATATTATTATTATTAAACCAAAAAAATCCCTATTTTATATTATTTTCAGGAACACTTGGGATCGACGGCCAGGAACCTGAAAGCCTTGGTCACCAAGCATTCGTTCAAAGAAAGACTGAAAACCACTGCTACATATCTCCAGAAACTCAAGGACATTATCGAGGACGTAAGTATTTTGGTGGAAGTAGCTCTGTAAGTATATTTTTTTTTCATCCTAGATGGGGGTTGTGACACATTAAATCCAATGATTTTGAGGTGCTAACTACGAATTTGACATGTAATTTTAGGTAACTGTTACGTTAAGTAACCAGTAGCGAACTCTCACTTATTTTCGAGTAATAAAGAAAGTCGTATGGTGGTCACACCAGTTTATTAGACATTAACTGCGTTTACCCTTCTTGACCTCTCTTTTGACCTTATTGGCCTCTCTTTTGTCCTTATTTTTATCCTATAAAATATATAAGACCTGTTTGACTGCTGGAGTAAAGGGACTTTTCAGTCTTACTGATATGTCCTGGCCTAACTCACAATACTTAATATACATAGAAATGAAAATGCATTATTAGTTTATTTACAGAAAAGAGGAAACTTTATTGAACAGAACTCAATCGTGGTGAAAAATTAGACTGAGAGGAAAACGGAAAATCTAGGTTTTCATAGCCGCGATGTTTTGGCCAGAATTTATGGAACTCATATATATCAATTTTCCCCCCCGTAATGTGTGAGCCGCATTTGGTCCACATGTCGTCGCCAGACTCTGTCATCGTCCAACAGTACCCAGTAGTGAACAGCACCTTCCCGCCTTTGAACATTCCCAAACTTCCATTTACATTCACGAGTATAATTTCGCACTTGAACGCGGTCACCTTCTTCAAATCTCCGTGCTACCTCTTGAGGTTTGTCTTGAGTGATAACAGGAACTTTGGGTCTCATGATATTATCCAATCTCGTTCTCACATCCCTCCCCAACATCAACATGTAGGGACTCATCCCCTCCGTATTAGGGACCTTCCTAAGTTGCATGAGAAGTCTTCCTAACTTTAAATTTACATCACCTGGTTCATCTTTCATACAGTGAAGGTGCTTCTTGATTGTCTGTACATTTCTTTCGGGACTGCCGTTAGAGGAAGGGTGGAAAGCGGCAGATAATTTATGTATAATTCCATTACTTTCAAGGAAGTTTTTGAAAATGTGAGATGTGAACTGGGGCCCGTTGTCCGATACTAGAACTGAACAAATACCAAACTGAGAGAATAATTTGCGAAGTTCTTTTATACAAAAATCAGTATTAGTTGTCTTGGTAGGTATAACTTCTATCCATTTAGTAAAAACGTCCACAATGATAAAATAATAGAGTCCATCTTCAGGTCCTGCGAAATCTATGTGCACCCGCTGCCACGGAGCCTGGGCGGGTTCCCACGGGTGACATTGTACCTTCGGCGGATTATTCTGTTTTTCACAACGGTACTTGCATTTACGTACCATTTCCTCAATATCTTTGTCAATATTTATTTCTCGTATCCAATCTCTTCCTAGTATAGGATCAACATTCTGATTGATAATGAATAATTTACCAGAAAATGGCTTTTCCTTGTATTTCCCATTTACAAAACATACACCTTTGGGTTGAATTATTTCCCCTGTATATGTTTTCATTCGAACATTTGTACTAAAAATTCTATTTTCAATGTTCAGTGCCTTGTAATCGCAATATGAAATAGAGGACAGTGCCGCCCCTGTATCAATCTCCATACTAATTGGTTTATCTTCTATTTTAATATTTACCATGAATTTATCTGACTTGGCGCTCTGCAGCACGTTTATCTCGAAATCTTCGTTATCACTTGAAGACGTGTTGTCATCTACCTGATGCTGCGGCGTCTTGTAGCTCTTGTTTTTAGCAGCTCCTCGGTCCTGTGACATGCATACTCTGGCTATGTGTCCCAGCTTGCTACACTTTCGGCAGAATTCATTTCGAAAGCGACACACGTTAGCTCTGTGACTTGCCTCCCCGCAGCGGTAGCATTTACCTGCTAATGAAGAGAGAGGATTATTTTTATTTAGCATAGGAAAAGTGTTAGGTGGTCGAGACTTGTTATTGTAATTTATGTTGGCTGATTTATCGTTTACTTGGTGTGTAGGTTGTATATAGTAATTATCTTTGGATGTAGGTATTGTGCTTATTACCTTGTTTTCTGTTTTTGAAAACTCTATTGTTACAGCTTTGTTGATAAATTCCTGGAATGTAGCATTATTCTTTTCCTGTAATAACTGTATGCGAACATCTTGGTCCTGAATACCTCGTATGAACTGCAAGGTAAGAAATGCATTAGCAGTGCAGTGATTGCAGTTCTGACAGTTGAACTCGCAATGTTGAGACAGCTTCTTAAGCTCTGTAGCGTATTCTAAAATGGATTCATCAGGCTGCTGTGTACGAGATATGAACTTGCTTTGTAATGCCCAAATACTGGGTCTAGGTTCATAATAATCCCGCAACATTGCTACAAGTGCATCGTAACTTTTGGTCATAGGTTCATCAGGTGTACACATATTATACAACTTTTCGTGCATCTGAGGAGTAATTGCATGCAACAAAGTGTATATTTTGATTTTATTATTAGAGTTTCCCTTCAATAGCATAAACGTTTCGAGACGTTTGATAAAATTTGTAAAAGTTTCATCTTGTTGATATCCAACAAAAGTCAAATTAGAAGTGGTGTTTTGACTGACAGGGCTGGTTGTTATGGCATTTGAATGGCTAGTATGTGTACTTGCTGTTATTCTACTTTTGAAATCTAGTATTGAAACTTTTATACCTGTAATGGTCTCGTACATGCTAAACCTGTAGTCTTCGTGCGAATTCCTCTCATCTTCTTTTGAAACCAGCGTGTCCATCTCGTCCTGTATCTTCTCGTATCTTCCCTTGTACTCCTCCACATTCCGCTCGTATATCACCAATTCATGTAGCGTAGTATTTTCTGTAATCTTGTCCTTTGTTTTTGTCAGCAACGCCTTCACTGAAGCTCTCTTTATCTTCAGCTGCTCCATTTCACATATATACACTTTAAACTTTCACCTTCGTCGCCAATTTGATATGTCCTGGCCTAACTCACAATACTTAATATACATAGAAATGAAAATGCATTATTAGTTTATTTACAGAAAAGAGGAAACTTTATTGAACAGAACTCAATCGTGGTGAAAAATTAGACTGAGAGGAAAACGGAAAATCTAGGTTTTCATAGCCGCGATGTTTTGGCCAGAATTTATGGAACTCATATATATCACTTACCTCGGCAGTATAAACAAGGTATATTCTATTCTATTCTATTCTATTCTATTGGCCTCTCTTTTGACCTTATTGGCCTCTCTTTTGACCTTATTGACCTCTCTTTTGACCTTATTGGCCTCTCTTTTGACCTTATTGACCTCTCTTTTGACCTTATTGGCCTCTCTTTTGACCTTATTGACCTCTCTTTTGACCTTCTTGACCTCTCTTTTGACCTTATTGGCCTCTCTTTTGTCCTTATTGGCCTCTCTTTTGACCTTCTTGACCTCTCTTTTGACCTTCTTGACCTCTCTTTTGACCTCCTTCACCTCTCTTTTGACCTTCTTGACCTCTCCTTTGACCTCCTTCACCTCTCTTTTGACCTCCGTCACCTCTCTTTTGACCTTCTTGACCTCTCTATTCACTTCTCTTTTGACCTTCTTGACCTCTCTTTTCACCTCCGTCACCTCTCTTTTGACCTTCTTGACCTCTCTATTCACTTCTCTTTTGACCTTCTTGACCTCTCTTTTCACTTCTCTTTTGACCTTCTTGACCTCTCTTTTCACCTCCGTCACCTTTCTTTTGACCTTCTTGACCTCTCTTTTCACTTCTCTTTTGACCTTCTTCACTTCTCTTTTGACCTTCTTGACCTCTCTTTTGACCCATAGCCGCAGCACGCGTTGCCCGACGTCTTCATCTGGCTGATCAGCCACGGGAAACGCACCGCGTACCAGCGGATACCTGCCCGCGAGCTCGTCTTCTCCATAGTGGAGGAGGAGTGCGGGAAGTACTGCTCCAAGGTCAACTCTCTCTTCCTCAAGGTAAGGCCCCGCCCAGGCTGGGTGAGGTTACGTCATCTTCTCCATAGTGGAGGAGGAGTGCGGGAAGTACTGCTCCAAGGTCAACTCGCTCGTCCTCAAGGTAAGGCCCCACCCAGGCTGGGTGAGGGTACGTCATCTTCTCCATAGTGGAGGAGGAGTGCGGGAAGTACTGCTCCAAGGTCAACTCTCTCTTCCTCAAGGTAAGGCCCCACCCAGGCTGGGTGAGGTTACGTCATCTTCTCCATAGTGGAGGAGGAGTGCGGGAAGTACTGCTCCAAGGTCAACTCTCTCTTCCTCAAGGTAAGGCCCCGCCCAGGCTGGGTGAGGTTAACTCTTCTCCATAGTGGAGGAGGAGAGCGTGAAGTACTGCTCCAAGGTCAACTCTCTCTTCCTCAATGTAAGGCCCCACCCAGGCCGGGTGAGGTTATTAGATACCGAAGTAACTGGTACGATACCCTTTGATTGGAGGAGAAAATTAAAACCAAAATACTTTTCAGTTTAAAGTTATTTATCATAAATTTGTGTTATTCACTTCCGTGATATCACAACTACTCAAACTCCCTTTACGAAATCTACGCTGAAACCGGGACTTGAACCACCAACCTCTATTTTACAAATCAAGTCAAATCAAATCAAATATATTTAATGTGACATAGAGTTATGTTAAACTTACATACTAGCATTAACATTAAGACAATTACTAGACAGATATTATAATTTAAGACTAGATAGTATAAACACAAGATTATTATTCAGAGAAGAGCTTTTTAAGTTTAACTAAAAGAATCATGTGGCTCAGACAAGAATTACTTTTAGTTAAACTCCGCCGCCTTATCGATGAAGCTACTGAAGACTTCTCACCTTCTGTCCCGGTAGCTCAGTGGTAAACGCGGCACTCTGTGAATCCAGAGAATCCAGATGTCGCGGGTTCGAAACCCAGCCGGGACATGACAAGTTATCCTCCCATTTAGGATTTTTACCACACAATAATATGTCTTGGGGTTACTGCTGGAATAATGGGACTTTAATAGTCTTAATCGGGCAGTTTAAATAAGGCGATATTACTATTGCCGCCTTATCCGCCGCATTACCGAGGACTTTTCGTCTTCTGATTTCAGCTTCCGGGAAAGAAGAGCATGGGACCTAACGGCTGGACCATTCAGGCCAAACTGCAGATGTACCTCTGGCTGGGACTGGTCAAGCACAAGAAGTACTTCGCCACCGGGATACCCAAGGGCTACGAAATGTCGCATGAGATCCGAAACGCGGAGCGGCCCCGCGCTCTACCCCCCTCTGTGATACATTATAGTGAGAAATATGTGAGTTACCCCCCTCTGTGATACATTATAGTGAGAAATATGTGAGTCACCCCCCTCTGTGATACATTATAGTGAGAAATATGTGAGTTACCCCCCTCTGTGATACATTATAGTGAGAAATATGTGAGTCACCCCCCTCTGTGATACATTATAGTGAGAAATATGTGAGTTACCCCCCTCTGTGATACATTATAGTGAGAAATATGTGAGTTACCCCCCTCTGTGATACATTATAGTGAGAAATATGTGAGTCACCCCCCTCTGTGATACATTATAGTGAGAAATATGTGAGTTACCCCCCTCTGTGTGATACATTATAGTGAGAAATATGTGAGTTACCCCCCTCTGTGATACATTATAGTGAGAAATATGTGAGTTACCCCCCTCTGTGATACATTATAGTGAGAAATATGTGAGTTACCCCCCTCTGTGTGATACATTATAGTGAGAAATATGTGAGTTACCCCCCTCTGTGATACATTATAGTGAGAAATATGTGAGTTACCCCCCTCTGTGATACATTATAGTGAGAAATATGTGAGTTACCCCCCTCTGTGATACATTATAGTGAGAAATATGTGAGTTACCCCCCTCTGTGATACATTATAGTGAGAAATATGTGAGTTAACCCCCCTCTGTGTGATACATTATAGTGAGAAATATGTGAGTTACCCCCCTCTGTGATACATTATAGTGAGAAATATGTGAGTTAACCCCCTCTGTGTGATACATTATAGTGAGAAATATGTGAGTTACCCCCCTCTGTGTGATACATTATAGTGAGAAATATGTGAGTTACCCCCCTCTGTGATACATTATAGTGAGAAATATGTGAGTTACCCCCCTCTGTGATACATTATAGTGAGAAATATGTGAGTTACCCCCCTCTGTGATACATTATAGTGAGAAATATGTGAGTCATCCCCCCTCTGGTATACATTATAGTGAGAAATATGTGAGTTACCCCCCTCTGTGATACATTATAGTGAGAAATATGTGAGTTACCCCCCTCTGTGTGATACATTATAGTGAGAAATATGTGAGTTACCCCCCTCTGTGTGATACATTATAGTGAGAAATATGTGAGTTACCCCCCTCTGTGATACATTATAGTGAGAAATATGTGAGTTACCCCCCTCTGTGTGATACATTATAGTGAGAAATATGTGAGTTACCCCCCTCTGTGATACAGTATAGTGAGAAATATGTGAGTTACCCCTCTCTGTGTGATACATTATGGTGAGAAATATGTGAGTTACCCCCCTCTGTGTGATACATTATAGTGAGAAATATGTGAGTTACCCCCCTCTGTGATACATTATAGTGAGAAATATGTGAGTCATCCCCCCTCTGGTATACATTATAGTGAGAAATATGTGAGTTACCCCCCTCTGTGATACATTATAGTGAGAAATATGTGAGTTACCCCCCTCTGTGTGATACATTATAGTGAGAAATATGTGAGTTACCCCCCTCTGTGTGATACATTATATTATTATTATTTAATTCTTTATTGGTGAACTACATACATTCAACAAAATAGGACAATTCGTCGTCGGTCTAGCAATATGAGCTATGTGGCAAAACCCTAATTTTACAGGAGAGACAAAAAACGTTTTACGTCGCCCTGTTGTAAAAAAACGTAATTTTAATTGGATGACCTGAAAGGCACAATTTTTGTGGTCCTAAATATGTAATTTTTTTCATTTTTTATTAAGGCTATCATTGCTTTTTTTCCAATTTACTGTTTTTTGTATCACATAGCTTTTATTGTCTTTTTTCTCATTTGACACATGGCTTTTATTTTTTTTTCAATACCAGCTATGTGCCAAAAATGCCTTACAATATCAGCTATGTGTAAAAAAGTGAAAAGAAACACAATCAAATAAAATGTCATTAATAATAAAATTATGAATTTTCGTAGTTTTCATTGCTGTAAGTAAGCTCACCTACAAAATGCCCATGCCCACTCCCAGATTTGAAATCGCTTCTTGTTAAAATGTTAATCTCACACTGTAGTTCTATTGTAGTAAATTCTATCTCATAGTCATAATATTATTATTATTAATAATAATAGGAAGATTAAGAATAATGTAAACTGAATGGTATCTAATTAGGTTTTTAATAAATATGTGAGTTACTAGGTAATAATAATCGTATGGCATTTTTGTCCGGGAGATTGGTTGGATAACTCCAACCAATTATTATTCGGACGCCAGAGCAGAGATTATTATATAATACGTCCCTTATGAGACGGGGGTTTTACCCTCCAGGGCGTTGCCCTACCTTACCAACTACTTAAATTAACCTCACCCAGCCTGAGTGGAGTCGGGAATAGCCAGCATCACGCAATTCCCACCCAGACGGTCACCCATCCAAGTACGAACCACGCTGGACGTTGCTTAGGTAGATACCTATTATTATAATTTTATTATCTTTATTGTTAGTCAGTATCGAAACCATCTGAAAATTTCTATCTGCATTCACTGTCTTCTGCTACATCTCATCATCCGTACTTATTATCTAGTTACTGCCAGCGTCTATGGCACGTTGAATACACCAGTTCCCCGCGGATCACTGAGTTAATCAATAATAAGAATAAAATGTATGTAGGTAACTAAATAAAAACACTTCTGGTTGTTTATTTGTAAAAACAAAAAAGATTAATCATAGGTAGGTATAGGTAATAACAAAAAAACTATGTGTGTGTACCTAATAAAACAAAACAATATACCTAGTTAACTAAACAGGAACTTCAAAATGTAAAAATAGTAAAGGACTTTGCAACTAAGCTATGTGTTAAACGGACACATAGTTGAAATTACATACTCATGCACTGTGAAATTTAAAAATATTTACTCACATAGCTTGTATTGTTTGGCACATGATTTATATTGTAAAAACATAAAATGGAACCTTCACATAGCCATTGTTATTTTCCTTAATAACTTCATTCCAGTAAGTTTCATCACATAGCTGATCTTACAGATCGATCGGCAAGACCAAGACGGTTCCGGCGATAACCATAACTCCATTTGGCCAAAATTGACACATAGCTCATATTGCTAGACCGACGACGACATGCTAAAAAAAAAAAAAAATTAAAAAAAGAATATGTAGTGAACCAAGGGGCGAGGTTAAAGCCTGTGGCTTTCTCTTCCACCGAACCCCATTATAGTGAGAAATATGTGAGTTACCCCCCTCTGTGATACATTATAGTGAGAAATATGTGAGTTACCCCCCTCTGTGTGATACATTATAGTGAGAAATATGTGAGTTACCCCCCTCTGTGATACAGTATAGTGAGAAATATGTGAGTTACCCCTCTCTGTGTGATACATTATGGTGAGAAATATGTGAGTTACCCCCCTCTGTGTGATACATTATAGTGAGAAATATGTGAGTTACCCCCCTCTGTGATACATTATAGTGAGAAATATGTGAGTTACCCCCCTCTGTGTGATACATTATAGTGAGAAATATGTGAGTTACCCCCTCTGTGATACATTATAGTGAGAAATATGTGAGTTACCCCCCTCTGTGTGATACATTATAGTGAGAAATATGTGAGTCACCCCCTCTGTGTGATACACTATAGTGAGAAATATGTGAGTTACCCCCCTCTGTGTGATACATTATAGTGAGAAATATGTGAGTTACCCCCCTCTGTGATATATTATAGTGAGAAATATGTGAGTTACCCCCCTCTGTGTGATACATTATAGTGAGAAATAGGGTCTGCCTAATCGCTTGACCACGAAAAACGTTGACCAGATCGAAAAACTCGGACCCGGAGGGGAATTCCTATTATCATGAGATTTCATTCAACAACACCCCTCTTTTACAACCTTACGTGATTAACCCTGGTCAGCATGTGTTCAACGGAATTACATGGCTAAAATACAGTTTTTTTTTTAAATTTATGATTTATTCATGATATAAAGCCTATAAGTTTTATGAATACTCAATAAAGATGATTTTTAAATATCATCCCGATCGCAAGTATGTACAAAAAATATGATTTTTATTAAGATTCTTTCCACTATTCTGTATGACCCATTACTGCGGCCCTGAATGTTGTAATGTGCTCAGAAGAAGGGAATCATAATGGATTACAACAAAGATAATACCCACAAAGTTTCGTCTCGGTCGGCCGTATAGTATGTCGTACAGAAAACATTGACCAGATGGGAGGGACCTCAAAAATCTGCCCCTGTTGTTTGTGAAGATCTGAATTTTTTTATACAAACTTATATACAGTGCTGCTATATTCATGCAAAAAATCATAACGCTATAAGCTACGGCGTGACCTAGAGAGAAGCCATTGACTGGCCCTTGTAAGGCCCATAGCTGCGGCCCTGAATGTTGTAATGTGCTCAGATCAAGGGAATCATAATGGATTACAACAGAGATAATACCCACAAAGTTTCATCTCGGTCGGCTGTATAGGATGCTCTGACAGAAAACATTGACCAGATGGGAGGGACCTCAAAAATCTGCCCCTGTTGTTTGTGAAGATCTGAATTTTTTTATACAAACTTATATACAGTGCTGCTATATTCATGCAAAAAATCATAACGCTATAAGCTACGGCGTGACCTAGAGAGAAGCCATTGACTGGCCCTTGTAAGGCCCTTAGCTGCGACCCTGAATGTTGTAATGTGCTCAGATGAAGGGAATCATAAGGGATTACAACAAAGATAATAACTAAAGAGTTTCATCTCGGTCGGCTGTATAGTATGCTCTGACAGAAAACATTGACCAGATGGGAGGGACCTCAAAAATCTGCCCCTGTTGTTTGTGAAGATCTGATTTTTTTTACACAAACTTATATACAGTGCTGCTCTATTCATGCAAAAAATCATAACGCTATAAGCTACGGCGTGACCTACAGAGAAGCCATTGACTGGCCCTTGTAAGGCCCTTAGCTGCGGCCCTGAATGTTGTAATGTGCTCAGATCAAGGGAATCATAATGGATTACAACAGAGATAATACCCACAAAGTTTCATCTCGGTCGGCTGTATAGGATGCTCTGACAGAAAACATTGACCAGATGGGAGGGACCTCAAAAATCTGCCCCTGTTGTTTGTGAAGATCTGAATTTTTTTACACAAACTTATATACAGTGCTGCTCTATTCATGCAAAAATCATAACGCTATAAGCTACGGCGTGACCTACAGAGAAGCCATTGACTGGCCCTTGTAAGGCCCTTAGCTGCGGCCCTGAATGTTGTAATGTGCTCAGATCAAGGGAATCATAATGGATTACAACAGAGATAATACCCACAAAGTTTCATCTCGGTCGGCTGTATAGTATGCTCTGACAGAAAACATTGACCAGATGGGAGGGACCTCAAAAATCTGCCCCTGTTGTTTGTGAAGATCTGAATTTTTTTACACAAACTTATATACAGTGCTGCTATATTCATGCAAAAAATTAAAACGCTATAAGCTACGGCGTGACCTACAGAGAAGCCATTGACTGGCCCTTGTAAGGCCCATAGCTGCGGCCCTGAATGTTGTAATGTGCTCAGATGAAGGGAATCATAAGGGATTACAACAAAGATAATACCCACAAAGTTTCATCTCGGTCGGCCGTATAGTATGCTCTGACAGAAAACATTGACCAGATGGGAGGGACCTCAAAAATCTGCCCCTGTTGTTTGTGAAGATCTGATTTTTTTTACACAAACTTATATACAGTGCTGCTATATTCATGCAAAAAATTAAAACGCTATAAGCTACGGCGTGACCTACAGAGAAGCCATTGACTGGCCCTTGTAAGGCCCATAGCTGCGGCCCTGAATGTTGTAATGTGCTCAGATCAAGGGAATCATAAGGGATTATAACTAAGATAATACCCACAAAGTTTCATCTCGGTCGGCCGTATAGTATGCTCTGACAGAAAACATTGACCAGATGGGAGGGACCTCAAAAATCTGCCCCTGTTTTTTGTGAAGATCTGAATTTTTTTACACAAACTTATACAGTATGTCTCAGAAGTCCTAGCGGAGGCCCTGTAACTTTTGAAAGGCCCTGTAACTAGACATAGGAAAAGGCCCATGGCAAATCTGATGGTGATGTTAAAATTCAGGTTCGACACCCGGAAGTGACATTTTTTGATAAAAAATGGCCATTTCTCTCAAAATTTAAATGAGAAGGTATACTTTGGGTTTCATATTATCAATCTAGCGGCCATAACAGGTAATTATACAAAATTTCATTTTTCTGCCACAATCAGGGGCGGAGGTATGGAGGCTGAAAGTTGAAAAATCAGATACCACATTGATTGGCAATGTGGGATCTATTGCTCACAAAATGTTTTTTAAAATCGTTCTTTTAAGCACCAAAACAATGAAAACGCCAATACCTATGTATCACCCTTCAATCAGTGTCGGAGTAAAAAATCATTATGTTGAAGATTATGATTTCAAGTTTACCTACTGCACAAATATCACAACTAAAATATTTACCATGTATTAGGTAATAAAGTAGGAAAGTATTACTTTTCATTTTACAAGCTTCTGAGTTCGTTGACTTAATGAAAAAATATCAATATGTACTATTTCAATAATTTTATTAATAATGCATGTTTCCGTATGAATTCGGTTCGACTCTTAAGAATTGTCATGGTGAGAAGAAAAACTATGCTAAATGTGAATAAGAGCTTCATTATTATTATCATAAGAAACACAAGAAAATGATGGCCAGAATAATAAAGTTTAAAAACAATTTTAAATAAATTAAAAAAGAAAACAAAAAAAAATTAATTTCCATCGCTGATGAAAGGTAAGTGCAATGTAGTGTTGTCGACTACCAACTTGGAGACCGAAGCTTCAAGTTGGAAAAAAATCACAATCTGGTTATTTTTTTACTCCGCCACTGATTGAATGGTGATACAGATATTGGTGTTTTCATTGTTTTGTTACTTCAAATACACTTCTTCTATCCTTTTAAAACCAATTTTTAGTGCAATAGGTCCTAAATGGTCAATCAATGAGGTACCTGATTTTTCAACTTTCAGCCTACATAGCTCCGCCCCTGATTGTGGCAGAAAAATGAAACTTTGTATAATTACCTGTTATGGCCGCTAAATTGATAATATGAAACCCAAAGTATACCTTCTCATTTAAATTTCGAGAGAAATGGCCATTTTTTATCAAAAAATGTCACTTCCGGGTGTCGAACCTGAATTTTAACATCACCATCAGATTTGCCATGGGCCTTTTCCTATGTCTAGAAAAAAACAGAATTTCAAAATTCCCATCCGTTCAAAAGTTACAGGGCCTCCGCTAGGACTTCTGAGACATACTGTATACAGTGCTGCTATATTCATGCAAAAAATTAAAACGCTATAAGCTACGGCGTGACCTACAGAGAAGCCATTGACTGGCCCTTGTAAGGCCCATAGCTGCGGCCCTGAATGTTGTAATGTGCTCAGATGAAGGGAATCATAAGGGATTACAACAAAGATAATACCCACAAAGTTTCATCTCGGTCGGCTGTATAGTATGCTCTGACAGAAAACATTGACCAGATGGGAGGGACCTCAAAAATCTGCCCCTGTTGTTTGTGAAGATCTGATTTTTTTTACACAACTTTATATACAGTGCTGCTATATTCATGCAAAAAATCATAACGCTATAAGCTACGGCGTGACCTACAGAGAAGCCATTGACTGGCCCTTGTAAGGCCCATAGCTGCGGCCCTGAATGTTGTAATGTGCTCAGATCAAGGGAATCATAAGGGATTATAACAAAGATAATACCCACAAAGTTTCATCTCGGTCGGCCGTATGGTATGCTCGTACAGAAAACTTTGACCAGATGGGAGGGACCTCAAAAATCTGCCCCTGTTGTTTGTGAAGATTGTTTGTGAAGAAGATGAAGGGAATCATAAGGGATTACAACAAAGATAATACCCACAAAGTTTCATCTCGGTCGGCCGTATAGTATGCTCTGACAGAAAACATTGACCAGATGGGAGGGACCTCAAAAATCTGCCCCTGTTGTTTGTGAAGATCTGAAATTTTTTACACAAACTTATATACAGTGCTGCTATATTCATGCAAAAAATTAAAACACTATAAGCTACGGCGTGACCTACGGAGAAACCATTGACTGGCCCTTGTAAGGCCCTTAGCTGCGGCCCTGAATGTTGTAATGTGCTCAGATGAAGGGAATCATAAGGGATTACAACAAAGATAACCGATTTCCGTTTTTTTGCTGTCAGGATACCTTGTTCTGTAGTCATTTACTACTTGCCAGCCTCTGTGGCGTAACGGTTATGACTACTTCCCGTAGTCCAGAGATCCCTTAGTTCGATCCCCGGTTTGGGCAGAATTTTCGCATAGAAAATCCTGTTCCCTCCGAACACGAGAGGTTGGCATTTCCAGCCCTACTCAGGGTGAGTGAGGTTAATGTGGGTAGCTGGTACGATTCCCAGCGATAAAGGGTAAAACCCCCGTCCTCACTATCTCAAATCAGGACATAAAAACCAAGTAGAATCAATGGACATGAAAGGAGCCTAGACATTGGATCTGGGCGTCCATATATTCCTCTCACCACCGTGATATAGGTGTATCTTTGCCTGTTGCACGGGCACGGAATTATTATTACTTTAATAATTAACTGTTTTTGATTTTCATTTTTAGTAAGTATGTTATTAATACTCATCCATTAATTTTACTCCCCTTTCTGCTGTACCATTAACAACTTTGAGATGTTTCAAGAAGTTTTTTCCTACAAGGTAATCTTTATTCGTTGACCAGGATGTTGGCGGGTACTTTAAGAATGATGTACTTTGATCTAATCTTTTGAAGAAAGTTTTTGTTTCTCGTGAAACCAAAAAATCTAGATTTTTTTTCACTAAAGTTGCAAGTTCGGTTACTTTGCATTCATATTTTTTATTTGTATCCTTCTCATAATCAATAACCATCTTTGTTTCGTATTAGATGGAACCTCTTCATGCTGGACCTACAGCTTCTTGGCCTAACTACCACAGATGGTTAACAATCTTTTTAATAGCAGCCATATCCTTATCTACGAGTATGTTTTGGAAGCTGATGATTTTTTTTTCTTTTACAAGTTAAGTCTCCCTTTGGTGATTTAATTACCTTGGGAGCTTAATACCAATCTTCAACATACGAGTATACTGCCACAATAAAAAGACATTTATTTTTGTGTTAGAAATAACGTTAGCACATATTCTTTTGTACAATTTTTTAAAAAGATGCTATTAAGGAATACAGAAATTAATATAAAAAATTAATTATAGTTTAAAAAATAACACTTTCATTAGTGGTTGAAAAACGAACTCAAGAAAGAATTATCAACTAGAACGGATACTGGATTGATGATAAGAAAAGAGAAGGTAATTTAAAGAAAGCCAAGTGTTTCACAGCCTTGTTATTTGGTAGCCATGAAACAGGAGCTACCGTAGTCGTTTTGTGGTCTGTGTTGAAGCCTGTCCATCCCGTAGTATGCCTCCCTTCTGATGGGCCAGAAGTGACACAATACTTCCCATTTAGGTGTTGGGTCACACGAGTGCACCGAAAGGTATCCCTTACAAACAACTGTAACCAAATTTTTATTACAAATTTTAGTCGGCGTGGGAGTTCGTACCCAGGACCTTCCGCATGGCAAGCGAGTGCTTAACCACAAAAATTATAAAGGGGGTGAAATTATTGGATGAGTAATTGAGTTAATACGTAATAACATAAATTACTAATAATGCAGATCAAAAACAGTTCATTATTCAAATAGTAAAAAGGTCACGCCGTAGCTTATAGCGTTTTAATTTTTTGCATGAATTAGCAGCACTGTATATAAGTTTGTGTAAAAAAAATTCAGATCTTCACAAACAACAGGGGCAGATTTTTGAGGTCCCTCCCATCTGGTCAAAGTTTTCTGTACGAGCATACTATACGGCCGCCCGAGATGAAACTTTGTGGGGTATTATCTTTGTTGTAAACCCTTATGATTCCCTTCATCTGAGCACATTACAACATTCAGGGCCGCAGCTAAGGGCCTTACAAGGGCCAGTCAATGGCTTCTCTGTAGGTCACGCCGTAGCTTATAGCGTTATGATTTTTTGCATGAATATAGCAGCACTGCATATAAGTTTGTGTAAAAAATTCAGATCTTCACAAACAACAGGGGCAGATTTTTGAGGTCCCTCCCATCTGGTCAATGTTTTCTGTCAGAGCATACTATACGGCCGACCGAGATGAAACTTTGTGGGTATTATCTTTGTTATAATCCCTTATGATTCCCTTGATCTGAGCACATTACAACATTCAGGGCCGCAGCTATGGGCCTTACAAGGGCCAGTCAATGGCTTCTCTGTAGGGTCACGCCGTAGCTTATAGCGTTATGATTTTTTGCATGAATATAGCAGCACTGTATATAAGGGTGTGTAAAAAATTCAGATCTTCACAAACAACAGGGGCAGATTTTGAGGTCCCTCCCATCTGGTCAAAGTTTTCTGTACGAGCATACAATACGGCCGACCGAGATGAAACTTTGTCGGTATTATCTTTGTTGTAATCCCTTATGATTCCCTTGATCTGAGCACATTACAACATTCAGGGCCGCAGCTATGGGCTTACAAGGGCCAGTCAATGGCTTCTCTGTAGGTCATCCCGTAGCTTATAGCGTTATGATTTTTTGCATGAATATAGCAGCACTGTACATAAGTTTGTGTAAGAAAAATCAGATCTTCACAAACAACAGGGGCAGATTTTTGAGGTCCCTCCATCTGGTCAAAGTTTTCTGTACGAGCATACCACACGGCCGACCAAGATGAAACTTTCTGGGTATTATCTTTGTGGTAATCCCTTATGATTCCCTTGATCTGAGCACATTAGAATATTCAGGGCCGCAGTTAGGGGCCCTACAGTAATGTAGGAAAGTATACCTGGGAAATTTCAGCACTTCACTTATACCAGGAGCAGAGATAAGGGGCGTTCCCCTCTGTTCACAGTTTTCTGTACGAGAATATCATACGACCGACCGAATTCTGTTTTATTCTTTTATCTTTAAAAAATGAGTTTTATCACAGGCTTTTTTATTTCTTAGCCATGAAACAGGAGCTACCGTTGACGCTTGTGGTCTGTGTTGTAGCCTGCCCATCCCGTAGTATGCCTCCCCTTGATGTGCGAGAAGTGACACAATACTTCCCATTTAGGTGCTGGGTCAACCTGGTCAACTTTAACCAAATTTTTAATACAACTTTTTGTCGGCGCGGGGGTTCGAACCCAGGACCTTCCGCACGACAAGTGAGTCCTTGACAACTGAGCTACACGTGCGCTTCATTTAATGGCCAGTCAACGTTTTCTGTTCAGATCCCGCCGCGTCGTAAGCTTTAGCGTTCTCATTTTTCGTATGAATATAGCAGTAATGTAGATTATTATTATTATTATTATACAATGCTTTATTAGGTATAAATGGACATTATGTACATACAAATAATTAATTTAACAATGAAAAAAAATGGAAACAATATATACAATGAAAATGAAAAAGAATAGAAAATATTTAAAAAACATAAGTCCTAACTAAAGGGCGGGGTTATTGCCTATGGCAATCTCTTCCACCCAACCCTTACCTCAGGTAGATAAGCTTACCTGAGAAATTTCAGAGATTTACCATTATCAGGGGGAGAGATATGAGATCGCTCCCATCCGGTCAATGTTTTCTATCAATTTACAATGATACAACTCTTGGCTACAAGGGTTAAGTAGGGGAAGTGAAGATGTAAACAATACAAATATATAGAAATAACAGAGTACCATCATATACATAACATTCGAGTCAACGTTTTTCGAAAGAAATTTTATACGAAAAAACCCGGGACCCATGTATTCCTTATGGCGGGTCAATGTTTTTCAATCGAGTCAATCTTTTCTGTCGGGTCCGGGTTTTAGTATCGCCCTGAGAAATATGTGAGTTACCCCCTCTGTGATACATTATAGTGAGAAATATGTGAGTTACCCCCCTCTGTGATACATTATAGTGAGAAATATGTGAGTTACCCCCCTCTGTGATACATTATAGTGAGAAATATGTGAGTTTACCCCCCTCTGTGATACATTATAGTGAGAAATATGTGAGTTACCCCCCTCTGTGTGATACATTATAGTGAGAAATATGTGAGTTACCCCCCTCTGTGTGATACATTATAGTGAGAAATATGTGAGTTACCCCCCTCTGTGATACATTATAGTGAGAAATATGTGAGTAACCCCCTCTGTGATACATTATAGTGAGAAATATGTGAGTTACTTCCCTCTGTGTGATACATTATAGTGAGAAATATGTGAGTTACCCCCCTCTGTGTGATACATTATAGTGAGAAATATGTGAGTTACCCCCCTCTATGTGATACATTATAGTGAGAAAATGTGAGTTACCCCCTCTGTGTTACATTATAGTGGGAAATATGTGAGTTACCCCCTCTGTGTGGTACATTATAGTGAGAAATATGTGAGTTAATAATCATCTTAGTAGATCATCTTAGAAGCCAATAAAAAATGGCTTAGGATGGGTCCTCTGTATACAAAAAAAAATAAAACAAATGACTTTTTATTTTATTATTAATCATAAAATGGTTTCTGCCCGACAGAGCTTCCAGATGAGAGCGTACATGTACAGGCGAGATCCTGATTGGCTCCGATGCGTCTGGCCTGTCTGATCCCTTTGCTCGCGTCGTGATTGGCGAATACTGTAAAACGACCCAGGTAATATTAATTATATCGCCTTATTTATACTGCCCGATTAGAACTATGAAGTAAAATTATTCCAGCAGTAAGCCCAAGACGTATTATTATGTGGTAAAAATCCCAAATGGGAGGAAAACTTGTCTTGTCTCAGCTGGGTTTCGAACCCGTGACCTCTGGAATCTCTGGATTCACACAGTGCCGCCTTTACCACTGAGCTACCGGGAGAGACAGGTAAAACATAGGTATAATTTATTAATTAAAATACAAATTCATAGACTCATAGATAAAACACCTCCCGCATATCTGCTGTCTTCTTCATTGTCCCCAACACACTCGCCGCATTTCCGACGTTTCTAAATCGTTTTCCAGGTGATTGACGAAACTTTAAGTCCAACTTGGGATGAAACATTGGTGATGGACGAAATACTAGTTTATGGAACCAGAGAAGAAATCAAAGCGGATCCCCCCGTGATTCTTGTCGAGATATTTGACCAAGATAAAGTAGTAAGTATTCTTCATCTGAGATCAGGGTTGTGTGTTTGAGATACGAGGCGAAGGCCTCGTGATGATGTCATTCTGGCCCAACCCAAGCTGGGTGAGGTTAAAGTGAGTAGCAGGTTTGTGAATTTCCTGCGACAGCGAAAGGATGTCGTAGGAGACCCACCCCTGTCGTGATATTGACCATGCATTTTAAAGCGACGTTAAACCCAAAGAAAATCATTAAGATTAACATTTTAAGTTAGTCATAAGTTTTTTTTTTTAATTATATTTTTTGTCATAATTAAGTTAAGTTGAGACAATGTTATGGATGTATCCGTAGATTAACACATACACGACCGGCACCATTTTCAGTGTATGTACGCATGGGACCGCTATATCTGAGCATATCTGACCTCCTGGGACGAAAAACCCGCTAGGAGAGTAAAATTATACAGGGGTATAGAGTATATTTCTATATTAAAACATAAAAATAGGTGTGCCACCGGTGGGACAAGCAGGTTTGAAATCAAGAAGGTTGTCCCACCGGTGGGACAACCGGTCTATTCATTACACACGCAGTTGTTCCACCGGTGGGACAATCGGTCGTGTATGTGTTAAGATCTTTGAAAAATTCTTGAATGTTCCGGACCTCTCTCCTACAGGGAAAGTCCGAGTTCATCGGCCGCGCCATGGCTAAGCCTCACGTGAAGCTGCTGGAAGACCCCTACACCAAGCCTCGCTTCCCCGCCCCGCTGGAGTGGTACCCTGTCCAGAGAGGCTCGGAGGCTGCTGGAGAACTGCTGGCCACTTTCGAGCTCTTTCAAGTAAGTGGACATTTTTTATATATAATAATAATAATAATTCCGTGTCCGTGAGATAGGTATTGATACCTAAATCACGATGGTGAGAGGATCCTCCAAGTAAAAAAGAAAAAGCATCAAAGAGTGTATTCAGAATAGGTGCAAAACTATTCAATCAGTTACCAGAAGAAATAAAAGGCATTACCTACGTCCACATCACTATTCAGATCACACTTAAAAGATCATCTTGCCAAAAAGAGTCTGTACTCGGTGTCCGAATTTATAGGATAATGTATTTTTACTTTATTTTAGTTTTGTTTTTACCTCAGCTATTTGAATTTTTTTTACATACTTCTAGTAGAGTTTATTAAGTATTAGTTTAATATAGTTTATGAGCTTTTTGTCTAAAATTAATATCTTTTATGTAACTTACCTTTTTCCTATTTTTGACTTTGGTTTATGTGCAGTTATTGTATTTGTCAACCAATAAAAAAAAATAAAAAAAATAAATAAATTATATGGACGCCCAGATCCAATATTTAGGCTCCTTTCATGTCCATTGATTCTATTTGGTTTTAACGTCCTAACTTGAGGTAGACAGGACGGGGGTTTTACCCTCCATTCGCTGGGAATGGTACCAGCTACCCACATTAACCTCACCCAGCCTGGGGAGGGCCGGAATTGCCAGCCTCACATGTTCGGAGGGAACAGAATTTTCTGTGCGAAAAGTCTGAACCAACCGGGAAGCGAACTCAGGATTGCCTTTGGCAATCTCTTCCACCCAACCCAAGTATTAATGTTTTAACCAACTTTTTAAACAATCTCTCCTCCCCTAGCTGCCACCAAACAACAGATCAGGAGCAGGGGAGTTACCTGACCTGCCTGACCCTAAGGAGCTCTACATGGTGTCCCAGCTGGGCCCTGAACAGTACATCGGCCCTATTCTGCCCGTCCCTGAGGGCATCCGTCCAACCCTAGCCAGATACAGGTCTGTATAACAACTTTCGGTATATTGTATATATTTAACGGGACAAGCCCGATTTATATAGAAACAAGTATTACATGAGTATACTTTCAAGTATAAGTATAAGGGCCGAATAAAAAGAAACAGAATTAGTTAATCTTATAAATATAAAGAACAATGTAAATTTATTTGGAAATGTACCTAAAAGAGGCTCTCAGTAATGCTGAGTTAGCCACAAATATTGTGAAGAAGTCTTGTGCTTCACCACAAATAAATCATAATTTTTAACTTTCATTTGAATAGTTTTATGAAAATTGTGAAGAGGTCTTGTGCTTCACCATAAAGAAATCATACTTTTTAACTTTCATTTGCATAGTTTTATAAAAATTGTGAAGAGGCCTTGTGCTTCACCATAAAGAAATCATACTTTTTTAAGTTTTATTTGAAGAGTTTTATGAAAATTGTGAAGAGGCCTTGTGCTTCACCATAAAGAAATCATACTTTTTAAGTTTTATTTGAAGATTTTTATGAAAATTGTGAAGAGGCCTTGTGTTTCACCATAAAGAAATCATACTTTTTAAGTTTTATTTGAATAGTTTTATAAAAATTGTGAAGAGGCCTTGTGCTTCACCATAAAGAAATCATACTTTTTAAGTTTTATTTGAATATTTCTATGAAAATTGTGAAGAGGCCTTGTGTTTCAACTCAAAAAATGCTTTGACCCTCGCCCCGTGGTTACCTTCCACTAAAGAATAATCATTATTATTTTCCATCAGGATCGAGGTGTTGTTCCGGGGTTCCACTAAAGAATTTTATTATTATTTTCCAGGATCGAGGTTTTGTTCTGGGGTTCCACTAAAGAATTTTATTATTATTTTCCAGGATCGAGGTTTTGTTCTGGGGTTCCACTAAAGAATTTTATTATTATTTTCCAGGATCGAGGTTTTGTTCTGGGGTTCCACTAAAGAATTTTATTATTATTTTCCAGGATCGAGGTTTTGTTCTGGGGTTCCACTAAAGAATTTTATTTTTATTTTCCATCAGGATCGAGGTGTTGTTCTGGGGTTCCACTATAGAATATTATTATTATTTTCCATCAGGATCGAGGTGTTGTTCTGGGGTCTGCGCGACTTGAAGCGGGTCCACTTCATGTCTGTGGACAAGCCACGGGTCGACATCGAATGTGCGGGCCACATTCTCTACTCGTCCGTGATTCAGAACGCCAAGAAGAACCCCAACTTTAGCACCCCTGTCAAGTTTCTCGAGCTGGAACTGCCCGAGCAGGAGTTGTACAGGTGAGGAAATATAGAACTTCCGTCCTATCTAAAATCAGGACGTTCAAACCAAATAGTATCATCTGGTTACAATAGATCTAATTTCTTTTTTTGGGACAGACTGTATTTAAAACTGACCATCTGCATTTTTTTATTTTAGATATTTCTTTTACAAATAAAATATTCCTTCTAACTTCGCACCACTTGGAATGGTACCCAAGATACACGCACTATTTCTTCTCTGTATGGCGAGAGAATTAGTTAGATCTAATTAGGTCACAACTGTAGTAGTCATATCTAAGCCGGGCGTTATATCTGTTGAGCTGTACCTATATTAGGTCCATTCACACGTACCGATAAATTGACGGATTTGGACCGTTCAGTCCAAGATCTTTATAATTGGACCGTTCCTGTAGATTCAAACTTATCCGTCGTCTCCTGGACTGTGAGATATCTATTTGGACCGTGGATCTGAAGAAGGTCTGGCAGTCCAGATCCGTCGGTCCAAATCTGTACATGTGAATACAAACTTCAAACCTACTGTTCATATTTGATATAAAAAGTGTACAGACAGATCTGGACCGTCGGACTAGGACTGGCAGATTTGGACTTAATTTTTATATTTTCACTTGAAACTTTCTTCCCCACAGACCGCCCCTCACCATCCGAGTGGTAGATTGTCGCAGTTTCGGCCGCTTCACCCTCGTCGGCACTCACATGATCAACTCCATCCACCGCTATATGTACATTCCGCTGACGAGGCGGGACAAGCAGCAACAGCAGGACGAGGAGAAAGCCAGGGCTGCGCTGAGAGCTTTCAATACGAGTGAGTTTCCGGACCTACTTGGGGCCACATTTTAAAACAGGATTAAATTTAAGCTAATAATAATAATATCGCTTTATTTATAGAATAGAATATACCTTATTTATACTGCCGATGTAAGACTGAAAAGACCCTTTACTCCAGCAGTCAAACAGGTCTTATATTTTTTTGGGATAAATATTTACATATTAATAACTTATAAAAAAAACATGTTTATTAATAAATTAATAATAAAAAAATTATACTGCCCTATTAGGAAGATTAAGTACCATTATTCCAGCGGTAAGCCATGTCCCGGCTGGGTTTCGAACCAGCAACCTCTGGATTCACAAAGTGACACTTTTACCACTGAGCTACCGGGACAGACTATATTATTGATTTTATTGAGAACAATATCACACTGTCATATTCACCAACTGCTAGTGGATGTGCTTGTGTAACAGGACCTCTTTTACTGCATATTGCATACTCAAAATAGTTTTTAGGCGCGCATACCATTTTCGTTTGAATTCTGAAAATTTCTCAAATAAGTATGGAAAAAAATCTCAATAAAATGTACATTTCTTTATTAGGTCCGGCACTTCCATGCAACGGGTTCATTGACCCCAACGGCAAGCAGAAGATGGACATTCACATCAGCGCCACTGAGAAGAGTCCTCTGCTTCCTGCAACACAGCAAGATACTGTTATTACTATGAACTATGTAAGTGAACAAGTAACTTTCTTATAATAAAAATAATAATAATACTCTTTAGTGGAAGGTAACCACCAGGCGAGGTTAATGTTTGAAGTTTTTTCTACCACGTAATCCTCAGTCTTATTATTATGTAGGATTCGAACCAGCGCAAGTCCAAGTCCAAGACGTATTATTTTGTGGTAAAGCTACAAACCCATTTGTATGAACGCCTAGAAACTTTTAAATATGCAATGTGCAACGAATTACTCATTGTCAGTTCTTTATGTATACTGGGCAGCCAGCCTCCGTGGCGTAATGGTTGTGACTACTGCCCGTAGTCCAGAGTTCCCGAGTTCAACTCACGGTTGGAGCAGACTTTTCGACGAAAATTCTGTTCCATCCAAACACGTGAGGCTGGCATTTCCGGCCCTACCCAGGCTGGGTGAGGTTAATGTGGGTAGCTGGTACGATTCCCAGCGAATGGAGGGTAAAACCCCCGTCCTGACTATCTATCTCAGTCAGGACGTTAAAACCAAATAGAATCAACTGGTCACAATAGATCTAATTAGGTCGCAGTGTTAATTGTAAGGGTTTCACTGAAAACCCTGCAACCAGGTCAGATAATAATAATAATGTATACTGGGCACCTCTACACATATAGTGTAACGCCTTGAAACTTTTATTTATGCAATGTGCCATGATTCACTCATTCTCAGTTCTCGATACCGGGCTGTGGCGGCCTCGCTAGACAGCGGAGTCTGAAGTCTGGCGGCAAGAAGCGGCGGAAAGTGTCGTCGGATGAGATAGATGATGAGGATGACGACAGTCGGGACTGGTGGAGCAAGTATTTCGCCAGCATTGAGGCCACTATTGAGGTAACCGTAATGTCTCTTTCTCTTACACGCATCTTAGAAGCCAAAAAAAGCTAAGGATGGGTCCTTTGTATTCAAAAATAAAAGAAAAACAAATCAGTATAAATAAAAAAGTGAGAAGTTGGATTAGAGGTACAGGAATATCAGAACATAGCTGGACATCTGTTGCGAGCTTATTTGCCCTCAACAGCAGGTTATAGTTCTGAATATCAATGCCATCAACTAACCTCTCTATTTCAGTATAAACAGAAGAGTGAGAAGTTATTGTTTTACTATTATTATTATTTGTATAGGGCGTTCTTCACCCCTCAGCCGAGCATTCATTCATAATCATCTTTATTGACGATTTGTGTTATTATTTCACGATTTTTAGTTGGTAGCATTCACATTATGAGAACTAATGTTAATGAGACGTTTGATCGATAAGGCGGCGGACTTGTAACCTGGAGGTCGGTGGTTCAAGTCCCAAATTCAAAGTATTTATTTAGTAAAGCGAGTTTGAATAGTTGTGATATCACGAAGGTGATAATCACGAATATGATAGCTAACTAATATTAATGCATCATATCTCCAACCAACCATCATATTCCAAAATCCATCTCTAATGTCGCAAGTGGTCGCTGCCCACTCTACAACTACCCCAATTTATTGTCCTCATAAAGCTACATTCAAAGTTCAGAGCCGAAAAAAATCCGATTTTTTTTCAAACCTTATTAACTCATTTCATATCTCATCAAGTCATCATCCATTAACAAAGTAACCTTTCAATTGTCCATATTGGAAAGTTTTACAACAGCGGAAATTACAACAATAACTAACTTTTACTTGCTCTTGAAGCTAATAACGGTAGCCATATTGGATAGTTTTTCAGGTTTCAGTCATAACGAGTTCTTCATTGCTTATACCTCCATTATAATACATAACACTCTTTAGTGGAAGGTAACCACCAGGCGAGGTTAATGCTCAAAGCATTTTCAACCACTTAACCCTCAGAGTCTTATCATATGTGGTAATAAACTCAAATTAAAGAGAAAAAATTCATGCACTGGGTGGGATTCGAACCAACGGATCCGTACGCTACCTGGATTTTCAGTTTCAGTTTGATATACATGATATACATACCTAAGCACAGTATCCTTCTCCAAATTATTCTTTCACCTAAGAAGTAGATATGCGGCTTTTGACTCATCAACTTAACTGAAACGATTTTGATGGATCTTTTCTTAAAGCTACTTCACTACCAGTGCACTATATGCTCTCATTCCTCGTTTCACAGGAGGGCAAGGAGGCCCGCCGGGAGAAGCAGCTGGAGAACAACTCCACCTTCTCCCTCTGCGGCAGCACCGGCGGACCAGAGGACCACCCGGCCCCCGGGGGCGGCCGGGACACGCCCATCCCGCGGGCGGGGGGCACATGGGGGGTGGGCACATGGGCGGCAAGAAGTTCCATAGCGCCGCCAAGCTCGTGTCAAAGCTGAGTCCCAAGACTGCAATGGGACGCCCGACCAAGAGCAATGGGAAGATGGCCAAGATGAAAGTAAGAGTTTTTCTTTTGTTGTGTCGGATACAAAAAAATTTCCATTTTTTTTTTTTTTTTTTTAATTGGCCGATCTCCGTGGCTCAGTCTGCAAATGTCTCTAAGTGTCAAGTGCTCTTCTAGTATCTAAGAGTTCTAAATGTCAAATGCTCTTCTAGTATCTAAGAGTTCTAAATGTCAAATGCTCTTCTAGTATCTAAGAGTTCTAAATGTCAAGTGCTCTTCTAGTATCTAAGAGTTCTAAATGTCAAGTGCTTTTCTAGTATCTAAGAGTTCTAAATGTCAAGTGCTTTTCTAGTATCTAAGAGTTCTAAATGTCAAATGCTCTTCTAGTATCTAAGAGTTCTAAATGTCAAGTGCTTTTCTAGTATCTAAGAGTTCTAAATGTCAAATGCTCTTCTAGTATCTAAGAGTTCTAAATGTCAAATGCTCTTCTAGTATCTAAGAGTTCTAAATGTCAAATGCTCTTCTAGTATCTAAGAGTTCTAAATGTCAAGTGCTCTTCTAGTATCTAAGAGTTCTAAATGTCAAATGCTCTTCTAGTATCTAAGAGTTCTAAATGTCAAATGCTCTTCTAGTATCTAAGAGTTCTAAATGTCAAATGCTCTTCTAGTATCTAAGAGTTCTAAATGTCAAATGCTCTCGGGATCTCTCGACTACGGGCAGTATTCATTACGCCACGGAGGCTGGCTTTGATGCATAATAGGGTTGGGTGGAAGAGATTGCCAAAGACAATAACACCGCCCTTTAGTTAGGACATATATTATGTATATATTTTTTTTTTTTTCTTTATTTGTTTCTCTTTTTACTTGTCTTATATTGTATATTAATTTGTAACTATCTGTGTTGTAATATGTCCAATTAATAAAGTGTAAATAAATAAATATATGGAAATTGTAAATAAGTTATCCTCCCATTTGGGATTTTTACCACATATAATAATACGTCTTGGGCTTACTGCTGGAATAATTGGACTTAATAGTCCTAATTGGGCAGTATAAATAAGGCCTTATTATTATTATTTATATATACAATAATAATAAAAATATTTATTCCAGATCTACACGTCGGAGCTAGAGAACCAGCCAGAGTTTAACGGGTTCCGCGAGTGGCTTCTCCCGTTTGATCTGTACAGAGGCAAGAAGACAGGGGATGAGGAAGAGGATGATAACCGGGTGGTGGGGACTTTCAAGGTGAGTTTGATCTGTAGTGAGTTTGATCTGTACAGAGGCAAGAAGACAGGAGATGAGGAAGAGGATGATAACCAGGTGGTGGGGACTTTCAAGGTGAGTTTGATCTGTACAGAGGCAAGAAGACAGGGGATGAGGAGGAGGATGATAACCGGGTGGTGGGGACTTTCAAGGTGAGTTTGATCTGTAGTGAGTTTGATCTGTACAGAGGCAAGAAGATAGGGGATGAGGAAGAGGATGATAACCGGGTGGTGGGGACTTTCAAGGTGAGTTTGATCTGTAGTGAGTTTGATCTGTACAGAGGCAAGAAGACAGGGGATGAGGAGGAGGATGATAACCGGGTGGTGGGGACTTTCAAGGTGAGTTTGATCTGTAGTGAGTTTGATCTGTACAGAGGCAAGAAGACAGGAGATGAGGAGGAGGATGATAACCGGGTGGTGGGGACTTTCAAGGTGAGTTTGATCTGTAGTGAGTTTGATCTGTACAGAGGCAAGAAGACAGGAGATGAGGAGGAGGATGATAACCGGGTGGTGGGAACTTTCAAGGTGAGTTTGATCTGTAGTGAGTTTGATCTGTACAGAGGCAAGAAGACAGGAGATGAGGAGGAGGATGATAACCGGGTGGTGGGAACTTTCAAGGTGAGTTTGATCTGTAGTGAGTTTGATCTGTACAGAGGCAAGAAGACAGGAGATGAGGAGGAGGATGATAACCGGGTGGTGGGGACTTTCAAGGTGAGTTTGATCTGTAGTGAGTTTGATCTGTACAGAGGCAAGAAGACAGGAGATGAGGAGGAGGATGATAACCGGGTGGTGGGGACTTTCAAGGTGAGTTTGATCTGTACAGAGGCAAGAAGACAGGAGATGAGGAGGAAGATGATAACCGGGTGGTGGGGACTTTCAAGGTGAGTTTGATCTGTAGTGAGTTTGATCTGTACAGAGGCAAGAAGACAGGAGATGAGGAGGAGGATGATAACCGGGTGGTGGGGACTTTCAAGGTGAGTTTGATCTGTAGTGAGTTTGATCTGTACAGAGGCAAGAAGACAGGAGATGAGGAGGAGGATGATAACCGGGTGGTGGGGACTTTCAAGGTGAGTTTGATCTGTACAGAGGCAAGAAGACAGGAGATGAGGAGGAAGATGATAACCGGGTGGTGGGGACTTTCAAGGTGAGTTTGATCTGTAGTGAGTTTGATCTGTACAGAGGCAAGAAGACAGGAGATGAGGAGGAGGATGATAACCGGGTGGTGGGGACTTTCAAGGTGAGTTTGATCTGTAGTGAGTTTGATCTGTACAGAGGCAAGAAGACAGGAGATGAGGAGGAGGATGATAACCGGGTGGTGGGAACTTTCAAGGTGAGTTTGATCTGTAGTGAGTTTGATCTGTACAGAGGCAAGAAGACAGGAGATGAGGAGGAGGATGATAACCGGGTGGTGGGGACTTTTAAGGTGAGTTTGATCTGTAGTGAGTTTGATCTGTACAGAGGCAAGAAGACAGGAGATGAGGAGAAGGATGATAACCGGGTGGTGGGGACTTTCAAGGTGAGTTTGATCTGTAGTGAGTTTGATCTGTACAGAGGCAAGAAGACAGGAGATGAGGAGGAGGATGATAACCGGGTGGTGGGGACTTTCAAGGTGAGTTTGATCTGTACAGAGGCAAGAAGACAGGAGATGAGGAGGAGGATGATAACCGGGTGGTGGGGACTTTCAAGGTGAGTTTGATCTGTAGTGAGTTTGATCTATAGTGAGTTTGATCTGTACAGAGGCAAGAAGACAGGAGATGAGGAGGAGGATGATAACCGGGTGGTGGGGACTTTCAAGGTGAGTTTGATCTGTACAGAGGCAAGAAGACAGGAGATGAGGAGGAAGATGATAACCGGGTGGTGGGGACTTTCAAGGTGAGTTTGATCTGTAGTGAGTTTGATCTGTACAGAGGCAAGAAGACAGGAGATGAGGAGGAGGATGATAACCGGGTGGTGGGGACTTTCAAGGTGAGTTTGATCTGTACAGAGGCAAGAAGACAGGAGATGAGGAGGAAGATGATAACCGGGTGGTGGGGACTTTCAAGGTGAGTTTGATCTGTAGTGAGTTTGATCTGTACAGAGGCAAGAAGACAGGAGATGAGGAGAAGGATGATAACCGGGTGGTGGGGACTTTCAAGGTGAGTTTGATCTGTAGTGAGTTTGATCTGTACAGAGGCAAGAAGACAGGAGATGAGGAGGAGGATGATAACCGGGTGGTGGGGACTTTCAAGGTGAGTTTGATCTGTAGTGAGTTTGATCTATAGTGAGTTTGATCTGTACAGAGGCAATAAGACAGGAGATGAGGAGGAGGATGATAACCGGGTGGTGGGGACTTTCAAGGTGAGTTTGATCTGTAGTGAGTTTGATCTGTATAGAGGCAAGAAGACAGGAGATGAGCAGGAGGATGATAACCGGGTGGTGGGGACTTTCAAGGTGAGTTTGATCTGTAGTGAGTTTGATCTGTACAGAGGCAAGAAGACAGGAGATGGGGAGGAGGATGATAACCGGGTGGTGGGGACTTTCAAGGTGAGTTTCTTATGTTAAAAATTCAGTCGAACAAAAAAAACAAATGGCACCTCAAAGACAAAAATATACCTGAAACAACGGAATCCCCAAAAGCCAGAAGACACGCTTCTGAGAACCGGACACACGCATTACCAGAGCATTCCATCACATGTCACATGCTTACTGCTGGAATAATGGGACTTAATAGTCCTAATCGGGCAGTATAAACAAGGTGATTTTATTATTGTTAATAAACGCTATTCTATCCTCTAGGGCTCCATCAAAGTGTACAAGTGGCCGCTGCCCAAAGACATCGAGGACCACACGATCATGGGGTTCGACCCCCAGTACGGGTTCTTCCAGGGGTTGCCTAGCAACGACCCCATACACGTCCTCGTGCGGGTCTACGTGGTGAAGGCCAATGACCTGCACCCCATGGATCTGAACGGGAAGGCCGACCCCTACGTGGTGCTGCAGCTCGGGTCCAAGCGACTGAGTGACAAGGAGAACTATGTGTCCAAACAGCTGAACCCTGTGTTCGGGAAGTGAGTCGTTAATAGTAACTAGTAGCTCTGCGAACTGTAAACCTCAACTGAAAATTTTTACCTGAAACATAATTTTGGTCTTGTTGAAAAAAAGTGATAATGGTTCTCTTGTCTTTGTGTATGATAATTATGAAGTAAATTTCCCGATTAAATACCTAATACCTAACATTTTGTAACTATCTGTATTTAAAACTGAGTAATTATTTTGTTTGTATATCTCCGTATGGCTGGGGGACTATAAACAGAGAGAAGACCAGCAGTCTGTCTGGAGGGCTATAAACAGGGAGTAGACCAGCAGTCTGGCTGGGGGACTATAAACAGGGAGTAGACCAGCAGTCTGTCCAGGGGAGTACAAACAGGGAGTAGACCAGCATTGGCTTGGTTCTGGGGGCCCTTGTCAATTATTAGCCTCCTTGTAAAGACAGTGGTAGAAGTGCTGAGGCATTCCTCCACTGTCTGGCTACCATCGTTCACGACCACGACACCCTATGGTGAAACGTCACACAGATTCAATTATCGAATTAGTTTAGTTTCCGTGTCCGTGATGGTTGTGTCATGGTGGTGGAAGAATTGATGGGGTACAACCCCTGTGGACCCCCAGAAGTAATTTTCTGGGCTCCTTCCATGTCCGGTGTGTGGTGTATTGTGTTGTTTTTATGTAAATAAATTGCACTTGTAAAAAAAATTATAAATGTCAAATTAATCATGAGGACATCGAGACCTTTAATTCACAATAACCCACTCGATGGGTTTTAACAACAAAAAAATTTAAACCGCCCCTTTTTTTGGGCCCTTAATTTGAAGGCTCAATTTTGCGAAATCGAAAACGTTTGTCTCATTTCAGATGTTTCGAGATCGAGGCGACGTTCCCTCAGGACTCCATGTTGAGCATACAGGTTCTGGACTGGGATCTGGTCGGCTCGGATGATCTGATCGGGGAGACCCGGATCGATCTGGAGAACCGGTTCTATAGTCGCCACCGGGCCACCTGCGGTATCGCCAGCAGATATGAAGAGTGAGTCGGAAGAAGAAAACGAGTCAGTTCTTTATGAAGAAGAAAACGAGTCAGTTCTTTATGAAGAAGAAAACGAGTCAGTTCTTTATGAAGAAGAAAACGAGTCAGTTCTTTATGAAGAAGAAAACGAATGTCTTTCAGCCTTACATCTTGCGTTGTAGCATCACACTGTTACGCCAGACTAAGGCTGGTATGCAGAGACGTTTTTTTATCCCTATATTGCTATAAGGAAAACTTCGACCTTGACAATCTCTTCTTTCAAGACACATCTGAATGCGCACTCGCACAAACGCTTCAAACAAACGTCTCTGCATAACAAAATCAGCTGAAGACAATATAATTTCAAAATAAGGCTTATTTTTATTATAAAAATTCTGGCCCAATTCTACAAAGATTCCAAGATTTATAAATTGTATGAACCCCTTGAAACTTTAAACTATGCAATGTTCAATGAAAACTCAATAAACTACATTCATTCTACTTTCCCCCTCTCCCCATATTTTCAGCAATGGGTACAATAGATGGCGAGACCCAATGAAGCCGACTCAGATTCTGGCTCGACTCTGCAAAGATGCCAAGATCGACCTGCCTCAGTACAGCAACGGGAAAGTGAAGATAGGCAAGAAGACGTTTCACGTGGAGTCCTGTGATGATTCCAACGACTGGACGTTCGCTAAAGGTGATTATTATTTTTTTCAACAAATAGGTACTTGAAATATATTTATTTACATATAATCTTCTTCTTCCTTTTTAATCACAAAAGTTTCAGTAGGGTCCTGAGTGCGTTAGCATGTGTTGGAGCTTACCGTACAAGAAAGACATTTTTGTATATATATTTTTTTTTTTTTTTAAAGTATATTTCATTTATTTATTCATTACAATTCATTATCCAACTCATCTCCCTAGGGCACACAGCCCACATATTTTTTTTTTGTATATAAAATTCTGCAAATTTAAATGTTTTTAATTTAAATTTCTATTTTAGTTAATTTTATTCTTAGTTATATTATTTTACTTTTAAGATTGATTGTTTTTGTAAATAATAGATCTTTATTGACATTGTTATTTATTTTATTACTGTTATGCAGTCCCAGTGTTTAATTAATTAATTTTTATTATCTTCATTTTTAAACCATTTTTTCAATTCCAATCATAGTATTTTTAAATCATTTATATATATTTCTTATATCAGTTGGTAAAATGTTGTAAACTTTCTCACCCACATAACAAAAGTGACGACGTGTTAATGATTTATGTAGATATTGTTGAAAGTCTGGCTTGTCCTGTCTGGCGTGTATAATATAATGTATAATTTTTATCGTTAGTTTATTTTATTTTATTGTAACATTTATTTAACACATTATTTTTACAATTTACAATCAACTTATTTTTTAAGAAAATTGTGTTCGTTTTTTAAAAAAAAAAAATATTTTTTTGCTCCGATTTCAATTATTTTCATAACCTCCTGAGCAACTTTGGTTTTGTGTCCGTCTGTCGGTTTGTCGATCCGTCGGTCTGTTAAAAATATTCCTTGTAACGCGCAAATCTCAGAAACTGATCAACGGATTTTGATAAAATTTTACACACATATAGAAGACGTTCTGTAGATGGTCCCATTTTTGTAGATGGTAAATTCATCAAATTCGTACTAGCGGTTCTGCGTGAAAGAGACCATGCGAATGACCACTAACTTTTTACTTAAACGCTTATATTTCGTGAACGGTACACCCGATTTTAATGAAATTTTGTGTGTATATAGATATTATAGTTTTAAATAGGCTATTTATATATATATTTTTTTTTTAAATATAAATTAACTCTGATAAGTAAGAAAATCCAAAATTTTGGAAGAAAAAGTCAAAGAATAAGGATGACGACTTGCCGATATAGAATTTTTTGTAGAATCTTGAATGTAGGAAAAATGGTGTTCTACCATATAAATCAAATTTGAAGAAAATCGGTTAAGCGGTTTTGAAGATACAAGTGATTTAGTATAAAATCTCAAAATTGGCACGTGTTTACAATGTGAAGCAATAATCACGAGGAAGTATTGTGTCCATAATTGGCAGTGTTTTTTGTTGTAACGTTTATTGAACACATTATTTTCACAAATTACAATCAACTTACGTTTTAAGAATACATTAATCTATAGCTTATTTCTTTGATACCATTTGGTAGTCAAGTGGTTAACGCGCTAGTCTGGTAATCCAGGTAGCGTAGGGATCCGTTGGTTCGAATCCCACCCAGTGCACGAATTTTTCCTCATAATCTTGAGCTTATGACCACATAATAATGAGACTCTGAGGGTTAGGTGGTAGAAAATGCTTTGAGCATTAACCTCGCCTGGTGGTTAACTTCCACTAAAGATTGTTGTTATTATTATTATTACATACTTTACCTCCCAGGGGCGGAAGAGCACATGGCCCTGGCAGTGCTGCACAACTGGCACACCTTCCCCCGCATTGGCTGCACCCTGGTGCCAGAGCCAGTATTATTATTATTATTACATACTATACTTCCCAGGGGCGGAAGAGCACATGGCCCTGGCGGTGCTGCACAACTGGCACACCTTCCCCCGCATTGGCTGCACCCTGGTGCCAGAGCCAGTATTATTATTATTATTACATACTATACTTCCCAGGGGCGGAAGAGCACATGGCCCTGGCGGTGCTGCACAACTGGCACACCTTCCCCCGCATTGGCTGCACCCTGGTGCCCGAGCCAGTATTATTATTATTATTACATACTTTACTTCCCAGGGGCGGAAGAGCACATGGCCCTGGCGGTGCTGCACAACTGGCACACCTTCCCCCGCATTGGCTGCACCCTGGTGCCCGAGCACATTGAGACGCGGCCCCTGTACAACCCGGAGAAACCAGGCATTGAACAAGGTAATAATAATAATAAGCAAAAAAAAAATGTCAAAAGTAGTTAAGCTCATCGAATGGAAGGAGGAGAGTTATTCGAGAATTCCGTTTCTATCGTCGATCTCATAACAAAGTGAAACTCTAATCTATAGAGAAGCGGACGAAGGGGTTTGCGGTAAACTCCGATGGCAGAGGAGAAACGCTTGCATACGAGTCTGCAACCATTGGGACATTTTCATCTTTACTATTCAAGGTCTAAAACTTAACTGACCAAATTTCGTATTGTGCGCATGACACATACTTTTTCTCTTCTCTCTTTTTATAATTTAATATTTCGTTACATAATTTCGTCACATAATTTTGGTTATGTGCCAGAGCAAAGACATGAAAATGTCAAAACAGCTCTAATGATAGATATAGCTGTTCCTTTGACCCACAACATCACAAAATCAGAAATAGAAAAAATCTAAATACGAAGACCTTAAAGAGGATAGGAAGAAGACATGGAAATTAAAATCAATTATAATAATACCAATAGTAATGTCAAGTGAAGGTGTGACTTCATATAATTTCTTGAAAAACATTGAAATGGTTGACATTCGGAAATCAGTGAAAATGGAAGATCCAGAAAATGCCATCTAGTCCGAAAGTTTTTGAATAATCTTAAAAAAAAAATCTTTTTTTTCCCAATAATTTTTAATTCTAATTTTAATATTGATCGTCAAAGTTTATGTGAGAAAGTATGAATTTACTCCTCACATAAACTAAGAAAAACTGTTTAAAAAAGTACAAGTTCATGGTTCATTATATTTTTTTTTAACAGAGTCCTTGGGGACTAAATTTATTAATACAATCTAGTTCATTATAATAATTCATTATAATAATAATAATTATATTATAATAATAATATCGCCTCATTTATACTGCCCAACTAGGACTAATGAGTCCCATTAGGAGAAGAGTTAGGCATGGCCAGGTTTATCATGAGGAGACTTAGCCGGCTCTCGGTAATTACAGGCATGGCCTGGTTTTCTAAGGTTAGTCTGGGTGGGTGGACCTCGCAAGACGTATCATGTGAGGGCTCTAGTATCAAAACCGGCTCTCCACTTTTTCTAATTTTACAGGATGGGCAAAAAATATATTGAACGATTTATCAAGGGTGGTGCGGAAGAGAATACCGTTGGCTTAGCACCGCTCTTGATCAAGTTTTGTTTTGTTAATTTTAATTTCTATGTATGTATAATATATTCTATGTTATTTCTAAATAAAACTTGATCCAACATGTTTAATAATAATAATAACCCTTTAATCAATTTATTTGATTGTGGAGAGAGAACAGTTTGAAAATAAACGCATATTTTACAACAGAATTAGGTTTTGAGATGTAATGTTTTTTTTTCAGTCTATGCGACTTTAAAAAGAGATTCCAGGGGTACCACAACCTCATTTTCAATTTTTTTGGAGAGAGCCGGTTTTGATACTAGAGCCCTCATGTTTCCCATTGCTATATCGGTATTTCAGGTACGCTGGAGATGTGGTGGACCTCTACCCGATGGACATGCCCCTCCAGGCCGCCCATAGACATCGCCCCCCGCAAGCCCAAGTCCTACGAGCTGAGGATCATCATCTGGAACACGGACGAGGTGGTGCTGGAGGACGACGCCTTCTTCACGGGAGAGAAGATGAGCGACATCTATGTGAAGGCGTGAGTAATCCCCCAAAAAAACTGCTTTTGAAAGAACGCCACTGGCGGAACCGATTTTTTTTCAAAAGTTTCGTGCTGCGTCCTCTATATATTTATACCACTTTTGTCTCTCTTTTGTGAGAAGATGAGTGACATCTATGTGAAGGCGTGAGTGTCCCCCAAAAAAACTACCATTGGCGGAACTGATTTTTTTTTGTATTTTTTTTGTATTTTTTTTTTTTTTTAATTTATTTATTTTTTTAATAACAGGATAACATGCACAAAGGTATTTTTCCTAAGCTAAAGCTTCTAAGAATTTTATGGAGGACGACGCCTTCTTCACGGAGAGAAGATGAGCGACATCTATGTGAAGGCGTGAGTGTCCCCCAAAAAAACTGCTTTTGAAAGAACGCCAATGCCAATGGCGAAACCGATTTTTAAACTACCACTGGCGGAACCGATTTTTTTCAAACGTTTCGTGCTGCGTCCTCTATACATTTATGATATCTGTAAAAAAAACTTCAAGTCTCTAGCTTGGAGAGAAAATGAGCGATATCTATGTGAAGGCGTGAGTGTACCCCAAAAAAACTGCTTTTGAAAGAACGCCAATGCCAATGGCGGAACCGAATTTTTTTCAAAAGTTTCGTGCTGCGTCCTCTATATATTTATACCACTTTTGTCTCTCTTTTGTGAGAAGATGAGTGACATCTATGTGGAGGCGTGAGTATCCCCTTAAAAAAACTACCACTGGCGGAACTGATTTTTGTTTTTTTTTTTGTATTTTTTTTTTTTTAATTTTTTTTTTTTTTAATAAGAGATAACATATACAAAGGTATTTTTCCTAAGCTAAAGCTTCTAAGAATTCTATGGAGGACGACGCCATCTTCACTGGAGAGAAGATGAGCGACATCTATGTGAAGGCGTGAGTGTCCCCCAAAAAAACTGCTTTTGAAAGAACGCCAATGCCAATGGCGGAACCGATTTTTTTTCAAAAGTTTCGTGCTGCGTCCTCTATATATTTATACCACTTTTGTCTCTCTTTTGTGAGAAGATGAGTGACATCTATGGAGGCGTGAGTAATCCCCCAAAAAAACTGCTTTTGAAAGAACGCCAATGCCAATGGCGGAACCGATTTTTTTTCAAAAGTTTCGTGCTGCGTCCTCTATATATTTATACCACTTTTGTCTCTCTTTTGTGAGAAGATGAGTAACCTCTATGTGGAGGCGTGAGTATCCCCCAAAAAAAAACTACCACTGGCGGAACTGATTTTTGTTTTTTTTTTTGTATTTTTTGTTTTAATTTTTTTTATTTTTTTAATAAGAGATAACATATACAAAGGTATTTTTCCTAAGCTAAAGCTTCTAAGAATTCTATGGAGGACGACGTCATCTTCACTGGAGAGAAGATGAGCGACATCTATGTGAAGGCGTGAGTGTCCCCCCAAAAAAACTACCAGTGGGGGAACTGTTTTTGTTTTTTTTTTTTTTGTATTTTTTTTTTTTTTTAATAACAGGATAACATATTATACAAAGGTATTTTTCCTAAGCTAAAGCTTCTAAGAATTCTATGGAGGACGACGCCTTCTTCACTGGAGAGAAGATGAGCGACATCTATGTGAAGGCGTGAGTGTCCCCCCAAAAAAACTACCAGTGGGGGAACTGTTTTTGTTTTTTTTTTGTATTTTTTTTTTTTTTTTTTTTTAATAACAGGATAACATATTATACAAAGGTATTTTTCCTAAGCTAAAGCTTCTAAGAATTCTATGGAGGACGACGCCTTCTTCACTGGAGAGAAGATGAGCGACATCTATGTGAAGGCGTGAGTAATCCCCCAAAAAAACTGCTTTTGAAAGAACGCCACTGGCGGAACCGATTTTTTTCAAACGTTTCGTGCTGCGTCCTCTGTATAGGTATTATATCACTGGCGGGACTGGTTTTTGTTTTTTTTTGTATTTATTCTGTTTATGATCTGTGTAAAATCTTTTTTGTCTTTTTTTTGTGAGAAGATGAGTGACATCTATGTGAAGGCGTAAGTATCCCCCAGAAAACTACAACTGGCGGAACTGATTTTTGTTTTTGTTTTTTTTTATTATTTTTTTTTTAATAAGAGATAACATATACAAAGGTATTTTTCCTAAGCTAAAGCTTCTAAGAATTCTATGGAGGACGACGCCTTCTTCACGGGAGAGAAGATGAGCGACATCTATGTGAAGGCGTGAGTGTCCCCCAAAAAAATTACTTTTGAAAGTACGCCACAGGCGGAACCGATTTTTTTCAAAAGTTTCGTGCTGCGTCCTCTATACATATATTTATACCACTTTTGTCTCTTTTTTGTGAGAAGATGAGTGAAATCTATGTGGAGGCGTGAGTATTCCCCAAAAAAACTGCTTTTGAAAGAACGCCAATGCCAATGGCGGAACCGATTTTTTTTTCAAAAGTTTCGTGCTGCGTCCTCTATATATTTATACCATTTTTTGTCTCTTTTTGTGAGAAGATGAGTGACATCTATGTGGAGGCGTGAGTATCCCCCAAAAAAACTACCACTGGCGGAACTGATTTTTGTTTTTTTTTTGTATTTTTTGTATTTTAATTTTTTTTATTTTTTTAATAAGAGATAACTTATACAAAGGTATTTTTCCTAAGCTAAAGCTTCTAAGAATTCTATGGAGGACGACGCCATCTTCACTGGAGAGAAGATGAGCGACATCTATGTGAAGGCGTGAGTGTCCCCAAAAAAAACTACCAGTGGTGGAACTGATTTTTGTTTTTTTTTTAATTTATTTATTTTTTTAATAACAGGATAACATATACAAAGGTATTTTTCCTAAGCTAAAGCTAAGAATTCTATGGAGGACGACGCCTTCTTCACTGGAGAGAAGATGAGTGACATCTATGTGAAGGCGTGAGTGTCCCCCAAAAAAACTACCAGTGGCGAGACCGATTTTTGTTTCTTTTTTGTATATTTATTCTATTTATGATCTGTGTAAAATCTTTTTTGTCTATGTAAAACGACGCCTTCTTCACTCGAGAGAAGATGAGTAACATCTATGTGAAGGCGTGAGTGTCCCCCAAAAAAAACTACCACTGGCGGAACCGATTTTTTTCAAAAGTTTCGTGCTGCGTCCTCTATATGTATTTATGATCTCTGTAAAAAAAAACTTCAAGTCTCTAGTTTGGAGAGAAGATGAGCGATATCTTTGTGAAGGCGCGTGAGTGTCCCCCAAAAAAACTACTTTTGAAAGTACGCCACTGGCGGAACCGAATTTTTTCAAAAGTTTCGTGCTCTATACAGTATGTTTCAGAAAAGGTAACTTTTGAACGCGTAACTTTTGAACGCGATGGAATTTTTCAATTCTGTAAAGTTCTAAGTAGAGGAAGTGCCTTAATGGCCCATCCTGTGGTAATACTTATTTTAAGAACCGGTCGGCCCTTCCGGTATTATGCTATATTTTTTCATTTTTCTCGCGAATTTTAAATGAATCGGTACATGCGAAAACGACATCATTCTAAACAGACAGACACACTGACCGACACTGACCAATAGCTGAAACTTTGGATTTAGGCTCTAGAGACTCTAAAAACGTGTTTTTTCACTGAAAACTGACTATCAAAAATGTTGGGTGATTCCATTACTTTCATTATTATAGGATAAGGAAAGTAAAAAAAAATGCCAGTAAAGGTTGTGACATCTTGTTTGCGGCCATGTTACTTTGGTACTGAACCATTTCTTTTTATTAAATCTTTTACTGTCCAGTGCATGTATGTACCACACTACCACATGCAACCATATAGAAACGCTGCTAAACTGGAGTTGGTATAGAGAATTTACTAGAACAGTCCTTGGTCCAGTGCATGTACCACATGCATTGTTTTGTTTGCTAAGGAAAGTAAAAAAAAACTAAGGGAACCCTTTTTGATGGCACTTTTATTTATTTAGGTACTTAATAACTTAAAATCATCATTTTCCGATCGTTTCCCCCCAGTTGGCTGAAAGGGCCGGAGGACTGCCAGTGCACCGACATCCACTACCGGTCCCTCACGGGGGAGGGGAACTTCAACTGGCGCTTCGTCTTCCCCTTCGACTATCTGGTGGCGGAGGAGAAGATCGTCATCTCCAAGAAGGAGTCTCTCTTCTCCTGGGACGAGAGCGAGAGCAAGATCCCCGCCCGCCTGGAGCTGCAAGTCTGGGACGCCGACCACTTCTCCGCTGACGACTTTCTGGGTATTTTTTTTTTTTTTTTTTGACCATGATCTTTAGAGGGGACTGAAAGCCGTGTTTTTCTTTTGGATAAAAAAAAATTCCAGGTTTGGAATTTTTGGAATTGGTAGTTCCAAATATTTTCATTTTCTTCCAAGATTAGCATCCCCACTATTCGTGAAAGAAAAATGCGTTTTGGTATTTTTATTTTTTTTCCCCCCCGACCATCTTCTATTTAAAGAGGGGACTGTAAAGCCGTGTTTTTCTTTAAAAAAATCGACGTTTGGTAGTTCCAAATATTTCCATTTTCTTCCAAGTTTAGGTTCCCCACTATTCGTGAAAGAAAGATGCGTTTCGGTACTTTAAAAGATGAACAATGGACTTGACATTTAAAAGAAATGGAAGGAAAATGTTTATAAATCCATTTTGGTTAACCAAACTGGAAGAAGATTTTTCATCTTCCAAAAGAAAAACGACTTTCTTCCAGTTCGTCCATTTTATTCCATTTGAATCCACTTTGGTTAGAAAGAAAAATACAGCTTAACAATCACAGCCGAATTATAAAACAGGATTAGATTAAATAATCTTACACAATCTCTCAACACGCTCTCTGTTGATTTTGATTTGCCCAGGGTGAAGGAGAAGGCGTACTAACATTTCACTAACAGGATTAGATTAACTAGTTCTTCACTATCCTTTAACACGCCCTCTGGAGGGAATTTCAACCAACTACAGCACATTTATATCAGCTTTAGAATATAATAGATTAGAATAAAAGAAGTGATAGTGGCTTGAATTAATCTCTTTGATTTTGTGAGTGACAGAAGTTCGCGAGCAGAATGTTAGGTCCAACAGTTGTGCCCTGATTTACCCCTACATTTCGGTGCTCTATTCCGTCAGGCGCCATCACGCTGGACTTGAACCGGTTTCCTCGGGGCGCCAAATCCTCCAAGCTGTGCACGCTGGACATGCTGAAACTGGAAGGCAACGTGCCCATGGTGAACATCTTCAAACAGAAGCGAGTCAAAGGCTGGTGGCCTTTCTATGTGAAGAAGGAGAACGAAGAGATGGAGCTCACTGTGAGTCGTATAGTATAATAATAATAATACTCTTTAGTGGAACGTAACCACCAGGCGAGGTTAATGCTCTAAGCATTTTCTACCACCTAACCCTCAGAGTCTTATTATTATGTGGTCACAAACTCAAATGAATGAGGAAAAATTCATGCACTGGGTGGGATTCGAACCAACGGATCCCTACGCTACCTGGATTACCAGACTAGCGCGTTAACCACTTGACTACCAGTGCATAGTATAGTAGTGATTTATTTAGACTGTCGGCTCGAGACAGGAAGTCCCATTACGCTAACAGTTTAAAAGTCGTATTGAACAATAATTTATTTGCCGGACATGGGCCTGGAACCACCGACCTCCAAATTTCGGAGTTCCATTAAATATAAATTGCCAGCACCTTGGTATGATCGGCTTGAACTCCATGTGACCCGGGTTCGAATCCCGTTAAGATCGGATTTTTTTATATACGGATGTCGGGGCCTACTCTTGTATGTCCCGGTAGCTCAGTGGTAGGGGCGGCACTCTGTGAATCCAGAGATTCTAGACGTCGCGGGTTTGAAACCCAGCCGGGACATGACACAAATTACACACTTTTATTTATTTTCCGTCTCCTCCAGGGCAAGGTGGAGGCAGAAATCCACCTCCTCACCCAGGAGGAGGCGGAGAAGAACCCAGCTGGGCAGGGGCGGAACGAGCCCGACCCTCTGGAGAAGCCCAACCGCCCCGACGCCTCCTTCATGTGGTTCCTCAACCCTCTCAAGTCCATCCGCTACATCGTGTGGCACAACTACAAGTGGCGCATCCTGCAGAGTCTCCTCTTCTTCCTGCTCTTCCTCATGATTCTCATGTTCTTCTACGCCGTGCCCGGCTATACGGTCAAGAAGATGATGGGCGCTTAGACAATACATAATCATAGGCAGGTGCGGTTGGGACAGATCCCGAGTTCGACTCCCGGTTGGGGCAGACTTTTCGACGAAAATTCTGTTCCATCCAAACACGTGAGACTGGCATTTCCGGCCCTACCCAGGCTGGGTGAGGTTAATGTGGCTAGCTGGTACGATTCCCAGCGAATGAAGGGTAAAACCCCCGTCCTAACTACTTCAAGTCAGGACGTACATCATGTACAGTATAGATATGTATCATGTACATCTAGTACAACTGTTTATACTGATACAGTCTAAACTAACTATAAACCCCTTAAAACAAACTTGAAATAGGTAGTCAATAGCGAAATTTTATTTTCCTTTCTAAGTATTAGCAATATTTCAATATTTTGTCCCTGAAAACTTGGCGTTAGTATTATGTATACACTATACACTCTACAGTAAAACCTAAATGTAATGAACTCGGATATAATAGAAAAGTCTTTATAGTAGAGGAAATCTCAGGTCCCTGTGCCACCTGTTTATGTGTAATAGAGAACCGTCTATATTAGAAACCTCTTTATGATAGAGAAAATCTCAGGTCCCTGCGTCACCTGTTTATGTGTAATAGAGAACCGTCTATATTAGAAACCTCTTTCTAATCGAGAAAATCTCAGGTCCCTGCGTCACCTGTTTAATGTTTATGTGTAGAACTGTCTATATTAGAAACCTCTTTATAATGATTTTTTTACTTTGTCCCTTGAGTTCTAATGATCTAGGTTCCACTGTACTACGAAATCAAATAAAATTAGGCTACATGTACCAAATATTAGACAGATATTGACCCCCCCCTTAGGTTGTCAGCCAACTTCACGTAGCTTATTAATTCCTCCGCCTCTCTTAATCCCCCAAAAAATTAAGGAATAGGTACGAGGTTTCAGCGTTTTTCTATATTTTCAGCCGTTCTTGAGATACGGTGTTTGGGGTGGGATTGTATGTGTTGATTTTATTAAGATAAAATAATTGACCTCTTTGAGTTATTTTATAGAAAGCAAAGTGTATCTCAAATTATTTAGATTTTTTATCATACAAGACTTTACAAATGTAATAATTAGGTACAAATCAAACACCTCGGCCGAGGTGTGAAGAACGCCTATACAAAGAAAGAGACATAATATTGTACTTGTACTTCAAGTGACCTGTAAAATTTAGTTCCAAAAATACTCGTAAAAGTAGTTCGGTGAAAGAGAAAGCCACAGGCTTTAAACTCGTCCCTTGGTTCACTACATATTCTATTGTGTTCTTTTTATTTTATGTCCTCTGTTGCACAATGTATCATGTAGTTTACCAATAAAGTGTTAAATAATAATAATAATAGTTAAATTAGGAGTGCAGCATTATAATAATCCTCACTATCATTGATTCTTGTATACTTGTAGGGCCGAATTATGAAACGGGATTAGTTAATCTTAGTGGAAACTATACCTATCGCTTAACTTTCACCTTGACAACATTTCTAGAGGTCAGATCTAAGCAAGGCTTTGTAGCTGTATATTATTACTTCTAATGTTGCATAACGGAACTATAGCCAGCCTTTGTGGCGGAAAATCTTGTTTTATACCCTTCAGTTAGCTGATAAAATCTAAGGGTCGGCTTAGATTTACTAATCCTGTTTCATACTACCACCGAACTTAAGTGGTCACAAACTCAAATTAAAAAGGATAAATTCATCTTCGTCGATCCCGACGGTTGCCAAATTCAAAAGAGCAGCATCACACTCCTTCAAAAGTGTTAACGTATTTAATTAATTACCTATATTTTCATTTTTTCTTCTTTTTTTTATATTAATATACTTTTTTTTTTCTTCCAACAACCCAATCATTAGTGTGTAGATAATAAACCCATCAGAGAATATTTTTGTTCCTCATGACGTGAATACGTATTTACTTTATTTATTAATCAATTCCAAAATAAAAATAAATAAATTTATAAAAATAGAAAATTCTTCGGTCTTCACTATTTTTACCATTCAAATTAGACAGGTTTTTTTTACTTATTCGGTGTTGACACAACTATACAGGGTGTCCAATTCTAAGCGAACCAGCGCGATTACTCGGCCCCAGTTGGAAATTCAAAAAAGAGGACATGTTATGACCTTTGCAGATCTGTCAAGTTTGTGCTTCAAGGCCTTCAAGGATATTTCAAGGTCAACTTCATAATCTTTGATGGATCGACCTGAATTTTATTGCACTTTCTTTCTCGGTTTTTTTCTTTATTTATTTTTTTAATTGTTTGCACCATTATTTCAGAAATCAATTTCAACAGACGCCTTTTAAAATATTTTATTATTATTTTGATATTTTCTCATTCAGCATGACAAGACCTTTAATTTAATACGTCATATGTGTAACTTTGAGTTGAAAAAAAAAAAAAAAAAAAATCAAATTGAGAAAAAACTAAAATGAAAAAAAAAAATCATATACCTATAAAACGTTTAATGAAATCAAATTTTCATAGAAAATCTGAATAGGTATGCAATAACATTCAGGTCGATCCAGATTTTAAAGTTGACCTTAAAATAACCTTGAAGGACAACCTTGACAGATCTGCAAAGGCATCATTAAATGTCCCTTTTTGAGCTATATAATAATAATAATAACATTCTTTAATGGAAGGTAACCAGGCGAGGTTAATCCTCTGAGCATTTTCTACTACCTAACCCTCAGAGTGAATGGTTAACCACTGTGAATGGCGTGCTCTTCTTTTTTATTATTTTGCAAAAGATGAGAGCTCATGTTGAAACAGGAAACGATTAGGTACTTTATCTACGTAATATAATCTTTAAAGATTTACTGGCCCAACCCAGGCTGGATGAGGTTAAGGTGGGTAGCATCCATTGTGAACTTGGGACTCGAACACTCGACCTCCAGCTACTATAATTATAGTCCGCCGTCTTATCGCTCAAGCTACTGAGGTCGGTAATAAATGAAATAATTTCATATACATATAAAAAAATTACCAACCTAGGTATTAGTTATTTTATTTTATTAATATTGATTTGAAAGAGAAAAAACAAGTCAAAAGTTTGAATAGTCAACATCAGCATACGGTACCTCAATTTTTAATCAAAACAAAACTTGACACAAATAGCTATTTTTGTGCCGGAACGCCAACATCTCAAAGTCTTCACCTTGCTGGACGTAGCTTAGCTTCGATGATCCTACGAGAACTGGTGCATTCAACGCGCCGTCAACGCTGGTCCTACAAATGGGATAACAATAAAATTACTTTTCATAAAGTAGTGGAACAGGGCCCACCTACACTAGCGCTTTATTGTTTGAGTGAATATTTAGTTAACTACGAGTTATCGAATTCTTCGCGCCAGAGTTTAAAAAATTTACCCTTGATAACTTCTCAAAAGATTTTTTTTGTTTTTTCGGTTTTGGGTTTTGTGATTAGAATTTTCTGCAAACTGGTAACTGTTGTAAGTATGTAAGTGGTATCAAAATCAATTTTCCGGTAGAAAATGTAATAATTTTATTTTACCTTGGTCAAATGAAAATCCATGTGGACGCCCACATCGGTAGAAAAATTAGTTGTACAAGAAGAAAAAAATCTAGCCTTGCCAATAATTTTAGTAACAGTAAAATTAGTTTATCATATTGGTTCTTTTGGGTCTCTGTTAGCACATAATTGAACACAGGATCTTCAGAACAGGTACTTACAGAACTTATAAACTTCAAGATGTGGGGTGATAACCCCAATTTATATTTTTTGTTCTTTCAATTTGGGTTTAACCCTTTAACTGTCAATTTATTTTGATAAAATCTCTTCAAAAAATGCTAATTTTTTTTTCATTGACTAAATTCATTCTTCATACTCTTGTGAGTTTAGAACATGTTTTATTTTTTTATCACTTGCCAAAGATCATTTTTTTGCTAAACAAGTTTGCCTTTTGACCACCAACTATAGCATACCTATAGCAAATTAAATCATTTTTTAGGACATTTCAATATGTTAAATGGAAATATAAACATGAATTTTTCCTATATATTTTTTATTATTTAGAACAATGTCTACAGATTTCCGTCTTTATTCTGAAGTGGCAACAACACAAATATTTATTGATCAAATTCAATTTATATACTACACTTAACTGGATTTCTTGGGAACGCTGTCTCTATTATCATTTTTATTTATGTTCATTTATAGTACTATGTAGTTTTTTGAAATCAATCTTTAAACAACTCTAGGGGAAGGTTAAATGAGCTTTTTTCTAATACTAGCATACCTTGCAAATTAAAAGTCTAATTAAGCTAAAATTTAGTATGGTTCCTAATAGAAGTGTATAAGCTAATTTTTTTATTTTTTTTAAAGAAAAAAATTGCATGGAATACCAGTGTAGGTTAACCCAGATAGACCGGAGTTTTTTTTCAACTACTTTTTATTTAAAAACTAGCTAAAAGTGTTGTATATCATGTTTGTTGAAGGGCATTTCAATTTAATGAAAAAAAAGTTTTTGGTTTTCGAGATATGGCCATTTCCCTGAAATCCTTCTAGAAGGATTGCAGGTGAAATTCATAGACTTTCTAAAGGGTTGTTTTCAAATCCTTCCAGAAGGATTGTAGGCTCTGGGTTAATGTCAGTGAACCGGTGCTAAGGTTTACTGTCTAAAAACCTCTTGGTTGTATTTTTATTATATTTGTGCCCTGGGACCACCATGTGGTATTACTACAGGAGTATAAGAGCTACTAAGATTTTCAAAATGTCCACTTTTTAAAAGTTGACCTTTTTAACTCTAAAATTTGGCTGTCCCAATAAATTTTTAGAATAAGAATTCCTTGAACTGAAATGACCTGGTGAGGTTAATGCTCAAAGCATTTTCTTCTCCGTAAACCTCAGAGTCAATCATACTAATATGTAGTCACAAACTCAAATAAAGGAGACAAAATCCAAGCATCATGTGGGATCTAATTCACAGATCCATGTGCTGGATTGTTTACATTACACGTCTAGTGCCATAACCACATTGACTACCTAAGCTTAGAATTTGGCTCAAAAGGCACACTTGGTAAATATTCTGTTGCTCATGAATGTCTGATATAATGTTTTGTTTTTTTAATTCAGAATTGTTTAGTTTGAGAATTCTGCCCAAAATCTATTACCTCAACCAATACGTGAAACAATCTTCCATAAATTTTGGAAAGAGACTATGAAGAAAAGCAGTTTGAGTAGATTCTTAAGAGACACCGTTGTGCCTTGATTTTTTGTTTGTTTGTATAAAAATGGATAAAATAAAATTTATTTTTGAAATAAAGGTACCAATTAGTTCCTTTATTGGTTCCTATATTAATCCAGAAGTATATATTGCAGCTGCTACCCTAGGAATGGTTGTGAAATATATTTATCAATTGAACCCCAAAATGGCCATGAAAGTTTTATTATCTGTGCGTCGTCCTGTGAAAAGTGGAACAAGATACAAGTAAGTTTTTTTTATAAGTTTCCATGTATTTAATTTTACAAATAAACATCTTCAACAAATAATGATTGCATATGTATACCCACCTTCAAAAGATAAAAATCTTGTGTTGAAGTTGATGCAGGTTTTTCATCATTGTTATCTCTTTTTCATCATTGTTATCTCTTTTTTTTTTATAAAAAATAAATTAGTAATTTTCTTATAATCCAAATTATCCAAGAGATGTCTTGAGAATGACACAGACATTTCATTGAAAAACATAAAACTCTAATAGAATACAAAAAATAAAAAAAGACAATATATTTTGAAAAATAATTCTATAATTTGACTACCTGTAGAACTAATTTTTTAATAGAAATCTTGTGGCAGCCTTGGTACATCTGTTGGGTCTGTTTTTTTTTTTTTTTTTTTTTTTTTTTATCCTCAGGTCTTTTATCTAGCTTTATTTTTAGGGAAAACAATTTTCAAAAAAAAAAGAATGCCCACATGGCCCCAGTTAGGCTGGGCATGGACCAACTTTTAAAGATTAAACGGAATTGTACATCATGTGGCATATGCAAACTATTATTAGCATTAACACGTCCCATGCGTATGGAATTTTGGGAGTTCTTCACCAGTGCGTAGGACGCCCATCGGCGTCATTTTGAGTTCTTCCTCTGTGCGTATCAACTTTTTAGGGTTCCTTCCCCTGTGAGGAGACATTTTTTTTTGATTTTTGAGTCGAAACCTCGAAAATATGTTTTTTATGCAAAAAAAAAAAACATATTTTCGGGTTTTCCGCGGAAAATAAGAAAGGACGCATAGGTGGCGTCCGACGCACACGGGAAGGAAATTTCATTCTGTGTGCGTAGGACGCCTTAGTTCATCAGGTGAATCAGGTTCATCGATATCCGACTCCAACAAGAAAGATACTATATCAGGGTTAGACAACTTTCTTCTTTTCCTACCACTCATTGTCTTTCACTACCACAAAATATAATAATATCTTAAAAATAGTTAGCTCATTGTTTCATCTGAAAATGAAATGTAAATAGATAGAGAAAAGTCTCTTTTTTATACCAATACCAGTTTTTATCATAGGAATCCAACACCTGTTTAGAGCAAAAAGGATTCCTCTGATAAAACTAGGTAGGTATCTAATGTATATAAAACTCACAAAATTATAACTAAAAATAGTAGGTACATAATTAATTATTCACAAAAAAAAAAATTAAAATTCAACAATTAGTTTCACAGCTTCCCGCCTCTAAAAAGAAATGATGACTGATATAAACATTGCACAATCTCAAATAATACTGACAAAAGACAGCCATTTAGATCCAAAATTGAACAAAAACCTACAAGCTTGAAGAAAACGGAGGACGCCCATCGGCGTCCAATAGGTAGAGCTATCCGAGAACGATTTATACCGAATTGTAGCCAAGGTCATTCTCTATCAGATGGTTTATTTTATTTGTTTTTTTCTTTTTTTTTAATAGGGTAAAATTGCTCTCAAAGATGAACACTTCTAAGGACGCCACGTATGCGTCCAACGCACACAGCAAAAACTTTGGCGTCCAACGCACACAAGTGAAACCTTCAAAAATTGTTACGCACAGAGAAAGAACCCACGAGGACGCCGATAGGCGTCTTACGCAGCCAACGTGTTAATATTTTCTCTTATTACAGATCCTGGTTTAGCGGCAGTGGAGGAGATGATGTGTATAGTAATGTTGCATCTGGACTAAAGTCAGTTTACAGAAACAAGCTTCTTCCTCTGGAAGAAAAATACCTCTTCCATGAGTTTCACTCTCCCAAGTTGACGGATCAGGACTTTGATGCCAAACCTCTCATCATGCTCATTGGACAGTACTCTACGGGGAAGACAACACTTATCAAATATCTCCTGCAGAAAGATTTTCCCGGTCTACGCATTGGTCCAGAACCAACCACTGACAGATTCATAGTAATCATGGATGGAAAGGAAGAATCTACTATCCCTGGAAATGCTCTTGTTGCGGATCCTTCAAAACAATTTAGACTCCTCTCAAATTTTGGTAACTCCTTTCTGAATCGGTTTCAATGTTCACAGGTTGACTCTCCAATTTTGAAGTCTGTTTCTTTTGTTGACACACCTGGTATTTTGTCAGGAGAGAAGCAACGTGTGGACAGAGGATATGAGTTCACCGGAGTACTAGAATGGTTTGCTGAACGCGTAGACAGAATTATTCTGCTCTTTGATGCTAACAAGCTGGATATTTCAGATGAGTTCAAAAGAGCCATAGAAGCATTGAAAGGACATGATGATAAGATTAAAATTGTGCTCAATAAATCAGATAGTGTTGGGCAGCAAGAACTGTTGAGAATATATGGAGCACTCATGTGGTCTCTTGGTAAGGTTCTCCACACACCTGAAGTGTCTCGTGTGTATGTTGGATCTTTCTGGGATGAACCTCTCCGGTTTGATGTGAACAGGCGACTATTTGAAGATGAAGAACGGGACTTGTTTCAAGATATTCAGACTCTTCCTCGGAACAGTGCAATCCGCAAGCTCAATGATCTTGGCAAGCGAGCAAGAATTGCTAAAGTGCATGCCTACATCATTCATACGCTTCGAGAAAATATGCCTACGGTGTTTGGTAAGAAGGCCAAGCAAAGTGAACTCATAGCCAATCTGCCAGAAATATTCGAACAGGTTCGCAAAACATACAATGTTTCCAAAGGAGACTTCCCAGATGTGGGAAAAATGCAAGAGCAGCTCAAAGATCAGAACTTTGACAAGTTTGCGTACTTGGACCAGCCTCTCATTGAAAGAGTGGACCAAATGATGGCCAATGACATCGCCAAGATCATGGCAATGATTCCGCACGAAACTGTAGAGAATGCTGATGTCATAAGAGGAAATATATCAGACCTAGGTGAGGGCATTGAAGCAGGAAAAGGTGAAGAAGGCTGGATTGTTCAGAAAGACAGAGACACATCCGACAAGCTATTTGAAAGTTTGAAACCACCTGCCAACAAAGCTTCTATTGCCCTGGCTAAGCCAACTCTCATCAAAACAAAGCTGCCCGACTCTGTGCTAATAAAAATCTGGAAGCTTGCAGATGTGGATGCTGATGGTTTGCTGGATAAGGACGAGTTTGCACTTCTCATGTATCTCATTACACTTAAGCTGGATGGTTCTTCTATACCCAACGTACTACCTGAACACCTTGTACCTCCTAGCAAAAGAGAGAAAGCCATTGCTACTGCCTGATTTCATTTGATATAGGCGTTCATATAATCCTTCCACTACCAGGAAATGGATTATATTCTGACAGACCCGGAAATAAAACACTACACAGTGTTTTCTAATCATCCTACGATAGTAATTCCTATTTTTGGAAAATGAAAAAAGATTATCATATTTGTGTTCATCACACGAGTCATGTCGTAGGTACTCAAACGCAAACTAAATAATATGCTTAATGCTTAGAGCTCAAAACACCAACCTCCAGGCTACAAATGTGCCACCTTCTGTATTGAGCACTTTTAATTGGTTCAGTGACAGATTAAAGTAATCATAAACAATTTTACTTGAAATCCACAAGATTTCTTTTACCTCAAGAAATCTTAAGCATCAAGTTCATTCAATTTGCAAGGAACTTACAAACCATTAACCTCATCCAGCCTGGGTTGGAAATAACCAGCATGACAAAGAAAGGTTTGAACCTGGGGATAACCCATTGAGTCTTCACCATGCTGAACATTGCTGAATGTCGGCAATCACCATATTACTGTTATCATCGTTTTCAGTCAAATATAAAAAAAACGAAAAAAAATCATTGTTACTAATGTGTGCAACGTGCCTTCATGAGATTTTGTTTGACTATTTCTAAATGATATAGCAAACTTGTATTATTAATTTAGATGGATTAATAATTTATTAAATTTGTTTATTTTTAAATTCAAAGTGTAAATATGTATCATGTCCCTCTTTCTTTAACGTACCACATAGTTTTATTTGTTCAATTCATGTTTCATACATATCTTGAACACTAAATGCTAAACGTCAATTTAGATTTAGTGTGGCAAAATTTTGTTCGTTTCACTTGAAATTGGTCGGTTGTTAAATGTCTTTGACGTATGAATTTTTCATTATTTACAACTTTCTTCCATGGACCTAATATTTGTCATGAATTAGAATTATTGGATAGTGTGTTCTTCAAAACCCAGGAGGAAAAAGTGATTGGTACTATTGGAAGTCAAACCTGTGACAATCCATTGCAATAAGTATCCTATTCATAAGAAATTACATATTTTTATTATAAATCGTAGATTTAATGACTCATTAATTTAAAAAAAAAATGGGTTTAACGCTGCTTTCAACTGCATGGTCATATCACGACGGGTTGTTACCCTTCATTTGCAGGAAACTCCTAACTCTGCTCCTCACATTAACCTCACCGAGCCTGGGTTGGACTGAAATTTCAGCATCACGAACTCTTCACCTCGCTGGACGTTGCTTAACTTAGGTGATCCTACAAGAACCGGTGCATTATCGACGCTGGCTCTCAAATTGGTTTCAAATTTTACAGGGTTTTTCGATTCTTAATTAACATTGTTCTAAATAATTTAATTATTTGCATTTAATGTGGCACTTGTTAATATTATTATATTTCTTCAAATAGAAGAAATTCTTTTCCTACTAAGCCTTAAAAACTGTTAATGTCCGTATTTCTGTCTGTAAACAGTATAAAATTGTATGTTAATAATAATTTCTTCTGAAAGAAGATCACTCCAATTGTTTCTCAAGAAATCTACATTGCTTTTTTTCTTCTTGGTTATTTATTTAGATAGATGTACTTTCTAATTTAATCTATTTTTTGTCAAAACGTCAAAATTAAATTTGGCTTGCTAGCCGTTGGCCGGCTAGTTAGACATGGATTAAGTAAATTTCAGTATCGAGAGGACATGGATAAGCGATTAATACCGAATGTCTCAAAAATGCGATTGTAGCGAACTCTGAAAAACTGATCATATCCTCTTGGGTCGAATTAGGAAACAGGATTTGTTAATCTTATAATCTTAACCTCGCTGGGCGTTGCTTAACTTCAGTAGTCTGAAAAATCTGATTTGTTCCAAATTAGTACTACGTGGCTGGCTCACTTGCGTTTGCACACTTGAAGTACCTTCTTCTTCTTTTACCGTGTCTTATCCCTTTTAAGCAGGGTCGACGTTGTTTAACCTCATAGTTGAGATTGGTTGGTTTTGGCACATTTTGTTACGGCTAGATGCCCTTCCTAACCTCAACGATTTGATTTAACGTCCTGAATTAGGACGGGGGTTTTTCTCTCCATTTGCTGGGAATCATATCAGCTACCCACATTAATCTCACCCAGTCTGGGTAGGGACGGAAATGCCAGCCTCATATGTTCGGAGGGAACAGAATTTTCTGTGTGAAAAATCTGCTCCGACCGGGGATCGAACTCAGGATCTCTGGACTACGGGCAGTAGTCACAACCGTTCCGCCACGGAGGCTGACGTAATCATACTTCAATTTCACACTTGAAGTTTGATTCATGCTTACATTTGAAAGCACGATAATTTCCAATAACAGGAAGATTGACTACAACTTCGTTACATCAAACATACTGAAAGTTTACTTGAGCATTAAGTATAATTCTAGGTTATTCACATTCACAGTGAGTAGGATTCACGCTTTCTTGAGCGTGTATGGAATCAAGGGTTTGCTGTAAAGGTTTTGTGCTATCTGGGTATGAGTTGACGGTACCTATCTAACAATATTTCTATAATTATATATAATAAAAAAATATTTCGCCTTTTTTCATGTCGTAGCCATGAAACAGGAGCTACTGTAGACGTTTGTGGTCTGTGTTGTAGCCTGCCCATCCCGTAGTATGCGGAGTATGCCTCCCCTCTGATGGGCGAGAAGTGACACAATACTTCCCATTTAGGTGCTGGCACAACACGAGTGCACCGCGGAAGGTATCCCTTACAAACAACTGCAAACAAATTTTGAATAGAAATTTTTGTCGGCACCGGGATTTGAACCCGGGACCTTCCGCATGGCAAGTGAGTGTTTAACCACTGAGCTAGTCGTGCGCTTTTTTATATCTCACGGTTAAAGTAAAAAGATGTACGTAGATTATAGGTACCTACTTTAGGGTTTGGATCACACGGCTCACATAGTTTGAGAAGCCCTGATTTCAAAAGAGCAGAGCGCTCTAGCGGTAAGAAATATTTTTGATGTTTTCTTAAAGCGCGAGTTTTTAAAAATGTTTGAAGGTACTTTTGAACTTTTGTCATAGCATTTGTTTTGTTGATGATTTGAAATTCCAAAATTAAGTTTTATGCTGGCATTCCGGCCCAACTCAGGCTAGGTGAGGTTAATGTGTGTAGCAGGTTTTTGAGTTTCCTGCGAATGAAAAGTGAAACCCTTGTCGTATATGACCACTAGCCGTTTGCCCGGACTAAATTTCAAATTTACTAAGGCATGGCCGTACTGCTGGACAGCAATGCCTTTTTGAACTTTTTATAATTTTTCTGGACAAAGCGATAATGGTTTTGGGGGGGTCAATTCTGAGACATTTTTCGCTATCTCTTACCGTTTTGGCTAAACAACTCCGGACAAACAAACATAGGTAGGTAGGTAGGTAGTCCTTTTTTCTGTTTTATATATAGAGATGCAGTTGAAAAACGATGTTAAACCCTAACAAAACAAACCGAAGTAGAGAATAGTTGAATCTGAATCTGATTAGGATATGAAATTTTAATCAAAGAGAGGAACTATCAACTCAAATAATTGATATATGAGATCAACTTTATGAAGTTAATTGTATGAATTTATAGTAAAGTTACACACAAGTACTGAAGAGAAGAAAGGACCTCAACTAATTCAGAAAGGAAATTTGATTGGTTATCAGCAGTAATCAGTAAACTGGCCAGCTCTTTAACTGTAAGTAATTCAACATCCATGAATCATGTCTTAAGAATACATCACAATCAGTTATATGTTATACGCGGTCCGAGGCATGGCTGTGAAAGCAAAAAGTCCTTTTTCGCCAATGGCAGGTGTTGTAGTGGGAATTTCGAAAAATCCCGTCTTATTGCACATCTAAACTATAAGACAAAGCTACCTACCAAATTTCAGCTTCCTAGGACTTACCAGTTCAGAGAAACAGTGATGATCAGTCAGTCAGTGACTTTGACATTTATATATTAAGATATCAAACTACATCTGGCGGGGGAATTAAACAGGGGAAAGACCAGTGTTTCACTAGAGGACCATAAACAGAGAACAGACTAGCCAACCCTTAAAGCCAGGCTAGCTTTATTTTCTTTTTTGTTCTTGTATCTTTGCTGAATAATTTTGTTTTTTCTTTATAATTTCATTGTATTTTACTGTATATATTTTTGTTCTACCTAATAAAGCTCACTATAAGAATAATAATAGCTCTCCTTATTCTTCTGTAAAATACATATTGTAAAATTTATGACAGATGTAAATTATGGTACCCTTTGTCATCTTGGCAACCTGCTAGAGGGCAGGAAGGTGGCTTTCACAGCATTTCTCTCTCTAGTGAGTTTTCAAAATCAACAGAGGCCTAAACCCTAGACCCTGGTACCAAGTAAAACAATCTTACCATGTTATCAAATGTAAGAGGCCACAACAGAGTCTTGAAAATTGTCTGTATCAATTTGTCCATAAAAAATGAACCTCACCAGAAAGAAAAAAAATCTATGAATACAATGTCCTTGATTGATTTTAATGCTGTGTCTGAAAGTATGTCCATGCGGTTGGGAGCAACATTAAAACAAAATCAATAAGTTAATGCTTAAATTTTTACTTAATCAAAGTGCTTTACCAATGAATAATTGCTCTGTTCAATAATTGCTTAAATGCAACTGGGTACTAGATTAGTTTTGAAAAGGCATATCCAACCTTCTAATTTCATGATCAAAATTTATTTGATACTAGCCGTTTGCCCGTGCTTTGCAACGGGACTAAATTTCAAATTTACTAAGGCATGGCCGTACTGCTGGACAGCAATGCCTTTTTGAACTTTCTATAATTTTTTTTGACAAAGCGATAATGGTTTTGGGGGGGTCAATTCTGAGACATTTTTTGCTATCTCTTACCGTTTTGGCTAAACAACTCCGGACAAACAAACAAACATAGGTAGGTAGGTAGTCCTTTTTTCTGTTTTATATATAGAGATCTACAATAAATCCCAGTCATTATTTTCAGATATACATGTTCAATTAAACCTGAGTGATAGCTACAATCTAATATCATGGAGCAGACAATGGCCGTAGGGCTTCACTCGGTGAAACTTCTTCGTCTGAGCATGAACAACTTGTTCGGAACTCTGAGTGACGGCATGAGAATGGACCATGGAGAAGATCACCAGGCTGCTGCCAACAAATTTCTGCTGGAACTTCAAGACCTGTTGGGAAACCTGTATCTTCACATGAGGTAACTGATGGTTAAGTTATCATATTGGTGTTAATCACTTTTGTGATATCACAACTGGTCAAACTTGCTTTTATAAATGTATGCTGAGTCCAGGATTATGATTCAGGTATGTTTTAAATTAATGAAGAAATTAAATAAATATTTCATGATATAAAATATGTAATAAAGTAGAAATATGTTCCATAAACTCTTTTTATTTAAAATAAATAAATATTATATATTAAGTACTTACCTGGAGAACCTAGAGCCCACAGTTTCCTCATGTAAAAGATCAGCATAGACATACAGAGAGGAAATGTGGGTTCTGTCATTGGTACAATGCCTAAGTCCCATATGGACGAGATATTTTTTTTATTATAAACCATTGAATTTTATGTATCAAATAAAAATTTATTACATTTTTTTTCCACAGGGTGATTAAGAAAAAACTTGGCTACATAATATATTAACACTCTTATATGGAAGGTAACCACCAGGCGAGGTTAATGTTCAAACCATTTTCTCCCACCTATTACCTCAGAGTCTTATTATTATGTTTTCATTCATGAGTTCAAGGTAACAAGGAAAAATTCATGCACTGGGTGGGATTTGAACCAACGGATCCTTACGCTACCTGGATTACCAGACTAGCGCGTTAACCACTTGACTACATATTTAAAACTATTTGATCCCCAGAGAGTTGGAGCAAGCCGTGGCCACACTAGCGCCTCCCCCCGGACCCATGCCCTTGTATAACTCACAGCACCTGACGCAAGAGAGCACGCTAGACAGGCTGGCACTGTACGAGCCTCTAGTGCAAAGCTACAAGTGGACTGACAAGGTAGGTGTATTTTTTATTTAATTTATGTTTCACCTTTATTTTACTTTTGAAGCATTTCTAATATTAAAAATCGGAAGTATTGTTTTTGTATTAAAAAATAAAAATAAACAATAATCACAAAAAAAAACCTAATTTTATCGAAAGAAATAGTATGTATGTTTTAATTTGTGGTGAAGCACAAGGCCTCTTCACAATTTTGTGGGTAGCGCAGCCTCCTTTACTTTTTGAATAATTCTATTACATTTATTTATTTTTACTCTGGTAATGCCCCCACTGGTCGTTACTCATTCAAGTAACTACTCATTTTTCCTCTCGAGGTATGAGGGACCCGTGGACCCCGTATCGAAAGAAATAGTCTTTAGATATTTTTGTGGTACACAGACTCACTAATCAACAAATGGAGAAATAAATATTTCGTTACATAATTTCGTTACATAATTTCGTCACATAATTTCGTTACATAATTTCGTTACATAATTTCGTCACTTAATTTCGTTACATAATTTTGGTTATGTGCCAGAGCAAAGACATGAAAATGTCAAAAAACGCTTGCATACGAGTCTGCAACTATTGGGACATTTTCATTTTTATAATTTAATATTTCGTTACATAATTTCGTTACATAATTTCGTCACATAATTTCGTTACATAATTTCGTTACATAATTTTGGTTATGTGCCAGAGCAAAGACATGAAAATGTCAATTTAATATTTCGTTACATAATTTCGTCACATAATTTCGTTACATAATTTTGGTTATGTGCCAGAGCAAAGACATGAAAATGTCAATTTAATATTTCGTTACATAATTTCGTCACATAATTTCGTTACATAATTTCGTTACATAATTTTGGTTATGTGCCAGAGCAAAGACATGAAAATGTCAAAAATAAAAAACGCTTGCATACGAGTCTGCAACCATTGGGACATTTTCATCTTTACTATTCAAGGTCTAAAACTTAACTGACCAAATTTCGTATTGTGCGCATGACACATACTTTTTCTCTTCTCTCTTTGTATAATTTAATATTTCGTTATTGTGCGCATGACACATACTTTTTCTCTTCTCTCTTTTTATAATTTAATATTTCGTTACATAATTTCGTCACATAATTTCGTTACATAATTTTGGTTATGTGCCAGAGCAAAGACATGAAAATGTCAAAAACTTATTTTTGGAAAATGTTAAACTTATGATTTTTTTATATCGCGATAAGTTTTTAATTCTTTTAGATGCAACCAACAGTATTTCAAAGTAAATATTCTTACCTAGCCATACATGTACTCACACATTACTATCCAAGCGACCTCTTGACCCGTCGGTAAAACAGGGATTTGACCATAACTATTTAACAAAGCAAAATGCTCCCCAGAACTTCAGCTTACATGATAGTCCACGGAGGGCTGAACTTACCCTTAAAATATTTACTTCTAGTCGTGGGACACCGTGTATATCTTTTCTTACTCTGCATTTTTTTTTTTTTTTTTTAATTTTTTTTATATATCCTACTGTTTCCAATTTGGATATTAATTTGTATCTATCTGTTCATATAAATGTTCTTTAATAATAGTGTATGATAATAGTACAGATCTTCCAATTTTGTATATTTATTTGTAACTATCTGTCTGTATAAATGTCCTTATTAATAAAGTGTATAATAATAATGCAAATCAGACATAGGACCGGTTGATCAGTTTGTTCTCAAACCCGATCCCGTCGCACTCGATAATGTTCGTGCCGTCCCGAGCAGGCACGATGTGGAACCTGGCCTCCGACATAGCTTCGGCCACATGGATGGCTGTCCTCGTGTGCAGCGTGATGTTGCCCGTCTTGACCCGAGACCTCCCCCTGGCGAGCGCCATGAGAACTATGAGCTGGTCCTGCATGTGCTCGTCCACGCAGACGCGAGACTTGAGCAGACGGGAAACTCTGTGGCCACCTGCAGCGCTGTGGCGTTCAGGCCGACGTACTTCTGCGTGGTTTGGCCTGCGGAGAGAGTGATAATAATAATAATAATATCGCCTTTTTTATACTGCCCGATTAAGACTATTGAAGTCCCATTATTCCAGCAGTAAGCCCAAGACACATTATTATGCGGTAAAAATCCCAAATGGGAGGATAACTTGTCATGTCCCGGCTGGGTTTTGAACCCACGACCTCTGGAATCTCTGGATTCACAGAGTGCCGCCTTTACCACTGAGCTACCGAGACAGAGTGATGTGTTAATAATAATTTGGGTGAATGTAACCTGACTGGGGGACTATAAACAGGGAGTGGACCAGCAGTCTGGCTGGGGGACTATAAACAGGGAGTGGACCAGCAGACTGGCTAGGGGACTATAAACAGGGAGTAGACCAGCAGTCTGACTGGGGGACTATAAACAGGGAGTAGACCAGCAGTCTGGCTGGGGGACTATAAACAGGGAGTAGACCAGCAGTCTGGCTGGGGGACTATAAACAGGGAGCAGACCAGCAGTCTGGCTGGGGGACTATAAACAGGGAGTAAACCAACAGTCCGGCTGGGGGACTATAAACAAGGAGTAGACCAGCATTGGCTTGGTTCTGGGGGCCCTTGTCAATTATTAGCCTCTTTGTAAAGACAGTGGTAGAAGTGCTGAGTCATTCCTCTACTGTCTGGTTACCATCGTTCACGTTAACGCCACCCTATGATATGATGAATCTAACCACCAGGCGAGTTTGATCCTCTATAATATTTTCTACCACCTAACCCTCAGAGTCTTATTATTATGTGGTCACAAACTCAAATTAATGAGAAAAATTCATGCACTGGGTGGGATTCGAACCAACGGATCCCCACGCTACCTGGAATACCAGTCTAGCGCCTTAACCACTTGTTGACTACCAGTGTGTTGTCTGTTGTCACATACATCTTCCTTTCATAGGCTGAAAGTTTTCGGATAGGACTCGTGTAACTTGGACCTTTTTGAAAAAATCTTCTTATTTTGTCTTCTGCAAAAATCTGTCTGTCCCGGTAGCTCAGTGGTAAAGGCGGCACTCTGTGAATCCAGATATTCCAGAAGTCGTGGGTTCGAAACCCAGCCGAGACATGACAAGTTATCCTCCCATTTGGGATTTTTACCACACAAAAATATGTCTTGGGCTTATTGCTGGAATAATGGGACTTTAATAGTCTTAATAGGGCAGTTTAATTAAGGCGATATTATTACTATTATTTTTCTTGTTCCTGAATTTAATTTTCTTGTTCCTATTTTTTTGTTCCTGTTCCTCGTTTTTTCTTCTCCTTCTCTCTTTCTTTCTTTCTTACTCTCTCTTTCTTTCTTACTTACTCTCTCTTTTTCTCTCTCTCTCTCTCTTTCTTTCTTTTTTTTATTTCACTCTTTCTCTCTCTCTCTCTCTCTCTCTCTCTTCTTTCTTCTCTTTGATTGTTTCTTTTTTATTTTACTTTCTCTCTCTCTCTCTCTCTCTCTCTCTCTCGCTCTCTCTCTCTTTCTTTCTTTCTTTTTTTTATTTCACTCTTTTCTCTCTCTCTCTCTCTCTCTCTCTTTCTTTCTTTGTTTGTTTCTTTTCTCTCTATCTCTCTTTTCTTTCTTTTTTTTTACCTGCACTCAGAATAGCTCGCGACGTGGTCTCAGCAAACAGATAGATGCCGCTACCATTCCCATACGCCTCGTAGGGTCTCAGCTGCTCTCTCATAATGTCTGTCTTGTCGTAGGCCTCCTTGTGATTGGCGAGGAGATACTCCTCCACTATGTCTCCCATGGTCACCATCTTGAAAATAAAATAAGTGAATTATAACAACAACAACAAATTCTCCCTATGTCTCCCATGGTAACCATCTGGAAAATAAAATAAGTGAATTATAACAACAACAACAAATTCCGCCACTGGTGAATCAACGGTAATAATAATTCCGTGTCCGTGAGGGGTAGGTATTGATACCTAAATCACGGTGGTGAGAGGATTATATGGATGCCCAGATCCTCCAATTTCTAGGCTCCTTTCATGTCCATTGATTCTATTTGGACTACGGAATCGAACTCAGGATCTTTGGACTGCGGGCAGTAGTCACAACCGTTACCCCACGGAATCAACTGGTGAATCAACGGTAACAGATAGTTACACTAATCAATGCCAAATTCATAATCAGCACTTCAAAAATCATTGGATACTCTTTAGATACTGAATGAGAGGGATATTAAACCCAAAAAAAAAGAAAAATATATTCATTTTATATTATAATCGCTGTTAAAAAAATATTTTAAACTTTCCTTCTGGAATTTTAATAAATACAATTACAAAAAAAAAAATACTGAAAGAGCAGCACCCCCCAAGAAAGTTCCCACCGGCCGCGTCTGGTTACATTACAGTTAGGCACCTGTTTCAGTGGCGTATCCGAGGTGCACAGGGCCCGCCCCCACACCGTGACAATGTCCTCGAACTCTGTGAGGTCAATGGCCCTCAGGTGCTGCACGGGATACACCTCCAGGAACACGTGACCGCGGCCCTTCGGGTAGAATCCGCGACGTATGTCACGCACCTGTGAAATATAATAATACTTTTTTTTAACATAATTTCAACACTATATGGGTCATTTTCATTTATCTTGGGCATATCATGTCCGCAACCTTTCTCCTTTAATAAATGTGAAAATAATAGGGATATATGACTAAAATCTATTTGATCACATAGGAAACAATTTTTTTTATAAATTACAATAATAAATTGTCTTTTAAACTAATGTGGAGACTCAAAATTGCCAGTTATGTAAGTAACGTTCATGATATTTTAGGTGTCCCTTAGTCTAAGATTTTACTGTGTCTGATAGAAAAAAATGTATTTCTCCCCATTATTTTCACCAAAATCCAATATAAATGAGAAAAATACAGTTTATTTAGGATGTGACCATTAGTTTTCATAAAAATAATAATGTTCACCTCATTCTACAGACGTGTAAAGTTGTGTCCCTACGAAGAAAAAAAAATCTCCGTCATGAATGTTACCCCCAAAAAAATGTAAACCATTTTGAAAAACCCTTAGAATGAGAAGCTAGCAGCTGCCGCCATTTTGCTTCTTACAGATGACATTGTTTTTGTTTTGAAATTTCCTGTCAGTTGGATGTTGGATGGAGTACAGTGAGGGACAATGGTGGGTCTAATTTTTTTTGACAAGAACGTTACGCGGTTTTTTAAATAAATTGTAATGATTCTTTAATATATAATGTATTTCTTTAATTCTTCTGCAGGTCCTCTTTCCAATCAAATATTTTTTTTTGTAAAGTGAATATTCTTTTAATGAGAAAAGATTGTTTTAGTGGCGTGTTACTCATGAACGTTACCGTCATGAACGTTACCCGTGGTCGTGAACGTTACCTGGTACGTTAAGTTTTTGTAATTTTGTGTGAAGAGGTAGCTGCTAGAAATACTCTAAATGAAAGCTTTTGCTCAAAGGTATTTGTCTTAGTCTTCTGAGCCTAAAAATTGTTTAGGAAAAAGGTAACGTTCATGACTTGAAAAAATCCAATTGCCCAAGATAAATGAAAATGACCCATATATTTATAATTCTAATTAATTATAATATAGCAATAACTGAAATGTTTAAAAGATATCAGTAATACTCTTCACATAATGTTAGAAAAACTGTAAAAAAAATTGAAATCGGAGCAAAAAAATATTTTTTTTTTTTACAAAAACGAACATAATACTTCCGATTTCTAATATTAGAAATCTTGGAAGTAAAAATATTAATTACCATTTTCAAGATATCGGGATTTTCTGGTCCAATAATGATTCAAATAGGACGCCAGCCACGGGCAATAACCTAAACGGCGACAAAGTGCTGGGATGTAGCTAGTATTAATATAAATAAGGCAATAATAATAATATCGCCTTATTTATACTGCCCGAATAGGACAATTAAAGTCACATTATTATGTGGTAAAAATCCCAAATGGGAGGATAACTTGTCATGTCCCGGCTGGGTTTCGAACCCACGACTTCTGGAATCTCTGGATTCACAGAGTGCCGCCTTTACCACTGAGCTACCGGGACAGACATAATACTTTTTAAACATAATTTCAACACTATATTTATAATTCTAATTAATTATAATATAGCAATAACTGAAGTGCTTAAAAGATATCAGTAATACTCTTCTCATAAAGTCAGAAAAACTGTTTGAAAAAATTGAAATCGGAGCAAAAAAAATACTTTTTTTTTTTACAAAAACGAACACAATACTTCCGATTTCTAGTATTAGAAATTTTTCGGAAGTAAAAATATCAATTACCATTTTCAAGATATCGAGATCTTCTGGTCCAATAATGATTCAAATCCAGCCAGGGACAATAACCTCAACGGCGACAAAGTACCGGGATGTAGCTAGTATTAATATAAATAAGGCAATAATAATAATATAATATCGCCTTATTTATACTGCCCGAATAGAACAATTAAAGTCACATTATTATGTGGTAAAAATCCCAAATGGGAGGATAACTTGTCATGTCCCGGCTGGGTTTCGAACCCACGACTTCTGGAATCTCTGGATTCACAGAGTGCCGCCTTTACCACTGAGCTACCGGGACAGGCAATATTATGATTCTCCTCACCTCCATGTTGGTGCCGAAGAATTTGAACGTGAGAGGGTCCCAGGCGTTGATGTAGAAATCCAAGGAGGGAGAACCGAACGCGTTGGTAGATCCTTTGAGGGAGATCTGGGAGATCCCTGTAAAAACCAAGAGGACGTGACGTTAATTATTATCATTATTATTATTATTATTCATTTCTTTATTAGATATAAAAAGACATATAACAGCCTCCGTGGCGTAACGGTTGTAACAACTGCGTGTAGTTCAGAGATCCCGAGTTCTATCCCCGGTTGGTGCAGACTTTTCGATGAAAATTCTGTTCCCTCCAAACACGCGAAACAGTAGTTTCTGAAAAAATTGAAATCGGAGCAAGAAAATATTTAAAAAAACGAATACAATATTTCCGATTTATAATATTAGAAGTTTATCGAAAGTAATAGAATACAGATAACCATGGAATCAAGCAATCTTATATTTACAAGTTACCATGGAAACAAACAAAAGTATATCACAGGTTACCATGGAAACAAACAATAGTATATCACAGGTAACCATGGAAACAAACAAAATTATATTTACAGGTAACCATGGAAACAAACAATAGTATATTACAAGTTACCATGGAAACAAATAATAGTATATTGCTGGTAACTATGGAAACAAACAAAAGTATATCACAGGTTGCCATGGAAACAAACAACAGTTTCCATGGTTACCATAACACGTTACCATGGAAACGGTTCCTCACCGGAGCTGAACATAGCCAGGGGCAGCGCCACTTGCATCAGAAGCGTGAGACTGCCCTGGCCCTGCGTGTCGGCCTCGTACTCGTCGTGTGAGAGGTTGCGCAGAGGCGTGTACTGGATCTCCTGCGCATTCTTGACCAGGTTCGTGACCCGGGCGCGGCACATTTCGCGCGCGATTTCGACAGCCGCAATGTGCTCCGCCTGAAGACCGGGGTGCTTTCTGGGAACAGTGGGCCAGTCAGAACAGAAAACGGAGTGTTTTTAAGTTTGGCCTTTCATCGCTGCAATTTAGATTTATCCAAAACAGCATCAGATTAATCCTGTTTTGGATTACATTAATCTAATCAATCTAATCCTTTTTCAGAATTCGGACCTAGGTTAATATCTCTTAGTGGAAGGTAACCACCAGGCGAGGTTAATGCTCAAAGCATTTTCTTTTCTTTTTTCAAGTTTCCATGTATTTATATTTCACAAATAAACATTTTCAACAAATAATGAGGGTATACACACCTTCAAAAGATAAAAAATCTTGTGCTGAAGGTGGGGAAATGCTGAAAATTTCTACCACCTAACTCTCAGAGTCTCATTATTATATGGTCACAAACTCAAATTAATGAGGAAAAATTCATGCACTGTGTGGGATTTGAACCAAGGTACTACCAGGCTAGCGCGTTAGCCACTTGACGTACCTGTGTTTGCGTATGTTATAGATGTGCACAGGTTTCTGCAGTATGCTACTGAATACAAGGTCAATATCTCTTACCTGTGTTTGCGTATGTTATAGATGTGCACAGGTTTCTGCAGTATGCTACTGAATACAAGGTCAATATCTCTTACCTGTGTTTGCGTATGTTGTAGATGTGCACAGGTTTCTGCAGTATGCTACTGAATACAAGGTCAATATCTCTTACCTGTGTTTGCGTATGTTGTAGATGTGCACAGGTTTCTGCAGTATGCTACTGAATACAAGGTCAATATCTCTTACCTGTGTTTGCGTATGTTATAGATGTGCACAGGTTTCTGCAGTATGCTACTGAATACACGATGAATATCTCTTACCTGTGTTTGCCTATGTTGTAGATGTGCACAGGTTTCTGCAGTATGCTACTGAACACAAGGTCAATATCTCTTACCTGTGTTTGCGTATGTTATAGATGTGCACAGGTTTCTGCAGTATGCTACTGAATACAAGGTCAATATCTCTTACCTGTGTTTGGGTATGTTGTAGATGTGCACAGGTTTCTGCAGTATGCTACTGAACACAAGGTCAATATCTCTTACCTGTGTTTGGGTATGTTATAGATGTGCACAGGTTTCTGCAGTATGCTACTGAATACAAGGTCAATATCTCTTACCTACAATTTATTTATTTTTCATTTGTATAATATATATTTATTTACAAAATTATTTCTAAAATATAAAAAATGCTTTCCAAGTCTGAGGAACGAGGCACTGTGCCCATCACAGCTGCTGCATTTCCTCTCTGGATACACAGAGAAATCCTCTGTTTCGAAAAGGAGGTTGACCTTTTCTCTCCTGATGACTCATACAATCTTATGCCAACCTCCTTATCTCTTACCTGTGTTTGCGTATGTTATAGATGTGCACAGGTTTCTGCAGTATGCTACTGAACACAAGGGCCAGCCGGACCAGCTGTCCGCCCCCCTCGTGAACACTCCCGTCCAGACTGATCATCCCAGGGGGGAGTGTGGTCCTTGGTCGGGTGGTCTTGACCTTAGGCATGGCCGCATGGGCGGTCCAGAGAATCTGGCACACGGCTAGAAGAAGTCGGGGGTAGTTTGGTTGCATGGCTCGATTTTTAGTATTTTTAAATGACTTGGTATTATCTGTATTTCTATGATCTTATATTGTTCACAGTAGATCCAAACAGGTCTGTGTAATAATTGGAGCTTCTCTTGTGGAACTTTGACCAGTCTATAATCCCAATCAATCAAATTCCAATAAAATCAATTAATAAGTCCTGATTTGACTTCTTCTTATTGTTTTTTTTCTTTCATATTTTCAAGTTTCTCAACTCTTTTTTTATTTGTGATGATTTGTTTTGATCTTTAAGGTTTGTGATCCTTTGAGAATTAGAAATCAATTGAGTTTTTTCCAGAGTGATTTTTTTTAACGAAATGGAGTACTTTTTTGTTTGTTTTGCTTTCCTGGTTTTTTGAGATCGAATGGTTTCAGTGGCAGTAGGGTATGTGCTGCGAACTTCTAGTTCAGTGGTTGCTCATTCGATCTCGATCGATGGGCATACTTTTCGGCTATGATTCCAATGAGTCTGATTTTCTACTTACTGTTCTACTATCTTGATTTGGTGTTCGTTTTCAACTGTTTGTGATCGATATCAAATTCCTTTACTTTGTCTGTACCTTTGGGAATCGTTCAATTCAAGTTAAACTTTGATTTTTTTGTACATACCGTTCTATGATTTTTTTTGTTTTTTTTTTTACAAATTACCGGGGTTTGCCCATGTGTAAGCACTTCATTTTCGATATTGTATTCCCGATTACAACAATCGATACCTTGCTATCGCTTCGAGCTCTTTATCGAGTACTCGTAGGTGGGTAGTAGGCTTTTCAGCTTGTAGTGGCAAGACTGATAGGATGAATATACCGCTGTCATGATTGAAAGACTGAGCTCCTGAAGAAAGACAAAAGTCGAAAGTCAGCTGAACACCGTGATGCTGTGAAGTAATATCTTCACGGTAATAGTAGTTCCAGGGGTACGAAATTTATTATATATTACAGAAAGCTTTATTAGGTACAACAAAAAATATATACAGTAGAATACAATGAAATATAAAGAAAAACAAAAAGATTAAGCAAATATACAAGAAAAAAAAAGAGAATCAAGTTGAAGTTATGTCCTACCTAAAGGGCGGGGTTATTGCCTGTGGCAATCTCTTCCACCCAACCCTTTACTGCAAAAAAAGCTTGAGAACTTGATGACAATTTTAACTTGGTTATCTTTTTTTTTAATACTTGGTTATCTAATTGGTCTATTTGAAAAAATAATATTTTTTTTAAAGACCGCTTCCGAAGACAGTTACGAATTTTAAATTGGAACTGTAACTAAATTTGAAGAGCAAATCGCCCGTACAACTTGGACTGTCTTGCGTTACTGCAACTGTACAAGCTATAAACATACATAAGCACAGCAAATGCTTATCAGATTGCGTACTATAAATGAGAAAATCATTAGACATTTTTAACCCTTTAATGCGTACATTTTTTTTTTTTTTTTAATTAAAATACCTAATAACATTAAATTTTTGTAAATAAAAAACTTCACTCTCGGTGACAGTACTTGGAACTGTGCCCATCACACTGGCTGCATTCCCCTTCTGTATGATAATCTATACTTATATAAGAGAGTTTCACTCACTGACTGACTGACTCACTCACTCACTGATTCATCACTGTTTCTCCGAACTGGTAAGACCTAGGAAGCTGAAATTTGGTAGGTAGCTTTGTCTCATAGTCTAGATGTGCAATAAGACGGGATTTTTCGAAATTCCCACTACAACACCTGCCATTGGCGAAAAAGGATTTTTTGCTTTCACGGCCATGCCTCGGCCCGCAAAGCGGGCGACAGCCCGCTAGTGCTTTCTATATTTGAAAAAATTATTAGACATTTTTTACCCTTAATGGGTTCTATATTTGAGAAAATTGTTAGACATTTTTACCTTTAATGCGGTCTATATCTGAGAAAATTACTAGACATTTTTAACCCTTTATGCGTTCTATCTTTGAGAAACCTTTAACCTTTGAATGAGTTTCTTTTATCTCGGATTGCGTACCGTTTTAGATGGGGAAAACCGTCGCTAAGCAATGACTGAAGTTATCGATGTTGTCTATTAATTTCGCCCTAAGTCTAGATTTTGCGCATATTGGATCTTATTGGACACTATCCCTATCTTAACACGCCCTCTAGTGAGAATCTCAACCAATTTCACAGTACACTATAGTCCCAAGAGGAGAAGTGTTAAGGGATAGTGTCCACTGATAGCCGAGTTTATCACAACTCCACCAATCACTGATTCGGCAACCACCCTCGAATCTCGAGGGTTCGCGAATCCACCAATCGGGTTTTATCACGAAAATTCAAGCTCGAGTTCGCGAATCATGATTTGCGTTACGGCAACATCGCAATTACACGAAAACCTCACAAAAAGCCTCTGATTTTTCGGAAATTGCGATGTTGTTTTGTTAACTTTTTACATTTTGAATGTTAACATTTCTGAAAGCATTTTGAACGTTTTTTTTGTGTCGTCCACGTGGTCATTTCATAAGTTTCATATTGATCAATGATCATTTATCATTTTGTGTGACTTGGGTTCAATTTTCAGCAGGGCAAGATATAATTACCTTATGAGTAAGAATGCTGTTTCAATGTGACCATCAGTGATGGAATTATGGTCAAAATAAGATATTATGACAGATGGTGATCTCGTTTTTATTCCCAGCAGGGCAAAAAAATTTCTGCCCTATGTCCACTGTATTTCCATCACGTTTTCATTAATGTTGTGTACTAGAATTATAATTATAGTTCTCATACCTAGCTGTTAAAGAATTCTAAATATTATCAAACACCTCGGCCGAGGTGTGAAGAACGCCAATACAAAGAAAGAGACAGCCCGGCAGAGTGTAAGGTTACGGAAAACATAGTTCCCATGCATTTCATGTACTTTCAGCCAGCGAGGTTTTCAGCAGGATTTTGTACATACTGGTGTGGAGAGATGATATGGGACCTGCACTCATACCCAGAGTGTCCCAGAGTCACCAAGAAGTTTTAGTACATGTGTTTTAGGGCGGAATTAATAGACAACATCAATAACTTAAGTCGTTGGTAAGTGTCGGTTTTCCCTATCTTACACAGTACGCAATCCGTGACTTAGCGCCACAGAGGTATTACAAAAACGTCTATTAATTCCGCCCTTAAAGTCTAAAGGCGGAATTAATAGACGTTTTTGTAATACCTCTGTGGCGCTAAGTCACGGATTGCGTACTGTGTAAGATAGGGAAAACCGACACTTACCAACGACTTAAGTTATTGATGTTGTCTATTAATTCCGCCCTAAATCTTGTAGGAACTGAGATTCGGACAAATTCAGAATGTTCCCGAATGAGCTTTTATCTTCCTGGGATTAGCTCGTTTTCAGGAAATATCATATTGACTTAGAAATTCAAATTGTGGTGAAGCACAAGCAGAAAAAGCACAGGTGAAGCACAGAGCAGAAAAATTCCTGCCCCGCTGGTGATCGAACCAAGGTCACCATGCGTGCAATGCCTAGCGCTAAATCATTGGGCAACGGTGACTACTCACAAATCGCTTCTCGGCCTTTTGGTTAAGATGTAATATCACAAAAATAAGTATTAATTAATTAATTTTAATAGCAATCGTGTGATTTTTTTTAGGAATAATTCAAATTTATTTCAGTCTTTATTACAAAACTTTTATAAACTTAGCATATCAGGATAAGATGACAGGTTTATGAAGAACAAGGACAAGGATAATTAAATAATGGGCAAAAGAATAAAGATGTCATGAAGATAAACAAATATTTGAATTTTGAAAAAGATAAACATTTTATCTTTGTTTACGATTTAAAAATTCCAAAGAAGAAATTCTATAGTATTTTCAATATTTTTTTCTCTTTGGGAAGCCAATCGGTCCTCGAATCACTGATTCGTGAATCAAGGTTACTTCCTCAAATTGAGTGCTCCGAATCACCTGCGAATCAGAGATTGGAGATGATAAAACCCGATTCGTCGAGCCAATCCGGAGTTCGAGCGAATCCGGGGTGAATCTTGGATGATAAAATCGGCTATAAGAGTAAAGGCGGAATTAATGCACATTTCTGTAATACCTCTGTGGCGCTAAGTCACGGATTGCGTACTGTGTAAGATAGGGAAATCCGACGCTAAGCAATAACTTAAGTTATACATTTTGTCTCTTACTTTCGCCCTTTATCTTGTGTTGCCAGGTCCACGAGTACAGTAACCTAGCCGTGGCAGTCCTCAGCCAGAACTCACTCAAGAGATCCTATCTGTCCCAGAGTCAGAAGAAGAGGAGAGTGCTCACTAGCTCTCACAATGTTCCGCCTCAGTGAGTATTTCTATATAGCGAGGCATGGCCGAGTATTATACTGTCTAAACTAATATAGTAAACAGTGGCGCTGCTTAGTCAGCAATCTGGCTGGGGGACTATAAACAGGGAGTAGACCAGCAGTCTGGCTGGGGGACTATAAACAGGGATTAGACCAGCATTGGCTTGGTTCTGGGGGCCTTTGTCAATTATTAGCCTCCTTGTATAGACAGTAGTAGAAGTGCTGAGTCATTCCTCTACTGTCTGGCTACCGTCGCGTCGTTCATGATGACGCCAACCTATGATGATTTCTCTCTTCAATATTTTTTTTTTTTTTTTTCTTCTTCTCAATATATTTTCATAATCTTGATTTGCTTTCAGAACCGTAGACACCATGATCGCCTCCATTGACAGACTCTACCAGGATATGAATGTCACTGTGTCCAGACCCTTCGCTAGCAACGCTGTGCTTCATGTAGGTACTTAGGACAGAGCATTGTTTGGATTTTTTAGAAGCGCTGGGTATTTAAAAAAATTGAGCGCGCGATTAGCTCAGTGGTTAAGCACTCGCTTGCCATATGTACATTGTACAATACAAATTAAATTATTAATAAAAAAAAAAATGGAAACAATATATTATGTATACAATAAAAATGAAAAATAATAGAAAAATATATAGAAACATATGTCCTAACTAGAAGGCGGGGTTATTTCCTATGGCAGTCTCTTGGAGTTCCCTATCTAAATATTTCAATAATAATATAAAAAGAAGTTAAATAAATAATAATAAATAAATAAAAATATGTACAAATATGTTTAAAAAAAAGATTAAAATTAAGTTATATTTTCCAAGAAATGTTTCAATCTCTTCCACACAACCCTTATTACGTCACATATATAATATTAGTTTTAAGTTTTATATTTTTCACCTTATTTTTATTTTTGACTATGGTCATACCCACTGGGTTTTTACAACAAATAAAAGCTTCACTTTACTTTACTTAAGAATATTAAATGTATGTACAAAATGTCTGTTTAAATTTGAAAATAAACAAGACCTTGTTTAGACTGCTGGAACAAAGGGACTTTTTAGTCTCACCTCGGTAGTATAAACAAGGAAGTTTAAATTTGAAAATAAACAAGACCTTGTTTAGACTGCTGGAATAAAGGGACTAGCCAGCGTCGATGGCATGTTGAATACACCGGTTCCCTTCAGAACACCGAAGTTAAGCGACATCCAGCGAGGTTAAGACTTGGATGGGTGACCATTCAAATTCTAATTCTCGTGACGCTGGCTTTTCCCGGCCCCACTCAGGCTGGGTGAGGTCAATGTGAGTAGCAGGTTTGTGAGTTTCCTGCGAATGGAGGGTAAAACCCCCGTCGTGATATGACCATGGCAGTTGAAAGCGACGTTAAACCCCACTTAAAAAAAAAAAAAAAAAAAAAAAAAATAAAGGGACTTTTTAGTCTCACCTCGGTAGTATAAACAAGGAAGTTTAAATTTGAAAATAAACAAGACCTTGTTTAGACTGCTGGAATAAAGGGACTTTTTAGTCTCACCTCGGTAGTATAAACAAGGTAATTTCTATTCTATTCTACTTTACTTCACGACCGCCATGCTTGGTTTTACTTTACTTTCCTTCACGACCGCCATCCTTGGTTTTACTTTACTTTCCTTCACGACCGCCATCCTTGGTTTTACTTTACTTTCCTTCACGACCGCCATCCTTGGTTTTACTTTACTTTACTTCACGACCGCCATGCTTGGTTTTACTTTACTTTCCTTCACGACCGCCATCCTTGGTTTTACTTTCCTTTCCTTCACGACCGCCATCCTTGGTTTTACTTTACTTTCCTTCACGACCGCCATGCTTGGTTTTACTTTACTTTCCTTCACGACCGCCATGTTTGGTTCCCAGGTTACTCTGGGCCGCATCCTGCAAGCTGTGATCGCCCTGAAGGGTCTGATGATAGAGTGGGTGACTTTACTTTACTTTACTTCCCAGGTGACCCTGGGCCGCATCCTGCAAGCTGTGATCGCCCTCAAGGGTCTGATGATAGAGTGGGTGACTTTACTTTACTTTACTTCCCAGGTTACTCTGGGCCGCATCCTGCAAGCTGTGATCGCCCTCAAGGGTCTGATGATAGAGTGGGTGACTTTACTTTACTTTACTTTACTTCCCAGGTTACTCTGGGCCGCATCCTGCAAGCTGTGATCGCCCTCAAGGGTCTGATGATAGAGTGGGTGACTTTACTTTACTTTACTTCCCAGGTTACTCTGGGCCGCATCCTGCAAGCTGTGATCGCCCTCAAGGGTCTGATGATAGAGTGGGTGACTTTACTTTACTCCCCAGGTTACACTAGGCCGCATCCTGCAAGCTGTGATCGCCCTCAAGGGTCTGATGATAGAGTGGGTGACTTTACTTTACTTTACTTCCCAGGTGACACTAGGCCCAGTGCCGGATTACCCATATGGCGGATTTGGCAGATGCCAAGGGCCCCGCGCTTTAGGGGGCCCCGCGCTTCAGCAGCTTACACTAGATATTATGAGACCAATGATCTTCATTAAAGTCGCCTGCGGCGCTTTTAATGAATTTCTCAAGATATCTTTTTGTATCTATTTTCCGAGTACTTTACCCCATAATTTTGCAAAAATTTCGCCTGCGGCGCCGTCAAATTTACTTATCTTGATGTTTTGAATTGTTTTGAGACGTGTAATTCTAGTACCGTTAAAAAAAAAAAAAAATCTTTGGCCATTTTTGAAGTGCCTTTTGATAGTTTGGAATCTACTTTCTACACATTTTACCGTCTGGCTGGGGGACGTTAAACAGGGAGAAGACCAGTGTCTCGCTAGAGGACTATAAACAGAGAACAGACTAGCCAACCCTTTCAAGCCAGGCTAGCTTGCAGTTTCCTATGGGTTTAATAGCTTATAAAGAAAAGTCCAAATCCTCATGATGGTTGATCGCACATAGAAATATGTGGTTCAGGACGAGCCAACTTTAAAATAAAGTTGTCTGGAGACCATCACTCACCCCTCCAGTTGTAGCCAAGCTCTCTACAACAACAACAACAACACATTTTACCTTATGACATCTTTCTACACATATTTATCATAATACATATATATTTAGATATTTCTACTTTATTCGGAAAAAATGTTGCCTTCGGTGTTATAAACGTCGTTTGTTTTGGATACTATTATGGATATTAAGGTGCTCAGGACACTTGGCTTCCATTTCAAGGTTCTAAAAATATTATTTTAGAATAAACTCAGTACAATTTTGGGGCCCCGCGCCTTGAAATGCCAAGGGCCCCGCGCAGCCTAAATCCGGCACTGACTAGGCCGCATCCTGCAAGCTGTGATCGCCCTCAAGGGTCTGATGATAGAGTGGGTGACTTTACTTTACTTTACTTTACTTCCCAGGTTACTCTGGGCCGCATCCTGCAAGCTGTGATCGCCCTCAAGGGTCTGATGATAGAGTGGCTGACTTTACTTTACTTTACTTTACTTTACTTCCCAGGTGACTCTGGGCCGCATCCTGCAAGCTGTGATCGCCCTCAAGGGTCTGATGATAGAGTGGGTGACTTTACTTTACTTTACTTCCCAGGTGACACTAGGCCGCATCCTGCAAGCTGTGATCGCCCTCAAGGGTCTGATGATAGAGTGGGTGACTTTACTTTACTTTACTTCCCAGGTGACTCTAGGCCGCATCCTGCAAGCTGTGATCGCCCTGAAGGGTCTGATGATAGAGTGGGTGACTTTACTTTACTTTACTTCCCAGGTTACTCTGGGCCGCATCCTGCAAGCTGTGATCGCCCTCAAGGGTCTGATGATAGAGTGGGTGACTTTACTTTACTTCCCAGGTGACCCTGGGCCGCATCCTGCAAGCTGTGATCGCCCTCAAGGGTCTGATGATAGAGTGGGTGACTTTACTTTACTTTACTTTACTTCCCAGGTGACCCTGGGCCGCATCCTGCAAGCAGTGATCGCCCTCAAGGGTCTGATGATAGAGTGGGTGACTTTACTTTACTTTACTTCCCAGGTGACTCTGGGCCGCATCCTGCAAGCTGTGATCGCCCTCAAGGGTCTGATGATAGAGTGGGTGACTTTACTTTACTTTACTTCCCAGGTGACCCTGGGCCGCATCCTGCAAGCTGTGATCGCCCTCAAGGGTCTGATGATAGAGTGGGTGACTTTACTTTACTTTACTTCCCAGGTGACTCTGGGCCGCATCCTGCTAGCTGTGATCGCCCTCAAGGGTCTGATGATAGAGTGGGTGACTTTACTTTACTTTACTTCCCAGGTGACTCTGGGCCGCATCCTGCAAGCTGTCATCGCCCTCAAGGGTCTGATGATAGAGTGGGTGACTTTACTTTACTTTACTTCCCAGGTGACACTAGGCCGCATCCTGCAAGCTGTGATCGCCCTCAAGGGTCTGATGATAGAGTGGGTGACTTTACTTTACTTTACTTCCCAGGTGACTCTGGGCCGCATCCTGCAAGCTGTGATCGCCCTCAAGGGTCTGATGATAGAGTGGGTGACTTTACTTTACTTTACTTCCCAGGTGACTCTGGGCCGCATCCTGCAAGCAGTGATCGCCCTCAAGGGTCTGATGATAGAGTGGGTGGTGGTGAAGGGCTACGGCGAGCCCATGGACCTGTGGACAGAGTCCCGCCACCGGGTGTTCCGCAAGATCACCGAGCATGCGCACTCGGCCATGCTGCACTTCTTCTCCCCCGCCCTGCCCGAACTGGCGGTGCGCTCCTTCATGGTGAGGAACTTTTCGGACACCCTGTTGTTTTTTTTTGGTTTAACGTCGCTTTCAACTGCATGATCATATCACGACGGGGGTGTTACCCTCCATTCGCAGGAAACTCACAAACCTGCTACCCACATTAACCTCACCCAGCCTGGGTTGGGCTGGAATGCCAGCATCACGAAGTCTTCACCTCGCTGGACGTTGCTTAACTTCGGTGATCCAACGAGAACCGGTGCATTCAACGCGCCATCGACGCTGGCTCTGTTGTTGTTGCTGCAGCCAGCTTGACTACAGATGGACGGGGACTAATGAGGTGTATTTTACTTTTGGATAAAATTTTTTTTCCAGGTTCGGTATTTCCAAATATTTCCAGTTTAGCTTCCCCACTATTCGTGAAAGAAAAATGCGTTTAAGATAAACAATGGACTTAACTTGTAAAAGAAATGGAAGCAAGAATTTTATAAATCCATTTTGGTTAACCAAACTGGAAGAACATTTTTCCTCTTCCAAAAGAAAAATGTCTTTCTTTCAGTTCGTTCATTTTATTCCAATTGAATCTACTTTGGTTAGAAAGAAAAATACAGCTACTGTGTTTTTTGACCTGCACAACACTTACTCTCTCACACTATAGATAAAAACATCCTTGATGCCCGTACAATAATGCATAACACCCAAGTATAATTTTCAATTCCCTTTCTTGTTTCCTCAGACGTGGCTGCACAGTTTCAACACTGTGTTCTCCGACCCATGCAAGCGGTGTGGCAACTATCTGCACAACACTTACCCACCCACCTGGCGAGACTATCGAACCCTCGACCCCTACCATGACGAGTGCAAGCATTGAACCGCGAGCTAGAGTGTGTGTGTCCGTGAACTGTATTAATAATAATATCGCCTTATTTATACTACCCGATTAGGACTATTAATTCCCATTGTTATAGCAGGAAGTCCAAGACATATTATTATGTGGTAAAAATCCCAAATGGGAGGATAACTTGTCATGTCCCGGCTGGGTTTCGAACCCGCGACCTCTCGAATCTCTTGATTCAAAGAGTGCCACCTTTACCACTGAGCTACCGGGACAGATTAATATCGAATGTTACAGTCGAACCTGGATATAAGAGAACTGGATGTAAGGGTCACCCTCTTATTCTTCACTTCGCTCGACTTGGCTTAACTTCAGTGACCTTTAACGTGGCATCACCGCGCTATTTGCGATATCCGCGCAGACAATTTTGTGTAAATCATTGAATTTGTTCCTAGATATTATTAAATCCTAGGTAAATTATTGAATCCCACCACACAAGGACCATACTTCATAGGTGTGGCCCTTAGTGTGGCATGACGACAGCCAAAAGAAACTAGCATAAGTTCAGTTAAAAATATTATGTATTATGAAAACTGTCATTGTTATATATATTTGAACCATTTACTTGTCATATATTCATCATCATCATCATAGGGTGGCGGCATCGTGAACGATGGTAGCCAGACAGTGGAGGAATGACTCAGCACTTCTACAACTGTCTTTACAAGGAGGCTAATAATTGACAAGGGCCCCCAGAACCAAGCCTGTCATATATTAAATAAATAAAAAGATATTCAGACTTGAAAAAGAAAGAAAGGCGTTTTGTTTAAAAATATAATCTTTTTTATTTACAGTAAACGTTTTTCTCTATAGAAAACAAGTTATAATATTTAAAAAAAAAATACATAGATATACAATAATTTGATTAATACATACATCAAATAAAAGGTACCTATATTACGTTTTAAATTTCATACATATATTTGATTATACATTTATAGACTGTGAAATTAAAAGCCAAATTCTATGACTGAAGTCTTTGCTTAGCATCGGTTTTCCTTATCTTACAAAATACGCAATCCATGAATTAGCGCCACAGAAACGTCTATTAATTCCACCCTAAGAGACGTTTTTGTAATACATCTGTGGCGCCAAGTCACGGATTGCGTACTGTGTAAGATAGGTAAAACCGACGCTTAGCAATGACTTGTGATAGAATTTGTCTATTAATTTAGCCCTAAATGGGAAAACTAATGCTTGAGTCCGAACTTGTGATCTCGATGTCTATTAATTTTGCCTTAAATGTTTCACAGATTGACTTTTCTTTTAATTATTAGAAAAGCTTTAACAAGAGTTTGAAAATCATACATGAACGCAAAAAGTAGTCACCGTTGCCGAGTGAGTTAACGCGCTAGGCATTGCACGCACGGTGACCTGGGTTCGATCCCCAGCGGGACAGGAATTTTTCTGCTCTGTACTTGGATGTTCGGAGTCCACTCATACCTCGTGAGGAAAAATGAGTACCTGAGTGGTTACTTGTATGAGTAACGACCAGTGGTGGCATTACCAGAGTAAAAAGACATTAATGTAATAGAATTCGAAAAGTAAAGGAGGCTCGGAGTAATGCTGCGCTACCCACAAAAATTGGGCCTTATGCTTCACCACAAATAAAATCATACATTCATCAACGCAAAAAATGAAGAAGAAAAAGAAAATCTTTTCAAGAATATGGAAGTTGGTTCAAAATTTACCACTACATGTTATGTACATTTTTTTTTAAATTTGGGTTTAACGTCGCTTTTAACTGCATGGTCATATCACGACGAGGGTGTTAGCCTCCATTTGCAGGAAACTCACAAACCTGCTACCCACATTAACGTCACCCAGTCTGGGTTGGGCCGGAGAATGCCAGCATCACGAAGTCTTCACCACGCTGGACGTTGCTTAACTTCGGTGATCCTACGAGAACCGGTTAATTCAACGCGCCATCGATGCTGGCTGTACATGATTTTAAGAACAGAAAAGACCAGGACATGTACGAGGTCCAGCAATAAAGTTCCCGGACGACCGTCCCTATTGGCTTGGAGGTTAACTTACCGGGTTTCAATGGTGTTCTCCTTCAATATACCCTCCTTGGGAGTCCACACATGCTTGCATTCGAATTTTCCACTGGTTGAAGCAGTGCTGCAGGTCGTCAAGTGTAACTGCCTTCAGTAGTTCTGCCGTTTTTGTTTTGACCATTTCAATCGACTCAAAATTGGTTCTTTTGAGCTGACTTTTGATTTTAGGGAATAGAAAAAAGTTGCAAGGGGCCAAGTCCGGTGAGTACGGTGCATGCTCAAGCACTGTGATTTTCTTGTCGGCCAGAAATCGTCGTATAGAGAGCGCGGTATGAGCTGGTGCATTGTCCTGATGCAGCACCCAGTCACCGGAACTCCAGAGCTCGGGTATTTTCTCTTAATTTTTCATGTAAATTTGTCTCACTGTCTCTCTATTTATGTTTATCATATCTGCTATTATTTTTACACTAAGTCGCCTATCATTTCGGATGATTTTACCAATTTTTTCCACATTCTCATCTTTTTTGAAGTGGTAGGTCGGCCTGATCGTTGATCATCTTCGACGTCCTCCCTACCCTCCTTAAATCTTTTGAACCAATCATAAGACGTTATCCTACCCATCACCATACACTTCTTTTCACATTTTAAAACAATCCGATTGACTTTTGTTTAATTTTGTAAGAAATTTTAGGTTAACACGATATTCTAAAATTTTACTCAACATTTTACACTCATCATCAAAAAATTCGGGGCAAGAAAAATTTCAAAGTTGAGGATTTTTTAAAAAAATTCTCTACATCCTGTAGTTTTGTGAATGACACGAAAAGAAAGGTAATTTTTTTGTCAAGCAGGATCTATGTTTAGTTTTAAAAAGATTCCACTACCTAAAAATAGAAAAATAAAATACTGCAGAAGGTCGAAATTCCATGAAAACATCAATTTTCAAAATCAATGTATTTTACTTTTCACAAGGTATTTTTTCACACGTGATTATGATTAGTATTTGGTGTTGCCACCTCTCGCTTCAATGACAGCCTGCATTCTGTTTCTCATCGACAGAAAAAGATTCCTCACGACTTCCTGAGGAATATCGTGCCATTCGTCAAGGAGTGCTTGTTTGAGCTCCCTGTGGTTCTGGGGGGTTTGTTTTCGAGCGCGGACCCGACGTATTAACTCGTTCCATAGGTGTTCGATTGGATTCATGTCGGGGCTGTTGGCGGGCCAGTCCAGCGTGCGAATGCCAGCCTCCCGAAGAAAATCTGTAACCACGCGTGCAGTGTGAGGTCTGGCGTTATCCTGCATAAGAATGAAATTGTTGCCAACTTGGTCTGCATAGGGAACAATATGCTCTTCAATTATCTCGTCAATGTACCTAACTGCAGTCAAAGTGCCACCTTCACCTCCACAGTTGATGATAACCAGGTTTGTTTTTCCTTCCAACGAAATCCCTGCCCAGAACATGCAAGAACCACCGCCAAAACTCACAGTTTCTTGGATGCAACAGGGGATGAAGCGTTCTCCAGGCCTCCTGTATACTCTTTTCCGCCTGTCATTGAAATACAGGCAGCACCGGCTCTCATCCGAGAAGAGTACACGCCCCCAATCTTCATCTGTCCAATTCACGTGTTCTCGTGCAAATCTCAAGCGCAGTTCTCGGTGTCGTCTGGTGAGTTTGGGGCCTGTGGCTTTCCTTCTTGGCCTTAAATTTTTCTCCTTAAACTGTTGACGAACTTACATTGACGTCATGATTTGTCGAGAGCACTTGTTGGATCTCAACAGACGACATGTCACGATTTCTCAAACTTGTCATTGTGATGTAGCGGTCCTCATGCGGCTACAATTCGCACGCTGGACTGGCCCGCCAACAGCCCCGACATGAATCCAATCGAACACCTATGGAACGAGTTAATACGTCGGGTCCGCGCTCGAAAACCACCCCCCCAGAACCACAGGGAGCTCAAACAAGCACTCCTTGACGAATGGCACGATATTCCTCAGGAAGTCGTGAGGAATCTTATTCTGTCCATGAGAAACAGAATGCAGGCTGTCATTGAAGCGAGAGGTGGCAACACCAAATACTAATCATAATCACGTGTGAAAAAATACCTTGTGAAAAGTAAAATACATTGATTTTGAAAATTGATGTTTTCATGGAATTTAGACCTTCTGCAGTATTTTATTTTCCTATTTTTAAGTAGTGGAATCTTTTTAAAACTAAACATAGATCCTACTTGACAACAAAATTACCTTTCTTTTCGTGTCATTTACAAAACTACAGAATGTAGAGAAAAAATTAAAAAAATCCTCAACTTTGAAATTTTTCTTGCCCCGAATTTTTTGATGATGAGTGTAATTTGAAAAATCCGGCAAAGTGCACTGACAAGGTGTTCGATTATGACTGATTATTTGAAAACTACCGATCAGAAAGAAATTAAAGTTAATGAAATATGAACATGAGGAACTATGCTTAATTCCTACAAAAACTTGTTGAGCTATGTACATCAGAGCCGGAGCGATGGGGGTCGTCCGGGAACTTTATTGTTGGACCTCGTATAAGGCTAGTTATCAGCTAGGATACAGAAAACCCTTAGGCCCTAGTGCATAGTTAAACGCTAATCGCAGTGTTAACTAAAATCATCTAAGCATAATGTAGCCATCATCATAGGGTGGCGTTATCGTGATCGATGGTAGCCAGACAATAGAGGAATGACTCAGCACTTCTAAAACTGTCTTTACAAGGAGGCTAATAATTGACAAGGGCCCCCAGAACCAAGCCAATGCTGGTCTACTCCCTGTTTATAGTCCCTTTTTTTTATTTCGCAGCCATGAATCAAGAGCTACTATATCCCGTAGTATGGCTCTCCTCTGATGGGCGAGATGGAGTTAATATTGTTGTTGTAGTAGGAGTGTAAGTTTCACCAAATCCTGGTACTCGGTTTCATTCTTAGAATAGCTTGGAAGTTGCAAGAATATCATTGTGCATCTGTGACCTGCAACATGAAGATACAAATTTTCAACCACATTAACAACGAAATTAATGGACAAATTCTATAACTCATGTCATTTCTCAACTCAAGTAAAGCCAACACCTGTATTGTACTGCACTCTCAATAAAATATACTTAAATAAATAAATAAATTGCTAAGCGTCGGTTTTTCCTATCTTACACAGTATGCAATCCGTGACTTAGCGCCACAGAGGTAATGCAAAAACGTCTATTAATTCCGCCCTAAATAATTCATAAGACTCATATTGTTAAATTTTCCTTTAAACCAATAAATTGTCCTAAAAATACAGTTCACGTGAAACAAACGTTTAAGTAAAAAGTTACAGGTCAGGCGCATGGTCTTTACCGCCAAGAACCGCTAGTGCGAAGTTCATTAATTTAAAATGGAACCCTCTACAATACTCTACTCCTATAAATATTTTTCTTTTTAAAGATGAGTGTTTCACAGCCTCCTTTTAGTAGCCATGAAACAGGAGCTACTGTAGACACTTATGGTCTGTGTTGTAGCTTGCCCATCCCGTAGTATGCCTCCCCTCTGATGGGCGAGAAGTGACACAATACTTCCCATTTAGGTGCTGGGTCAACACGAGCGCACCGGAAGGTATATCCCTTACAAACAATTGTAACCAAATTAAGAATACAAATTTTTGCCGGCTCGGGGGATCGAACCCGGGACCTTCCGCATGTGTACAAAATTTCGTTGAAATCTTTTCAGTAGTTTCTGAAATTTGCGCTCCCTCGTAGAGTAATGTATTTAACAGACCGCTAGACAGACACAAAATCAAAGTTGCTCAGGAGGTTATGAAACGTACAGAAGTATGAAAAAAATTGAAATCGGAACAAAAAAATAATTTATTTTACAAAAACGAACACAATACTTCCGATTTCTAAAATTACAAACTTCTTGGAAGTAACAACTAGGTTCTCACCTTACTCACTTCTCGCCCATCAGAGGGGAGACATACTACGGGATGGGTAGGCTACAACACAGTCCACAAGCGTCTACAGTAGCTCCTGTGTCATGGCTACGAAATGAAAACGGCTGTGAAACACTCATCTTTTAAAAAAAATAAAAAAACACAACTAGTTTCTCACCTTACTTAACAGAGGGCCGCGAGTCTCTCCCTCAAGTGTGTCACTCTTCCCAACACAACTAGTTTCTCACCTTACTTAACAGAGGGCCGCGAGGTCCTCCCTCAAGTGTGTCAGTCTTCCCAACACAACTAGTTTCTCACCTTACTTAACAGAGGGCCGCGGGGTCCTCCCTCAAGTGTGTCAGTCTTCCCACTCGTCCTCCTCATTCTCCTCCTCATTCTCCTCCTCTGTGTCACTCGTCTCGTCAGAGTCCGAGTGGATGACGCGAGATCTCTCCGCCAGGGCGCGCGCCAGAGCTCCGGCCAGACCATCCGACGGCGAGGAGGCCGCTGCTTTCGTCACCGGTGCAACCTGAAACACCGGGGGAAGGTTTCGAGTTTGAATACTCATCGGTACACTATCGTTACTTCGTTACATATGGCGATATAATTATTATGTTATTTTATTTCAATTTATTTGTAATTTTTTGTAGTGCTTGCTTTTGTAAAATGGGAATTTCCCCCGTCGATTTAGTAAAATAAAATAAAAAAAATATTTTTGGCACTCTGCTGTGGTCGCTTACATTGAATAACAAGATACGATTAATCTGTCGTACATTTTTCCTCACGAGGTGAGAGTGTCGCAACTTACCGACTTGAGTTCGTCTAATACCAACACTGGTATCCACACAAATAGCGAGGTACTCATTTTCAAGTTATCATACTTGTGTTAATCACTTTTGTGATATCACAACTACTCAAACTCGCTCTACTAAATCTACCCTGACACCGGGGGGACTTATCGATCGAGCTACTGAGGTCGGTACTCATCTTTCCTCACGAGGTATATTATTATCGCAACTTACCGACTTGAGTTTGAGTGTCACAAAATAGATCTAATAGAGGTCGGGGTGAGAATTGGGGCTTCTCTTGTGGGAGCCCTACCAGTTCATAATAATAATAATAATAATGAGTGTCGCAACTTATCGAGTTCGTCTAATACCAACACTGGTATCCATACAAAATTCTAGGTACTCATTTTTCCTCACGAGGTATGAGTGTCGCAACTTACCGACTTGAGTTCGTCTAATACCAACAACACTGGTACTCTTACAAATAACGAGGTACTTATTTTTCCTCACGAGGTATATTAGTGTCGCAATTTACCGAATTGAGTTCGTCTAATACCAACACTGGTACTTAAAAGTTATCATATTTGTGTTAATCACTTTCGTGATATCACAACTACTCAGACTCGCTCTACTAAATCTACGCTGACACCGGGACTTGAACATCCAACCTCCAGGTTACAAGTGCGCCGCCTTATTATTATTATTAATCAACACTTTATTAGATATAAATGGACATATGTACAATACGAATAATTATTTTAACAATGAAAAAAATGGAAACAATATATATAATAAAAATGAAAAAGAATAGAAATCGACCGTCTTTTCGATCGAGCGATCGGTACTCATTTTTCCTCACGAGGTATGAGTGTCGCCGCAACTTACCGACTTGAGTTCGACCCCCTGTCGGATCTGGTCCAGCAGTTCTCCCCGCGAGTCATTGGTCAGAGTGGACTTCTTGGATTCAGGGTCCACAGGCTGAGGAGCGAAACAGATGATGAGGTAGAGGTGTTAGTGCACTGGTGGTCAAGTGGTAAAAGCGCTAGTCTGGTAATCCAGGTTGCGTAGGGGTCCGTTGGTTTGAATCCCACCCAGTGCATGGAATTTTCTTCGTTAATTAGAGTTTGTGACCACATAATAATAATAAGTCTCTGAGGGTTAGGTGGTAGAAAATGCTTTGAGCATTAACCTCGCCTGGTGGTAACCTTCCACTAATGAGTGTTATTATTATTATAGTTAATACATTTATTTTTTATTTTTTCATGAGTGTTGCACAGCCTTTTTTATTTCGTAGCCATGAAACAAGAGCTACTGTAGACGCTTGTGGTCTGTGTTGTAGCTTGCCCATCTAGTATGCCTCCCCTCTGATTTGCTAGAAGTAACACAATACTTCCCATTTAGGTGTTGGGTCAACACGAGCGCACCGGAAGGTATCCCTTACAAACAACTGTAACCAAATCCATATAATCCTCTCAGCACCCTGATATAAGTATCTGGCCCTATCTGACGGACACGGAATTATTTTAATCAACATTCGTCTAAATTAGATTGAAGCTTTTTTTTTTTTTTTTTTTTTTTTTTAATTGGGGTTTAACGTCGCTTTCAACTGCCATGGTCATATCACGACGGGGGTTTTACCCTCCATTCGCAGGAAACTCACAAACCTGCTACTCACATTGACCTCACCCAGCCTGAGTGGGGCCGGGAAAAGCCAGCGTCACGAGAATTAGAATTTGAATGGTCACCCATCCAAGTCTTAACCTCGCTGGATGTCGCTTAACTTCGGTGTTCTGAAGGGAACCGGTGTATTCAACATGCCATCGACGCTGGCTAGAGATTGAAGCTTGCAATTGGAAAAGTTTTAATTTAAATATGTAGCTTTCTATATGTGTTTTTCGCTCTAATTTATAGCTTTTCGTAGATTTCTGCTAAATAGTATTTTTTTAATGAACACATTTTCATCACTTTTGACATTTATCAATGACACCCTAAGTAAAAAAAAAATAGTTTTCTTAAAATATTTTTCTCAAATTAAAAAAAAGGAGCAAGGACTCTGTATGTTACAGACCTCTCTTTAAATAAATATTCATTAAAAAAAAAAACAAACAAAAATTCAGCGTAAGGAAAAGGGCTCGTCAGTAGGGTTTTTTTCTTCATCTGAACAAAACCCTAAAAATCCAATAGCTAACTCTTTTTTTTTACATAAAAATTGTTGTATTTATTTTTAAAAAATAGTTAAAAGGTTGACAGTTTACAAAACTAAGAAAAAGTACAAAATTAACAAAATAAGTAGAAATTAATCTACATAATATATCAAATCTAAAATAATCTGCATAGAATCAAAAAATAATAAAACTAACTCCCACTCACCTTGAGAGTTTTCCCGGACCGAATAGCGTCCATGAGGGCGGACCTGTTGTCCTGCACCAGGGGGGGTGGGGGGGGCGGGCTCGTGGCGGCGGCGGCCTGGCTCTGGGGTGGGGGGGGTAGCGAGGGGGGCGGGGGCACAGTCATGGGCGGCGGGGGCGTGGGCGGGGGCGGCGGAATGAAGAGCGAGGAGGACTCCTGGCCGCCCGCCGCGCGGCTCGGCAGCGTCTTGAGGGGCGGCAGAGGCGGGGGGGGAGGCTGGTGTGTGCGGGCGGGGGGCGGCGGGGGCGCGTGGCGGGCGCCCTGGGGCGGGTGGCGGGCGGGCACGGGGGGCGGGGGCAGGTGGGCCTCCTCCTTGGCCGCGTCGAGGCCGCCGTTGCGGGAGATGAAGTCGTAGATGAACTCGCGAGTCTTGCGGTCCTGCAGCTGACTCTGCGAGACGCCCGCCTGAGGGAGGAGCACGAGTTTCATACGTTACTTATTAATATCATTAATAGCCAGCATGTGGAGAGGATGAAGAAACTGCTACACATGCATTCTTCGATTGCAATGCCCCCTCAGAATGAAGAATAAGCATCATTGGGACATGGGACCCTGAACCCAAGAGAAGTACTTATTCAACATAATCTAATCAAAAGGCTTCTCAAACTTTCTGAGAAGCTTAAACTTGATTAGATAACGAAGATAAATCTTCCACACACAAAGGGCCCAATGTGGTTGAGGTGTATGGGCAACCCAAACCTATAAGAAGACTTGGCTTTATGAAATGAATAGCCAGCCTCCATGGCGTAACGGTTGTGATTACTGCCCGTAGTCCACAGATTCTGAGTTCGATTCCCGGTTGGAGCAAACTTTTCGCACAGAAAATTCTGTTCCCTCCGAATATGTGAGGCTGGCGATTCCGGCCCTACCCAGGCTGGGTGAGGTTAATGTGGGTAGCTGGTACGATTCTCAGCGAATGGAGGGTAAAACTTCCGTCCTGTCTACCCCAAGTCGGGACGTTAAAACCAAATAGAATCAATGGAGATGAAAGGAGCCTAGACATTGGATCTGGGCGTCCATATAATCCTCTCACCACCGTGATTTAGGTATCAATACCTATCTCACGGACGCGGTATTATTATTATAGCCGTTCTTAAGATAAGTGTTATTCTTTTTTTTTTTTATTACCTTCTCAAAGAACATCTCCAGCTCGGGGCTGTTCTGTATGTCCACAGCGTCGAACCCCTTGTTGGGGTCAAACCCCACGTGGGACACATGTCTGAACCCCGTGGGGGAGGATATGTCCGCCTTCGTCAGCTTGTTGCCTCGCCGCTTGGCCTCCCTCTTCCGGTTTCCGCCTGAGAAAGTGAGAGAGAAAACGTCATTCTATAAATATAGGTTATATTATTTTATAATAATAATAATGCTTTTTCTTTGTGTTATTATGTCACAATTTTAGTGGATAGCGCAGAATCATAGGACTTTACCACTTTAATTTACAATATCTTGTATTATTTTTTTGCCTAAGATTCTGCCACTGGTCGCTGCTTCACATTAAAGCAGCTACTCATTTTTCCTCACGAGGTATGAGTGGACCTCGAACATCCAAGTACAGAGCAGAAAAAATCCTCCCCCGCTGGGAATCGAACCCAGGTCACCATGTGTGCAATGCCTAGCGCGCTAACTCGCTCTGACACAGTGACTAATATTATTTTATAGAAAAAATAAAATATATTATTTTATTTTTTCAAGTTTTTTTTTTTTAATTTTCTTCTTATTATTTTTTTTTAACTAAAAGGACAGATTATTAATAATATTATAAATATAATAAAAAGTGACCCAACACATGCTTTGCATTATGGGTCACTTAAACTTGCCATATTTTAATTTTTAGTTAATTAAAGTTTTTTCTTTAATAAAGAAAAATCTTTCGAAACTTAAGAAAAAAAAAATAAAAAAATAATAGGTATATCATTTTTTTATCTCAAATGTAAATCGTACAGATAGGGCTAAAAACGAATAAATAAATCAGTGGTAAGATAATTACTTGGTCTAGCCATTCAAAGAGGAAATGCTTCTTGCATCCTCGGTTCCCTTCCAGAAGGACATTCCTGGGACAAGTTTTTTATATTACTTCTTTCTGCTGGAATGATGGGACTTAATAGTCCTAATCGGGCAGTATAAATAAGGCGATATCAAGAAGATCACTTTATTGAATAAAGGTAAGTTAATACATTATGTGGGCTTAACAAAGCAACACATAATAATAAGTACATAAATTCAACCATCTCTCTCGATCTTCATATTTGGCGGCGCTATTGTTCGAGGTGTTCAGGTGAGTGGTGGAGGAGGACATGGAGGTGGTGTCTTCTCTTATCTCATACTTCTCTCTTCTTACATATACAACACAACATACCTGTTCAATCTTCTTCAGCCAGTACTCTTCTTATCATACTTGTGGTTGAAAGGATGACAGATTTTTGACATTTCTTCACGATTACTTTTGTTTGTTGTATATTTAGCTGCTCTAAGTTTTTGATAGTATTTTTATGTATGAGACCATTTGATGTAATGACTATCGGTAAAATATGTACTTGTGTTAGGTCATATATCTTTTTCATTTGTCTTCTTAATTCTTCATAATTATTTAACCAGTTTTGCGGTGTAAGCTGTACTTATATTATCATCTAAAGGTATTGTCACATCTATAATACTTGCTGACTTTTCTCGTTTGTTTATAAGTACTATGTCAGGTCTATTATTTACAATATTTGTTTCCGTCTGTACTGCCAAGTTCCACCATAGTTTCATAATATTGTTTTCAATAATGGGTGCCGGTTTGTATTGGTAATAGGGAACTGATGTTTTGTTACTAGATGAAAACATCTTGAGTAATTCCTGGTGAATAATATTTGCTACCAGGTTATGTCTATTGGTATATTCCTTAGGCGCTAGAATACTGCAGCCGGATGATAGATGCTGAATAGATTCAGTGACTCGGTTACATAAGCGGCAAAGATCAGTATCAATTTTTACTTTCATTATATGTCTTATGTAATTACGAGTTTTGATCACCTGATCTTGAATGGCGTGGATGAATCCCTCAGTTTCCAACATCAAATATCCATCTTGTAAATATGAAGAATTTTATTATTATTATTTTATTAATATTATTATTATTATTTTCCTTGTTATAAAAATAAGGATAAGGAGAGTAAAAAAACATTAATTTTCTACCCCTAGCACAAAGCTCCCTCGACTCTTACCTCCTCCGCCGGATGAGGATCGCACATGTCTTGCTCTCTCCGCGGGCGACAGTTTGGTCCCGTTGGTCATGGCAGCTGGCTGCAGGGTTCGGCTTCGCTCTCTGTCCAGGCCCGGGGTGGAGGAGTGGCGAGGCTGAGTGGAGGCCCGGTGTCTTCTCTCTGAGGGGAAACAGAAGGGGAGAATTTAAAATAATAATTAATTTTTTATTTATTAACACTTTATAAATAATAATAATAAGCCCCAAAATCACCCAATTTGGGCAAGGGCATTTATTTACAGATGAACTGCAAATGTTTATTGATATTATTGAGTCAACTCTGAGGTTACTCTGAGGTTGCAATATAATATTCACTTTATAAATAGGACATATATTATTATATACAACACAAAATTAAAATACAATATAATAGAAGAAAAAAAAAATATACATATAATGTCCTAACTAAAGGGCGGGGTTATTGCCTTTGGCAATCTCTTCCACCCAACCCTTAATAATAATATGTCTGTCCCGGTAGCTCAGTGGTAAAGACGGCACTCTGTGAATCCAGAAATTTCGGAGGTCGTGGGTTCGAAACCCAGCCGGGACATGACAAGTCATCCTCCCATTTGGGATTTTTACCATATAATAATGTGTCTTGGGCTTACTGCTGGAATAATGGGACTTTAAGAGTCCTAATTGGGCATTATAAATAAGGCGATATTATTATTATTATTCCGTCCCTCTGGCTGGGGGTTGTTACAACAGTTAGACGTTAAGGGTTGGGAGGAAGAGATTGCTATACGCAATAAACCTGCCCTTTAGTTACGACAACTGTACATATTTTACTATTTCGTTTATCTCTTTTTCTTGTTGAAATAAAAGCCCTATAGGGCTTTAGTGCACAGGAACTCTTCACATCTTACAAATCCCCACGGGGGATTTAGGTACCAGTCACTAAAATCAATAAAACCAAGCGAGTGCTTAACCCCTGAGCGAAGGAGGTCAGCATCTATATAAGTGCTGAGCGAAGGAGGTCAGCATCTATGTAAGTGCTGAGCGAAGGAGGTCAGCATCTATGTAAGTGCTGAGCGAAGGAGGTCAGCATCTATGTAAGTGCTGGTTGGTGTGTGCATTTTTCACTCACCCAATCGTTTCTGCTTCTCCAGAATGACGTATCTCATGTGCCGGGCCTCTTCCTCATTGGCAAAGTTGAAGGCCACGATACAATCCTCGGCTTCGAATGTGTGCAGGAAGTTCTGGGGGGCCATGTAGCTCATTCCTGAGAGATAATATAAATGTGTTTCTTTCTGTTATTACAGTGGAAGGGGTGCAATAGTTCTAAATAATGGACGCAGCACACAGGAATTTCTTCTATTTGTAGAAAAGACCCCCAGGAAATATGTAATGTAATGTAATGTATTACAGTGGAAGGTGATATGAGAGAATGCCTTAGGTTAAGTGGCAGAGAATGCCTAAGGCTTCGAATTGACTTCGCCCTGGATTGCAAAACAATTGTAAATATATAATAAATAAAAATATTCTTTATTTTTTATCATCATCATCATCATAGGATGGCTTCATCGTGAATGATGGTAGCCAGACAGTGGAGGAATGACTCAGCACTTCTACCACTGTCTTTACAAGGAAGCTAATAATTTACAAGGGCCCCCAGAACCAAGCCAATGCTGGTCTACAAAATATAAAATCTTTTTTTTTTTTTAAGCTTTATTAGGAGGACAAACAGGCAACAGTATAAAATTAAGAAAAGAAAGAAGAAAAAAAAAACAAACAAATGACAAAATAAATAAGTAAAAAAGAAAAGAAAATAAAAATAATGTCCTACCTAAAGGGCGGGGTTAAATGTATTTTTGTTTGTTTTATATGTATTTTTAATATATTTTTTCTTTATTTTTTATAAAATATTTTGTTCTTACCTTTATAGAGCTCATGTTCCCACACCAGTTGTCTCCTCGTTAGACAGTAGAGTCGGAAGAAATAGGATTTGCGGGGATTATCCTTGACGAGGCACAGAATGCCGAAACACCTCTTGTGCCACTCGTTATCATTAGGGCCGTCTGTGGTAAACAGCTGTATCACAGTTGTGGAAAGTGCCTGGAAGTATAGGTACAATTCAGAACACATGAATAAGTACCATCTAACCTGGATATAAGAGGGAATTTTTTCTCAAGGGACCAGAATTTTTTCTCTTATATTCAGCTGATTCAGGTAGACTAATATATATATTACTTCCGAGATATATCTAATATTATAAATCGAAAATATTGTGTTCGTTTTTGTATAAAAAATAATAATATTTTTTTTTTGGCTCTGATTTCAATTTTTTTCATAACAACTTTGATTTTGTGTCTGTCTGTTGGTCAAAAATATTCCTTGTAACGCGCAAATCTGGGAAACTACGGAACGGATTTCAATAAAATTTTGTTCACATATAGGAGACATTCTATCCCATTTTCAATGCATCAACTTCGCACAAGCGGTTCTGGGTGAAAGAGACGATGCAACTGACTACTTACTTTTTAGTTAAACGCTTATATCTTGTGAACGGTACACCCGATTTTTATGAAATTTTGTTTGTAAATGCATATTTTTATTTTACATAAGCCATTTATAATTATGATTTGATTCTAATATTTAAGAAAATCCAAATATTTTGACAAAAAAGTGAAAAAACTAGGTCCTTGACTTGCCAATACAGAATTTTTTGTAGCATCTAGAATGTAGGAAAAATGGTGTTCTACCATATAAAACAAATTTGAAGAAATTTAGTTAAGTGTTTTGGAGATACAAGTGATTTAGTATAAAATTTCAAAATTGCCAGGTGTATATAATGTGAAACAATCACAAGGAACAATTGTGTCCATAATTGGCAGTTTTTTTTTTTTTTTTTCTTCTTCTTCTTCTGCTTCTTCTCAAATCAAATCTTTTATTTTCGTGTTTCTCAACATAGTAGTTGTTACACATGTCAATAGTTTTACAAAGAACAAAAAGTACTTAAAATTTTAAGTATTTTAACTACTGACTTCACAGGTAGTCAAGTGGTTAACACACTAGCCTGGTAATCCAGGTAGTGTAGGGATCCGTTGGTTCGAATCCACAATGTGTGGAGGGTATAGGCCACAACAAGGACCCTGGGCCTATACTCTACATCCTGGTACCTAGAGCATGATATAGATGATTTTCAGAACTCTAAATAAATATTCACATGGGACCGCTTACATCTAATAATATGTTTACATTAAACCTTGAGGGGTCAGAGTTTTTTCAGCTCTGTGCTTTGGATGTCAGGAGCAACCCTAACTTCGTGAGGACAATTGGGGTGTTTGTAGAGTGGGCAACAACCAGTGGCAGCATTAAAAAATTGATATTGGAATATGATGGTTGGTTGTTCTCGTAATGTCAATGCTACCCACTAATATTTAGACATAATAACACAAACATCTAGCTCTTTATCCTTATAATAAGATCAAACAAGTATTACTCACCTGACATCTATTACCCAAAAGCTTGAACACAGCTTCATTTTCATCTCGTGTCAACAAACTTGACGTTTTCTGTTCAGGAGGTGTTGCGTTAGGTTTCATTTTGAGAGAGTTGAACTTTTCCGATAATCTGAAATTGATTATGAATAATGTCAGTTAAGAAACATAAAAAAAATCCAAGGAAGCTGTTGATTAAACCCACTTAACCATACTAACAAAGAAACAGTTGAGTAACAAAGCAGATACAGTCAAAAGCAGGAGTTGCTGCCCAAATTAAGCTAGAAAAAAACTTATCTTACAACAGTAGTGTTAAAATTTTTTGCTACAGAGTAACAAAGTTATAGATTAATAAAAAAGAATAGGTCAAAGAAAAGTTGTAAATACGTTTTTTTTTTTTAATAAACTTACAGACTAGAACTATTTGGTAAGGGAAGTTTGAGTAATGAGTTTTTAAGTTAAAGTATGATCTCTTCATGGTGAAGCACAATGCCTCTTCACAATTTTTGTGGGTAGCACAGCATTACTAAGAGCCTCCTTCACTTTTAGAATTATTTTAACATTATTACTGGATGAATGACAAGATCCTGAGCAACTTTGGTTTTGAGTCTGTCTGTCTGTCAGTTAAAAACATTCCTTGTTACGTTCATATTGCAGAAACTCTATAACAAATTTTGACAAAATTTTGTGATTGTATAGGATACAGCAAAAAATATTTTTATTTTACAAAAACAAACACAATACTTCCAATTTCTAGTTTTAGAAATTTATCAGATGTACAATCTAAATAATTAAACAAAAATTGAGAAATCATGATCAGTATATGGATTTCAGAATTCTTCAACACTTTTATGTTAGTGAAAGTGAGTCTAGTTTAAGTAGGACAAGAGAAAGTCAATTTTCTTGTCTACACTAGCTATACTTGAAAAAAAAAATTGAGAAGAACAAAAAAATATCTAGGTAGGTACCTAATATAAAATAAACAATCACAACCTAAATTTATTTGGAAATCAACTATCAAAAACTTAAAGCACAACTATGTTGGTATTTTAACAAACCTTTCTAATTTACTGAATGTGACAAGCTTTCATTATTATGTGAGATGATGTGTAATCTATAGTCTATTTTCTATACTAACTTATAAAAAGTTACTCATTGATCCACAAAGTGACTCACTTCATGAATTTAGACCACATTATTTCAGTTCATTTCAATCGAAAATCACAATTTTTTTTTTTTTTCTTCTATTGTATATTTTGTTACATTCTATGAACAACATTTTTTTTTTTTTTTTAAGTGGGGTTTAACGTCACTTTCAACTGCCATGGTCATATCACGATGGGGGTTTTACCCTCCATTCACAGGAAACTCACAAACCTGCTACTCACATTGACCTCACCCAGCCTGAGTGGAGCTGGGAAAAGCCAGCGTCACGAGAATTAGAATTTGAATGGTCACCCATCCAAGTCTTAACCTCGCTGGATGTCGCTTAACTTCGGTGTTCTGAAGGGAACCGGTGTATTCAACATGCCATCAATGCTGGCTGAACAACATTTAAGTTGGTTATAATTTGGTCTAGTTAATCAAAATAGTTTTCACAGGTTATTTTTTTGTCTGTGACCACCTGGTGGTGCATGCCCCCAATTTAAAAAATATCTTCCAAGGATGGTATGCACCACCAGAAGGATACTTTAAAACTGAGTGCTTTTAAATGTGAGACTCAGACATTCAAAAATATTTTCAACCATCACAATGCACTCTGATTGGTTATTGTATTCAAATCAACCAATCTGATTCCTTTGAGTGACAGTTGAAAGAGAGATTTGGAGATAATGAGTGTTTCTGGAATGGGCAACAGGTCACTATGCTTGCAATGGTTAGCATGCTAACTCACTTAACAATGCTGATTACAGTGACATGAGTATGTATAACTACAATTTAGAAACTTGCCCATTAAAATATTGTGTGGTGTGGAGGTATGACCATACAAGTTGACATGTCGTCGCTTAAGAAGAGGTACCTCGTAAGTCCGATTTTTGAACTTTTCAGGAGACAGTAAAAACTGATTATAAAGTTGTGGGCAGGTTTAAAAAAAATAAAAAAATCAGTTTAACCATAAACATATACCTGTTTTATCGATTGAAATTACTATTTTTTTGATAAAACTTGTATTTTTACGAGATATCGGACATACGAGGTACCTCTCAAGTGATTCTTGTAAAATTTTCAGAAAAGCATGTGTGCATTTTTTGTAGAGGTACCTCGTATCTCTGATTTATTTTACACAATACACATATATTACTGATTGGAGATACGAGGTCTCACCAGAAATTTTCTTCAAACCAAAAATATCGATTTACGAGGTAAACTTTAATCGATTATTGTGGCATTTTTTGTATTTGAATGGTCATATAAAACGGATTTTAAAAAAATCGATATTTTTTTCCAATTCCAACGATACCAAAAACGTATTATCGAAAAATTCGGACTTACGAGGTACCTCTTCTTAAGCGACGATGTGTATAACTGTTATCTAATAAAAGATAAGGTATTATAATAAATAACTCCTGGCTTTTTAAGAATTGGTAAATGGCATATGATGGACATATAAATAAAGTTAATAATCTCCCTGAATACATCAACTCATCAGGAAGTGTTGTTCAGCTGGTTAGATAAGTTGGGTGAAAGTTCAAAGAATGAGGACACCAAGTTGTAACCAACCTCAATCATTTCGGGGGATCTTTTATTGTACATAATTAAAACAATACAATTTAGATACGATTTTTTGCATTTTTATATCATACTGATAAGATAATGGGTATTTTTTATTGATAAGATAGTAGGTAACTAAGTTTTCTTTTGTCCAGATTGAGGAAATAGTAATATCAGTCACCCTATGAATCACCAAAGTATTACTGATAAAAATAGCTTACCACATAGGTAGGATCTCCTCCTTATTCCATGACCATTTCAGGCCTGTGGAGTTATCTAGATTGTCTAGAAGGAAAGGTCAGTTTCTGAATTGCTATACATTGATTGATAAAATACTTTACTTCAGCAGATTAATTAATAATATAATTATTATTTATCAATTTTTTAGTTATCAAAAAAAATAATTTGGGTGATGCGATGATGCCAGTTGGTACGGAGGTGCAATTCATTAACAGTGTTGCCTATGACTTCTTGAGATTCACGGAAATTTTATATTCCGTGCACTCCCAACGCTGATAGAGAGAGGTACTTGGAAAGAAAGCACTTTCAACTTTAGCACAATTGAGTCGTAGGTTCGTTCCCTACTCTTGTAAAATAAATATGACTGTTGAAATCCTATTCTGCTTCCACATCGACTGGATTTATTTCATCTAGTGTACCTACTAAATTTGAACAGAGTACTATTTTTAGGGTTTTTTTTATATTTTATTATAACAAAACTTTATTTAATAGTAATACAATACAAGTGTTAAATGCAGAGTCATACTTAATTTCATTATTTATAATTTTGCGTCATTGCCTAATCGTTATGACAGCACAATTGATAAACTACGCATGTTTAGTCGTGAAAAAAATCCTCATTCTAGAGAACATTTCACTCTCAAACGCACCGAAAATTTGACCTTCAACCATCAAATTTCTGCAGAGATAGGATGATCGTTAATTTCGTACAAAGAAGTTATCAGACGCTGTTAAGTTGAAATAGAGATTGATTCTTAGAAAGCCATAGAATTAGGAGAAAGGTTTTCTGGAACCAGGCCCACGTCATAAATATTCACAGCGTATTTACCGGTGGAATCCATTGGAGACTCGTTTGAATTTTAAAACTCGAGAATTTAAAAACATAACCTCAAATTCAAAATAATGTTCAAACAGAAGAGTTTTACTTTTTCAGGATCTTCAAAAAATTCAAAATCCTTATCAATGTTATCACATCTATTTTCCAGAATCACTTTAACTCAATTTAGTTAATTAAAATAAACTATCTGAATTCCGATGTTCAGTTGTATACCTTACTCACAATAAATAATTATTAAAATCGAAATCTTTGTTACGAGCTTTATCAAGGGTATACAGAAATGAAGTTCTTCCTCTATCAAAATCTGTGTTCAAGATTGCTCTTGAAGAGGTTTGACCTACCAGCGCTTTGTTACTCGTCTTTGAGACCCTCATCAGTGAGGGACAAGCCAAATGAAGCTCTTCCATACTCAGGGGCTAGAGGGGCACCATTGAAAGTCAAACCAAAAAGAGAACCATTCCTGAAGAACACTCTTGTCGGGAAATTTGACATGGAAATGCTGGTCTATCCCGAAATATTGGACTTGGAGAGGCTGAAAAACATAGATCAGTTGTCTGAAATCCTCAACAGATTCTGGACAGAAGAGGTAAAGCCTAATCCTAAAGAATATTTTAGCAATGGGTTACCTACAGAATTTCTTAGTAAGATGTCAAGCTTTGGCTTGTCAAAACAAAAAGTTCCTTATTCACACAATGGTTTAGAATTGACAGCTACTGAGAGTCTCAAAATAATTGAAACTATGGCCAAAAATCAAGTTCCCATCAATTATTTGTCAAGTCAGAATATTATCCAAGAGGTTCTAGCTGTTATGAGTGAGCCTATGAAGGATAAGTACTATGAGGGCATAGTTAAGGATAATTGGAAGGGGGCAATTTGTTTGAATGAGAGTCATGCAGAGTTTGATGTGCGAAAAAGTGAAACCAAGTTAACATGGTCTGACTCCACCAAGCGAAACGTGTTAAATGGACAGAAGATTTGGGTCACTAATGCAGACATTGCCGACTTCTTCATTGTTCTTGGACAACATAATGGTCCTGCAGCATTTGTTTTGGACAAAAATAAGCCAGGTATCTCCATCAATGAACATTTGGAGAAAGGATATTTCATTGTAGAGTTTAAAGACACACCAGTTGAAGATAGTGAAATCATAGCAGCTGCAGGTAAAGCCTTGGAAATCTCATCCAAAATTCAAAGCCTTGGTATGTTGAACTATTCTAGTGCAGTGGTGGGAATGCTGAAAGATGTTTTTGATTACACCACACAATTTCTAATGTACAGGCCATTCCTAGAGAAATACAGTGCTGATTTTGAAGGAACCCAAATCATGATGTCAAAGCTAGCATCAGATATTTATGCTTTGGAAGGCATGGTATATTTTACCGCCAACTTAATTGATGGCTATGAAGGACAAGACTGTGAAGTTGAAATAGCTGTTCTGAAATTGTTTGCTTCCCAAGTGTCAAACAATGTTATCACAGACTGTATTGACCTGTTGGGTCCCCATGTAACCATGCACTCCTATCAGTATCCTTTCCTAGAGACATTGTTTACCCTTAAAAGATTATCTCATTTGAATGTCAGTGATGATTTAATGAAACTATTTGTTGCAGTTAAATGTATAGAACACAATAAACAAGATTTAAGGGATTACATAAAAAGGTTACGCAACCCATTTATATATGTTAACGAAGCTTTCAAACACTCAATGTACATTATGAGAAATGAGAAAGACACACCTACCCTAGACTTGCATATTGATTATAATTTGCACCCTTCCTTAAAAACTTGTGCTGATGCACTAGAATATAGTGTAAAGCGCTTAGAGTATGCCAATATTTTACTTCTGGAAACATATGGAGCTGAAACTTATGAACACCAATATTCCCTTCTACGCATTACAAATATTATTACTGACATCTATGCTATGACATGTACATTAGCCCGAGCATCACGGTCATATTGTACAGGAATTCAAAACAGTGACATGGAGATGACATCTGCTAATATCTTTTGCAGGCTAGCCCTTAAAAATGTTAAATCCAATATGGAGGAAATAGTAAATGGACAGTATAGTGAAATAGATTTCTCTGCTAAAAAGTTGAGTGACAAAATTCTCTCTGTCAAAGGTTACTATGCTCAACATCCACTGGCAAGGAATATTGTTTAAAAACACTTGAAGAAACATTGAGCCGGTTGTAATAATAATTACAATTCCTTGTTCACAGATTCCTATCTCATGGTGGTCGAAAGATTATATTTGCACTGTTAGTCAAGAGGTTAATGTGCTAGTCTGGTAATCCAGTTAGCTTAGGGATCTGTTGGTTTGAATCCGACCCAGTGCATGAATTTTTCCTTATTAATTTGAGTTTGTGACAACATAATAATAAGACTCTGAGAGTTAGGTGGTAGAAAATGCTTTGAGCATTAATGTCGCCTAGTGGTTACCTTCCACTAAAGATTGTTGTTATTATTATTATTATATTTATGGACACCCAGGTGCAATGTTTCACAGGTCAAAATATGAGCCATTTATGGAGCAGTAGGTACTCTTAACTATTCAGTATTTTACTTTCTATTACCCACAAGGTATCAAAAATATTTTTTTCATTCATGTAAAAGTAGGACCGAGACATCCAATGACACAATTGAATTTTCACTCCAATAAAATTGCGTTTTCATTAGATTTTATTTTTCCATTGTATAATCTACTACAGAATATAGGTACCTGAACTATTAATTTGTAATTTTACCTGTTCAAATTAATTATATTTTTAATAATATACCTAACCTACCACTTTCAAAAAAAAAAATGTAGGTAGCTACCTAGGTGTTTATTAGTTGTGTCTGAACACAACTTCCGGTTAGCCAAGTTTTTATTATGTAAGCTCATCAGCTGTAAAATGTACCCACCCAGTGGCAATCAGGCAATGTCATGTTCTAAAGATAGTTTATTTGTATTGTTTAATCTTAAATTTTTGTACATTTGTAAATATATATATATTTTTCTGAAACATACATGAAAAATATTAATGTTGAAAAAATTGCTTTCAATTCTTTACATGTTTTGGTTTCTTAACTCCCTAATAAAGTGTTTAATAATAATAATGCTAATGCATCAATCTCACGAGGGTTCAAATTTGAATCCTCATGATGCTGGCTATTCCCGGCCCCACTCAGGTGAGGTCAATGTGGGTAGCTGGTACGATTCCCAGCGAATGGAGGGTAAACAACAGTCCCGACTATCTCTAATTAGGACGGTAAAACCAAATAGAATCTACTGGTCACACTAGATCTAATAGAGGTCGGTGTGAATAATTTGTGCTTCACTTGTGGAACTCCAATTAGGTAATAATAAAAAAATATATATGTACATATGACCGATGCAGTTGAAAGTGACATTAAACCTCAAAAAAGAAAGAGAAAAATAGTCATGTACCTGGCATTACCGGGAAATTTATTCGAAAACGCAGACGAAATTTTGCACGTTTTTGAAAGCGAAAAGAAAGTAGGTATAGTTACTTATCTACCTACGAATTACACTGATAATTTGCATTATCATGGTAACTTTTCCTGCATAAAAACTCAATAAAAGTACTTAGGTACGTTTTCTTATCGCTGTAAAATCCATTAGTCTGAATTATGAGGTTTATCTATAGAACGGACGAGTTTAATAGTTCAGCAACAGTTGAGACATAATTTACGATTCAGAAATAAGAAGAAGTATATACTTTCTTTTCTATACAGGGTGGTCCAGAAAGTTTGCACCAAAATGATAGGGGTAATAAAAGAGACCATTTCCAACAAAAATATTCCCGGACATTTTCCTTTATTTTTTGTCGTTTTCAAAATGGCGGCCAAAATGTGTGTTTTTCAATTATGTGCGTTCAGAACCTTGACAGCCTAAATGAGCATGATCATTAAAACATTGAACGGGTTAATTTAACTTATTTTAATTAAAATTTTATTCTCAATTCAAAAATGCAATCCGTTTTTTTCTAGGTGGTACAGAAAAAATTGAAAAAATCAAAAGCCAAACCAAAGTCGGAATATTTGAAAAACACGTTTTGGCCGCCATTTTGAAAACGACAAAAAATAAAGGAAAATGTCCGGGAATATTTTTGTTGGAAATGGTCTCTTTTATTACCCCTATCATTTTGGTGCAAACTTTCTGGACCACCCTGTATAGTATATAATAAGAATATGTATATACTTTCTTGTCACTTTTTTAAAAAAGAAAAGAAAAGAAAAAAAAGGTAAGTGTGCCCCGGACCGCTTTCGCATTACTTCAGGGCACTTTACCTTTACATCCATGCCATTTCGGTCAGAAATTTCCGCTCCGGCTGGGATTCGAACCCACAACCTCCGGGTCAATAACCAATGCTCTTAACCTCTGAGCCACGGAAATCGGCTAAATTGTCACTGTCGAGGTTATTGCCCGTGGCTGGCGTCCTATTTGAATCATTATTGGACCAGAAAAATCCCGATTTTTTATATAATTATAGAGATTTATGGCAAAAATACTGATCCCGGTATCTCAGTGGTAAAGGCGGCACTCTGTGAATCTAGAGATTCCAGAGGTCGTGGGTTCGAAACCCAGCCGGGACATGACAAGTTATCCTCCCATTTGGGATTTTTACCACATAATAATATGTCTTGGGCTTACTGCTGGAATAATGGGACTTTAATAGTCTTGATAGGGCAGTATAAATAATGCGATATTATTATTATTCATGAATATCTAGACAGCGTCTTCGATGGCACGTTGAATACCGGGCCTTCGTTCCAGAAAGCACCCTCACTCATGGGTTGGATGGCCTTTGTGATTTACGTAAATAAGTTTCAACAAACAGGTTACTACTACTACTCTCATATTAAGGGTTGGGTGGAAGAGATTGCCATAGGACTTTGATGAAATTTTGTATGTATATGCATATTATCGTTTTACATAGGCTATTTATAATTATTTTTTAAATTAATTATAATTTAACTCTAAGAAATAAAAATAAATGTGTTTATTTGTGTTATTATATCACAATTTTAGTGGGTAGCGCAGAATTATAGGACTTTTTGAATCTAGAATGTAGTAAAAACTGTATTCTACCATAGAAAACAAATTTGAAGAAAATTGGTTAAGCGGTTTTGGAGATACAAGTAATTTAGTATAAAATATCAAAATTGCCACGTTTAATACGTGTATCTGTATACAATGTGAAACAATCACGAAGAAGTATTGTGTCCATAATTGACAGTGTATTTTTACTATCTTCGGGAGAAATTTCTTATCACTAAGCTCAAAATATAAGAATCGATAAGTAGGTTAAAAGGAAACTCGTATTTCCGACACAATTTTAATTAGAAACTGCACAGGTAATATTTAAGCTGTCAATTTCTCAGGCGGTGATTTAATTTTCAATTGTCTTCGGTTACAAGAGATTGTGCTCATCTATTGTCTTTTAAAGTTGGTTGTTCAGTTTATTGTGTTCTTTTCTGTAAAAAAAAATAAAATATTTTTTTGCTCCGATTTCAATTTTTGACATTTTCATGTCTTTGCTCTGGCACATAACCAAAATTATGTAACGAAATTATGTGACGAAATTATGTAACGAAATATTAAATTATAAAAAGAGAGAAGAGAAAAAGTATGTGTCATGCGCACAATACGAAATTTGGTCAGTTAAGTTTTAGACCTTGAATAGTAAAGATGAAAATGTCCCAATGGTTGCAGACTCGTATGCAAGCGTTTTCTCTCTATTTTTTTCATATTTCTGGACGTTTCATAACCTCCTGAGTAACTTTGGTTTTGTGTCCATCTGTCGGTCTGTTAAAAATATTCCTTGTAACGCGCAAATCTCGAAAACAACTCTGCGGATTTTGATGAAATTTTGCACACATATAGGAGACGTTCTGTAGATGGTTCCATTTTAAATTCATCGAACTCGTATTGGCGGTTCTGGGTGAAAGAGACCATGCGCCTGACCACTATCCTTTTACTTAAACGCTGATATCTCGTGAACGCTACACCCGATTTTGATGAAATTTTGTATGTATTGTTTTACATAGGCTATTTACAATTATTTTTTAATTAATTATAAATTAACTCTGATATTTCAGAAAATCCGAAATTTTGGACAAAAAAGTCAAAAAATAAGGTTCACGACTTGTTTTTTACAATAATTTACAAGACATAATTACTGTGTTTTGAGAAGACAAAAATACCGAATACACTTTTTAAACCAGTCGAACCTTTGCGCGGAATTCATAAAAGTTTTTTTGTAAGACCTCTGTGGTGCTAAGAGCCGAATTATGAAACAGGATTAGTTAATCTCAGTGGACACCTAGATTTTCCGTATTGTTTTAAATGGGAAAACTATTTCTAATCGGTCTCGCTTTGGGGAGTCTTTTTGGTTTTTGTTCTGTGCATGCTCAAGATTATAACTTCTGTAAGTATCTCATTCTTCAGTCTATGTGATGTTAGTTTAAGCGAGTGCAGCGTCCGTCGCGCGATGGCGCGTTAAATCCATCGGTTCCCGTAAGATCACCGAAAAGTTAAGCAACGTCCAGCGAGGTGAAGACTTCGTGATGCTGGCATTCCGGCCCAACCCAGGCTGCGTGAGGTTGATGTGGGTAGAAGATTTGTGAGTTTCCTGCCAATGAAGGGTAACACCGGAAGAGAATGCCGTTGGTATTAGCACTATGTTGGGGTCCTGGAATTTTATTTTATTGTTTTTGTGCCGATTTAGGCCGCATGGGGGCTGTTTTGGTGAAAATTAAAAATGATTTTTCTATTTTTTCTTAACAAAGCAGTGCTCTTGAAATTTTGTAGAGTCGTTAAAAAAAATAATATTTGATTTCAGTAGTAAATTGTGTGATCGTGAAAGCTAAGATATTTTTTGTTAAAGCCCATCGAGTGGGGTATTGAATGAAAGGTCTCAGAGGGTTGGGTGGAAGAGATTGCCATAGGCAATAACCCCGCCATTTAGTTAGGACACATGTATAATTATATTTTGTTTACTTTTTCCTGTTTATATTTATATTGTCAATTTTGTATTTTAATTTTTACCATTATTTGTTTGTATACAATTATCTTCTAATAAAGAGTTTAATAATAATAAAAATAATAATGTCATTATGCTTAATATGATATTTACAATGCCAATTTAGAATCTGTGTGAGGTTCACAGTTCAAATAACCACTAGTCTATTTATTGTTTTTAACTAAAAAATTCTAATCTAAATCTAAAAATCTATTGTATGTATGATTTTATTTGTGGTGAAGCACAAGGCCTCTTCACAATTTTTGTGGGTAGCGCAGCATTACTAAGAGCCTCCTTCACATCTCGAATTATTCCATTACATTAATATCACTTTTTACTCTGGTAATGCCTCCACTGGTTGTTACTCATACAATTAACTACTCATTTTTCCTCACGAGGTATGAGTGGACCCCGAACATCCAAGTACAAGTCTGAAAAATTCCTGCCCCGCTGGGGATCGAACCCAGGTCACCATGCGTGCTATGCCTAGCGCGCTAACTCACTCTGTCACGGTGACTCCGGGATTATATTATATTATATTATTGTTTTTAACTAAAAAATTCTAATCTAAATCTAAAAATCTATTGTTTTTAAATCAATGTTCTCAGGGAACGAACTAGGACAGCTCTTCGCCGGAGGGGAAGAGGGAGAGGGAGAGTACGATGCTTCCGAGACTAGTGGAGAAGACGAGGTGTGCCTGGGTGCGGGTTCCGACATGGAAGGCATCTGCACGGACCCTGATACATGTGAAGGCATGGCCTTGGGGTATGGCAACTGCACGGAGCCTTGGTGCTGTTGTGTGGGTAAGCAATTTATTTTATTTATTTGGAGGGAACAGAAATTTCTTCGAAAAGTCTGCCCTAACTGGGAATCGATCTCGGTATTTCTGGACTAAGGACAGTATTCAAACTGTTACGCCACGGAGGTCGGGAGGTGGCTAGCTTTGAAACAACACAATTTATTTTTTTATACAAGACAAACAACAATAAATTATTAACAGAGATACTAAAAAAATTAACAATATTTACAAAATAAGGTATAAAAAAAAAAAAAAATTAAATGTGCAATTAATTGTCTTATTGTAATCCGGGGCGAAGTTAATGCCTTAGGCATTCTCTGCCACTTAACCCCGGTTATATAACAAGCAACATCGAGCTAGGTTATATAACAGTCGAACCTGGATATATTAGAACCCAAGGCATATAGCAAAAATTCTCAATCAATCAAATATAGTACAGTTGTATTTATTCAAATTTGAATGTTACATATTGGTTGATCTTAAAAGTAATGCTTATGCTAGGACATACAACTAAATATATAACTAATTCTAAATTTATTTGGGTGAATATGAGCGAAGGTTGGGTGAGTGTGAGCGAATTCTATTATAAAGAGATTTCTAACAGGTGACGCAGGGACCTGAGATTTTCTCTATTGCAAATAGTTTTCTATTATATCCGAGTCCATTATTTCCAGGTTAGACTATAGACTGGTTGGAGTTCCACAAGAGAAGCACCAATTATCACGCTGACCCCTATTTAGATCTATTGTCACCCGCTGATTCTATTTGATTTTAATATCCTGATTTGAACTAATCAGATCGTGATTTTTACCAGCTACCCACATTAACCTCACGCAGTCTGGGTAGGACCGGAAATGCCAGACTCGCGTGTTTGGAGGGAACAGAAATTTCTTCGAAAATTCTGCCCTAACCGGGAATCGATCTCGGTATCTCTGGACTACGGGCAGTAGTCAAACTGTTACGCCACGGAGGTCAGGAGGTGGCTAGCTTTGAAACAACACATACTTGTCTTAAATGGCACCATGAACATTCAATTATTTTTTTACATATTCTCTATGGGTTTTCACAGCCTTTTTTATTTCGTAGCTATTATAGAAGAAGTAACTTTTATTTTTCAACTTAATTCAACTGCAATAATTCTTAAAACTACAGTAATGTTCAAACTCCATAAAAAAAAAACCACACAACTATTCTGTAATTGCACCATTCCAGGAATACTTTTAAAAAAAAATCCATTAAACTTCTTAACAGGTCAATATTAGAACGATAATAAAAATCTTATTTTTGCTTTGTTAAAAAAAAAACTCATTACCGAAATAAATTTACATACTTAAACAAATGAGGAAAAAATCCATTGGCTGAGAAGTAGACTTGAACCCGTATTTGTGAATTTAATATTCTGCCTTGATTTATTGATATCCAATGCGTTGAATAGTGTTGCTGAACAGTAAAAAGGAACTGTCGTAAAAGACATTAAAAAAAATATATATATATAAGAACGATTCGCATAAATGATACTAATAAAAATAATAAACTCTAGCAATAAGTGATAAGAAATGTGTGATTAGAAAAGTGATTTGATCGACTATAAGATACATCAGTTTCAATCAGACTGTTTTTCGTGACAGACCCGCTGAAGTTGTCCAAACATAACCTACCGAAAAAATCGATTTCCATCAAAAACTCGTGAATCTTTTGAAAGAGAAAAGAAAAACCAAAATTCGACTAGAAATTCAGCAGAAATGCTCTCAACTTCGGCCATTTTCGTAACACTACTTCTCAGCAGTCTTTGGGATGTCGAAGCAGCAAAAGCTGAATGTAAAAACGCTTCACTAGAAGGTGTTGAACAACTCACCAAAAATGGAAGCAACGCTGCACAATTCAACGGATGTGGGATCACGGAGGTTGGCACTGTTGGAAAGGAGAATTCCACATTACTGGTGGAGACCAGACTCTGGCCTTTCTGTCATGATTATCCTCCATGTCCTCATTGTCCCACGTGCGCCGTGTGTCCCTCGTGTACTCCGTGCCCCACTACAACGACCACGTCTCGAACGACTTTCTATCAATTTGACGACAGTACCGATGATGATCTTATTCCTGATGCGGATTAGGATAATTATCTAACCTATGTCTGATTAGCTGCTCCCATCTGGTTCCCATGATACTATTGATTATTTCCCATGATACTATTGATTATTTCCCATGATATACTATTGATTATTTCCCATGATACTATTGATTATTTCCCATGATATACTATTGATTATTTCCCATGATACTATTGATTATTTCCCATGATATACTATTGATTATTTCCCATGATACTATTGATTATTTCCCATGATACTATTGATTATTTCCCATGATATACTATTGATTATTTCCCATGATACTATTGATTATTTCCCATGATACTATTGATTATTTCCCATGATACTATTGATTATTTACCATGATACTATTGATTATTTCCCATGATACTATTGATTATTTCCCATGATACTATTGATTATTTCCCATGATACTATTGATTATTTCCCATGATACTATTGATTATTTCCCACATGATACTATTGATTATTTCCCATGATACTATTGATTATTTCCCATGATACTATTAATTATTTCCCATGATAAAATCGCTTATTTTCCATCTATCCATTATTTCCCATGATACTATCGATTATTCTCAATCTATCGGATCGATTGTTTCCCGTTGATGACTTCCCACCTATTTCTGATGAGCTGCTTACACCTGATTCCCCATGATACTTTTGATTATTTCCCATGATATTGTAGATTATTGCCTAACTGATAAGCTGGAATCATTCCAGAAAGAACTCTCACTCTCAAAATATTCAAATCTCTCTCATTCAACCGTAAAATATCATTCAAGTAACAAAAATCTCCCTTTCAACCATGACATTTCGTTCGAAAACCCCAATCAGAAGTGCTCTTGACCAAAATAACCCAATCAGAATGCAGTTGAAAAGGAGATTTCGGGTTTTTGGGGATTATGAGATTGAGAAAACTCTTTGGAACGGGGCCCCGATGTCGCATTTCGGCAACTTTGCCCATTTTCTCTTAAAGTAGAAAGCGATATCTGTATTTCTGTCTATAGGTAATATTACTAATATTCTTGGTATTTGCTCCCTAAATGCACAAATATCAATCTTTTGTCTTGTCCCAATGCCACATCGCATTACTGAATCAAATTTCAAATAAATTATACTACTGATTATAATGTTGGCCTGTCTGACTTTTAATGTTTTTTTTGTACTAGTTCTGTGTACGTTTATAGTTTTCAGGGATTGAAACCCTGAAGCAGACATAAAGAAATAATCATGTTAATCTTTCAAATATTACCATACTAACCACAGAAATAATGACCGCTTTATTTCAAGTTATCATTATGTACTTGTGCTGCTCATAATCGTGTTACTTAGTCACTGTGGCAGAGTGAGTTAGGGCACTAGGCATTGCACACATGGTGACCTGGGTTCGATCCCCAGCGGAGTAGGAATTTTTCTGCTCTATACTTGGATCTTCGGGGTCCACTGATACCTCGTGAGGAAAAATGAGTAGCTGCTTTGATGTGAAGCAGCGATCGGTGGCAGAATCATAGGCAAAAATATAATACAAGAATATTGTAAATTAAAGTGGTAAAGTCCTATGATTCTGCGCTACCCACCGAAATTGTGACATAATAACACAAAGAAAAAGCATTATTATTATTATAATCGTATTACTCACAACCACTCAAACACGCTTTACTAAATAATTGTGTTCGTTGAGTAGCTAATAATGTTATCAGCGACCAGTGGCGGAATTATAGGCCAAAAAAAGACGTTGGGACATTAAAAATATGAAAAAGTCCTATAATTCTGCGCTACCCAATAAAATTGTGATATAATAACACAAAGAAACATATTTCTTTAATTATTTTATTTATTTATTGAAACGAGTTCTGTCAGCCCTAGATTTTGGTCACGTATAATTTAGATTCACCCTGTATAATAGTTCATGGTTTAAATACCGGCCTTATCATGTTTTATAATTCGGCCCCAAGGCCCCTAAGGGCCGAATTATGAAACAGGATTGGTTAATCTTAGTGGACACTATCCCACTATCCCTTAACTTTCACCTTGACAACAACTGTAGAGGTCATATGTTATGTAAGCTGGGCTTTATAGCTGTATCAAGCTCGCCGGGAGGCGAGCGCTCGTCAAGTAGCGCCAGCCAAACGGCCTATATTAACACGAAACAGAGAGGTCTCGAGTTCGACTCCCGGTTGGGGCAGACTTTTCGAAGAATATTCTGTCCCTTCCAAACACGTGAGGCTGGCATTTTCGGCCCTACCCAGGCTGGGTGAGGTTAATGTGGGTAGCTGGTACCATTCCCAGCGAATGGAGGGTAAAACCCCCGTCCTAATCTAGGACGTTAAATCAAATAGAATCGTTGGCGTTAGGAAGGGCATCCAGCCGTAAAAAAATGTGCCAAAACCAATCAACCTCAACCATGAGGTTGAACAACGTCGACCCTGCTTGAGCGGGATAAGACAGAGTAAAAGAAGAAGGTGATGAACCTTATCCCAATTTTAAACCTTGAAAAAATATGAGTGTTTCACAGCCTTTTTTATTTCATAGCCATGAAACAGGAGGTACTGTAGACGCTTGTGGTCTGTGTTGTAGCCTACCCATCCCGTAGTATGCCTGCCCTCTGATGGGCGAGCAGTGACACAATACTTCCCCATTAGGTGCTGGGTCTACACGAGCGCACCAGAAGGTATCCCTTCTGTAATGTAACCAAATTTTGAATACAATTTTTTGTCGGCGAGGGGGTTCGAACCCGGCACCTTCCGCATGGCTAGCGAGTGCTTAACCACTGAGCTAATCCTGTTTTATAATTCGAACCTAAGATTTGATTTTATTTTCATCATTTAAAACCAACCTCACGAGCTTGATCGATAAGGCGTTGGACTTGTATTCTGGAGGTCGGTGGATCAAGCCCCGGTTTCAGCGTGGATTTAGTAAAGCCAGTTTGACTAGTTGCAAGTCACAAAAGTGATGAGGACCTACTAGGTTATCACCGACAATACCTGCCCAGACATTCACACTAAATCTCCACTGATTATGTACCTAAACTTTGGTATGCATGGGGATTCTCAACACTCCATAAGACGGAATTGTGTAATGTATCACACGGTTCCGGGATCTCCTACGTCTTCTGAGGATAGGTTTTTTGTGGGTAAAAATCCCACACCCCAGGGAGTGAGGTGGTTGGGCGTCTTTACAAGATTTTCCTATCCTCAATTTAAAAAAAAAGAAGAAAAAAATGGGAATTGTGAATGTTGAACATTCCACCATACGTGAAGCATGCTTCGTCTGTCCACAGAATATTGCATTCTTTTCACACAAATATGATAACTTTTTACTTTTCTTATATCCTATAATAAGGAAAGTAAGTAGTCACTTTGGCCGAGTGAGTTAGCGCACTAGGCATCGCACGCACGGTGACCTGGGTTCGATCCCCAGCAGGGTAGGAATTTTTCTGCTCTGTACTTGGATGTTCGGGGTCCACTCATACCTCGTAAGGAAAAATGAGTGGCTGCTTTGATGTGAAGCAGCGACCAGTGGCAGAATTATACGCAAACATAAGATATTAGGATATTAAAAGATATGGAAAAGTTCTATAATTCTGCGCTACCCACTAAAAATTATGGGCAAAAAAAAATTATACAAGATATTGTAAATTAAAGAGGTAAAGTCTTTTGATTCTGCGCTACCCACTTAAATTGTGACATAATAACACAAAGAAAAAGCATATTATTGTAAATGTATAGTATAATGTATATTTTTTTTTAGTTTTTTTTCTACAATTTTTGTGGCTCTCTCCCTAAGGAATACTTCTAAGGAGATTATCATTCATAAGGAAAGTATTGTATTTAAACTTATTTATTTACCTAATTTCACAGCAGGCGGATCATGCGGTGCCAATTCTTCCGAACTGACCGGCTACTTCACAAGTCCAAACTACCCGCGAACTTTTAGTGGGAAGCCCGAGACTTGCACCTTCCAAGTGTGTCGCTACAACTCAAGTATATGCAAGGTACTTTTTTTTAAGATTTCAAACATTTAGAACCCCTATGGGTATTACCTATTTAAGTAATTTCAAGTTTCATACTTATTAATAATTAATAAAAACATTTTAAGTTTAAGTTTAATATTGTATAATAAAAATAAACCTTTTTTAGAAACGCTGTTTGAGTTTTCACCACTTAGATCATATAACATAGAGGAAACCCGATGTATCATGATTTGTGTCCAGTAGGGACCATCAGCTGATTTCAAAAGATTTGATTTCAAATTTAGTAATTTTTCTCTCGCGAAGGAGTGGGTACCTAATTCTTCTAAAATAGTATTTTCATTTTTTTCAAACTTACCTATTGGTTATTTTTGTATTTGCTTCCTCTTTTACTTTCCTTATTTTCTACTTATTATGTAGTGCTGTAAGATTTGGTATCTGACGTGGAAATTAAGGATGTCCAGATATCCGCCACTGCATGAAGTAAACAAAAGATTCAAATAAATTGAACCAATCAGAGGCCGGGATTTGTTGAAAGAGGGACCATCAGCTGTTCAAAGTTGGACGCACAAATTTATTCAATTCGAGATGGATAAGGTTTTCTCTATGTTATATGATCTTAGTGATTTTCACACATTTAAGGCGGAATTAATAGACGTTTTTGTAATACCTCTGTGGCGCTAAGCCACGGATTGCGTACTGTGTAAGATAGGGAAAACCGACACTTACCAAAGACTTAAGTTATTGATGTTGTCTATTAATTCCGCCCTTAATTTACATACAAGAAATATTTACAATTATTAAGAATCAACATTTGGTCAAGGGTGGTGCTAATGTCAACGGCATTCTCTTCCCTTTTCATCGATGTAGCTTGTAATCCGTCAATAAATGTAAATTGTGGAATTTAGGTATATTGGAAGAAAAAAAACCGTGTCCTAATTTTCTAAATGTTCACAGATTCGCCTCGATTTCCTGGACTTCGAAACGTCTCCCCCCACAAATGGAGATTGCAAGGACGACAGCTTTGCAGCGGAGGGTCTGCCGAAACCGTTATGTGGTCAAAATAAGGAGCAGCATGGTAAGAAACCGTTATGTGGTCAAAATAAGCAGCAGCATGGTAAGAAACCGTTATGTGGTCAACTTATGCAGCAGCATGGTAAGAAATCGTTATGTGGTCAAAATAACCAGCTGCAAGGTAAGAAACCGTTATGTGGTCAAGTTATGCAGCAGCATGGTAAGAAATCGTTATGTGGTCAAAATAACCAGCTGCATGGTAAGAAACCGTTATGTGGTTAAAATATGCAGCAGCATGGTAAGAAACCGTTATGTGGTCAAAATAATCAGCAGCATGGTAAGAAACCGTTATGTGGTCAAAATAATCAGCAGCATGATAAGAAACATTGTTACAAAAAATACCCTGCACTGGCACTCAAGTGGTTAAGGCGCTAGTCTGGTCATCCAGGTAGCGTAGTAGTAAATGTAACAGGCGCGGCCGGTGCTAAGGAGCTGCGGAACTGCAGCATCCCTAGACAAAAAAGAAAAAGAGAGGATTTTCTGAAGCTCGTGCACAATGAAAATTATCACACATTTCTAAAAAAATGCTTTTTCTAGGTCAATAAAGACTATATGAATATCTTTCTTTTTGTCGCGATATCGTTTTACCAAGAGTCACAAAGTTTGAATTTGAAAAAATAATGAATGAGTTATAAAATTACTGTCGGCAATTGTACCATAACTGTCTAATTTTGTAACATAATTATGTTAAAGTTTGTGTTAATCACTTTCGTGATGTCACATCTATTCAAACTTGATTTACTCAATCTACACTGCAACCAAGACTATAAACATCGACCTCCAGGTTACAATTCCGCCACCTTATCGATCAAGCTACTGAGGTCGGTGATTTAGTTACATAGGTGTAGGATTACAACGTACAGTGCACAGAATGTATTTTATTTTATTATTTTCTTACTTTCAGTTGTATTACCGTTAATGAAAGATACTCTTGACATTAACAGCGTCATCAACGGTGACATAGATTTCCAAAGAAAGTGGAAAGTTAAGATCACACAAGTTCCATGCATGGTGCCCAAGAGAAGGAGTAATCGTAAGTACAAGTATCTACTAGTTTTTTTATTAACTTCTAAAATAAAATGACATATCAGTATCTGTTCCATCTTCAAAACCCAGCCATCCATCCCATGTCTTCCATCTTCCTCTCACTCCTCTGACACACAGACTAGCTGCACACTGTATTGCCACTGCTAGTCTTGCAACCCAGCCATCCATCCCATGTCTTCCATCTTCTCCTCACTCCTCTGACACACAGACTAGCTGCACGTTGTATGTCCACAGCTAGTCTTTCAACCCAGCCATCCATCCCATGTCTTCCATCTTCCTCTCACTCCTCTGACACACAGACTTGCTGCACGCTGTATTGCCACAGCTAGTCTTGCAACCCAGCCATCCATCCCATGTCTTCCATCTTCCTCTCACTCCTCTGACACACAGACTTGCTGCAAATGCTGCACGCTGTATTGCCACTGCTAGTCTTGCAACCCAGCCATCCATCCCATGTCTTCCATCTTCCTCGCACTTCTCTGACACACAGACTTGCTGCACGTTGTATGTCCACAGCTCTCTCTGACCATCTTAATATTGTTGTGATTGATTTCCTCCATTTGATCAAACTGATCAGAGATCACGTTAAACCAATCAGCTTAAAATATTTTTAGGAATAAAACGACCCGCGCTGGTTTAATTTATGTAAAATTTTGACTCAGTTTTCTTAGCCTACATCAACGTTGTTTAACATGGTGTCATTCAAACTAGAACGTATCCTGAAAATTTCAGCTTGATTAGACCAAAATTGAAGCTTTTATCGCGATAGGCTATTTTGATCCAAATCTTAGCCTAGCTCAACGTTACCATGATGTGGTCCAAAAAATAGTGACTCACTTCGTTAATTTTCGTTCGCCAATCTTCACTTAACAGCACTATCCGAATTTAGAATTTTCAAACAGAAAATTCTGTTTCCTCCAATGGTAGTCAAGTGGTTAACGCGCTAGTCTGGTAATCCAGATAGCGCTGGGATCCGTTGGTTCGATCCCCACTCAGAGCATAAATTTTTCCTCATTAATTTGAGATTGTGACCACATAATAATAATACTCTGAGGGTTGGGTGGTAGAAAATGCTTTGAGCATCAACCTCGCCTGGTGGTGTCACCGGAGCGACCTAGATATGAAAAACAATGTGTTTGCAATTTTTGTAAACATGGGTCCTCCTGGCATGACAACGACCAAACCTCGGGGCAGTCGAAGTGAGTGAGTTCTAGCGAGTGGTTGAGTTCCTGCCGGTGAGTCCAATTTCCATCTACCTTATTATTTTCGATAGGCTCTCAGAGGACAACTCTATATTACAGTGTTACAACCTTCATTAAATAAATAATATATTTAAGGTACAAGAATTATTTAATTCTTTTTATTTATCACTCATTTCTTTTCTTAAACACTAAGGCGCTTGTTGGAACTTTGTTAATGGTTCGAACTCTATATTTATAGAACCGCATCATTGGCAAGGATTCCGCTAACTTGTGTTCTTAGACGTTCCACCCCAAAAAGAGATTAGGACTGCCGGGGACGGTAACAAATGGTGGAGGTGCGAAATGTCCCCAAATTTGGTTAAAGTTTAATTTTGGTACATTTTATTTTGTTGTTATTACGTGAATGTTTGTGCAAGTTTCGTAATTATTAGGATGCATGATTTTAAGATTTTTATGTAAAAATAGGTAGCATATTTGTGTTAAATTAGTTTTTTTTTGAGCATTGACCTTTATTTTTAAAATTTAATTTAATTATTCTCATCGATCTTTTTAATAGGCTTTTTATTTGGAATTTTGTCAGGAAAAATTTGACTCTGATGATAAAGTATGTTTAATTTTTAGATTTTTTTTGTAGAAAAAAAAAAAATAATAATAATAATAAAAATAATAAAATGGAAGGCTCAGAAGTAAATAGTGAATTGCCAATTAAAATTAAAGTACCTTTCTGTGAACCCACAAAATTTTCACCGAGTACATCAGAAGATGTTAGAATATTTTTAGAAGATTTCATTTTGTGTGCAAATTTAAATAGATGGTACGATGAGCTCAAATGTAATTTTTTCTCATTGTATTTGGAAGGATCGGCAAAAATTTGGTATAGTAATTTAATTAGTCAAATAGGTCTCCAAAATTTAAAATGGGAACATCTTCAAGAGCAATTTTTGAAAGAATATACTAAGGGTTATGAATCATTGATCTGGCGGGATAAACTAGAAAATAGAAAATTCGTAGAGAATGAATTGGCAGTTCACTACACCATTGAGATAATTTACTATTGTAGAATGTGCGATGATAAAATGATAGATTTAACGAAGTGTTATTATTTATTAAATGGTTTGCCACCTCAAATGGTAAAGGAAGTTATTTTGAAGGGGTATAGCAATTCCAAAGAATTAGTAGACGCTATAAGATTAGTAGAATATGCATTTGATAGGGCAGGATTGAGGAAAAGCTTGTTTTTCTCCTACCCCAAGTAGTAATAAAGAATTAGAAACCTATCGCCAAAACAATATCAGGGAAACTAATTTTAGTAATAAGAAACAATATCACCAAAATACTCATAATAATATAAATAATAGAAATTCACGAGTGTCTGAAAATTGTCGATCAATATTTTTAAGTAGTAGTCACATAAATTTAGATGACACCTCAGTTTGTCAAGTCATAGAAAAGAATGGCCCCTCAAAAATCCGAATACTTTTTGACACTGGAGCAACAATATCCATAGTTGACTCAAAAGTCATTGACTTGAAAAAGGTAAATACTTCAAGTATGACTAAAATTTTCAGTGCGGGTGGTAGTGAGATGAGTTGCTTAGGTAAAACCACTATCTTCCTCACAATTAACGGAAGGCCATTTCAACAAGAAGTATACATAGTGGAAAACATAGAAACCAGTGATGTCATACTAGGTGTAGATTTCATGAATAAAAATAGGATCAATATTAATTTTGCCAGTAAAAAAATTAGCTATACCGATAGAAACAAAGAAGTTGTCCTATCGCAGAAAGTAGATTCTCAGGCACATCAGCAAAATGTATTGAATAGAAATGCTGATGAGAACTCATTCCTATACCGGGATATTGAACCGCGTGAAATAATAGTAGGTAACGATAACAATACGAGGTTGTCGATAAATAAGAGCCCAAAGGAGTCCTCTTTGAAAACTAAAAAAGGAGCTGAAGTAGGAGTAAGTGCTCTGGACATTATTAAAAATGTCAAACAAGTTAAGTTGTCCACGGGACAAAATAGGAAACAGTGTACAAGTAAACTGGTGCTTAACGAGTACGATGGTGATTTATTTAAATCGCCAGAAAACTACTCACTTGTACATTGTATTTCTAATGATTGGAAATCGAAAGGCTTAGCCAAAGCGTTCAGAGACAAGTTTGGCAGGCTAGAATTATTAAAGTCTGTTAAGGTTAATGTAGGTGAATTAGTGTTTTTAAAACTTACCTCTAGATTTATAATTTATTTAGTCGTGAAATATGAATATTCAGAGAAACCTAAAATAGAAAATCTTAGAAAGACACTAGAACAATTAAAAGAGTTCGTTCAAAAATATAACATAACTAAATTAGCGTTACCTAGACTGTGTAGTGGACCCGGTATGTTAGAGTGGTCTGTAGTGAAGAATATGATTGTTAATATATTTAGTGACGTCGAGGTAGAGTTCTCGGTTTATAATTTAGAGCGACAAGGTAACAAGAGATTACAGTTTACCGAAGAAAAAGAATTTTGCAAGTTAAATTTAGCTCCTATATGTGTTAATCAGGATGATGTTGTACCGGATGTTAACAACAATAGGAAATCACGAATGGTATTTTCTCATGACGATTATGTCCTTTTACCAAAGACAGAGTCTCTAGTTAGAATAGTGTCAAAATTCAGAGGTAAAGGTTATTTTCAGCCCAATGTAAGTTACCTAGAAACTAACAATATTTATATTGAAGATCAGGAAATGTCGGTAGGTTCATCAGATAATATTCTAATTATTAACCCTACAGGATATCATAAGTATGTAAAGAAAGGAGACTTGATAGGAATAATACAGGATAGAGAGAAAGATTCTCATCCAGAATTCATAAATACTATTGAGAGTGAACCACACGAGAAAAATATGAGTCAACTAAAAGAGCAGAATTTAAATCTCAACAAACCCTTTAGAGATTTAGGAGGTAATACTGTAGATATTAATGAGAAACTTTCAAAACAGGAAAAACTAGCTATTAGGAAACTTTTGAATAAATTTATTAATGTTTTTGCAAAAAATGAGTACGATTTTTTGACTCCTAAATTAGACCCATACAAAATTGAGCTAGAAAATGAGGAACCAATATATTGTGCACCTTATAAATTGAATCCTAAAGAGAAGTCAATTTTGGATTCAATAATAGATGAGTGGGTTAAAGTTGGTATTATGGAACCATGTTCCGAAGGGAGTGAATATTGTTCTCCTATGTTTTTAGTACCCAAGAAAGATGGTGGTAGGAGATTAGTGTGTGACTTTAGTCGCATTAATGAAAAAATAAAACGAGATGTAACACCTATAGGGAACTTCCAGACATTTTTTGACTGTCTCGAAGGAAGTAGGTATTTTTCTACAATGGATATAAATTCAGCTTTCATGAATATGCCATTAAGCAAGGAATGTCAGAAATATGCTACAGTGACATCTCATAGAGGTTTATTTAAATTTCTAAGATTACCCCAAGGTCTGAAAACTTCACCTACTGCATGGACCAGAGCAATAATTAAGGTCTTGAACCCGATTTTATACAGGGGAGTTGTGTGCTACATTGATGACATTTTATCTTATAGCAAGGATTTTCACCAACATTTGTCAATTTTAGAAACCACTTTTACTAGACTTGCAATGAATAACCTTAAGATAAAAGCCAGCAAGTGTAAATTTGGCTATGATTCAGTGGATGTCTTAGGTCACAATATCTCAGCCGCAGGAATTTTTCCGGCTCAGAAAAATATAGAAAGTATAAAGAATATTGATTTGAAATCTTTGAATACACAACGTGGCGTACGAGCTTTCTTAGGAGCAATAGGGTTCTTTAGAAAATTTATAAGATCCTTCAGTGAAATTGCATTCCCGTTAACTCAGTTAACAAAAAAGGAATACGAGGGCAAGAAAATCACTTTGACTGAAGGTCAAACTCAAGCTTTTTATAAGTTAAAAGCCGCCATAACGCAATGCCCGGTACTAGAATACTTTAACCCAAATAGAGAAACCATACTCTACACAGATGCTTCAGCATATGGAATAGGAGGTTGCCTAGTACAACGTGATAATGAGGGTAAGGAACACCCTGTAGCTTACATTAGCAGAAAGTTAAAAGATGTTGAGAATAGGTACAGTTCTTCGGAACTAGAACTGACTGCTCTCGTTTATTGTATAAACTATTGGAGGGAGTATTTACTCTTCCAGCATTTCATAGTTTATACAGACAATAGGTCGTTAGTACAATTGACAAAAAATGTTAAAGATAGAGGATCTCGTCTTCAAAGACTGGTCACAAAATTAATAGATTTTAGTTTTACTGTCAAGACTATTAGTGTCAAATCTAATAGGATTGCCGATTTTCTTAGTAGATTTCCCGAAGATAAATATGCTGAAGATGATAAAATTGAAATGGAGTGCTTGAATATTATAGTAAAGAACTTACATAAATTACAGATGGAGGATGAATTTCTCTTTAATATTTATTCGGCACTTATAAACCCTGATGAGGCAGACAAGAAATATTTTAGATTATCAAGAAATTATGTAATCCAGGATGATATAATTTATTACAAACATTTTTATAAATATGAGAAACAATTGTTAGTAGCAGTACCTAATTCATTGGTTGATGAAATTTTAAAATTTTATCATGATAATTGTGTAAATGGAGCACACTTAGGTGCGGAGAAAACATATTGGAAAGTGAAGTTGAAGTATCACTGGCCTACTATGTTAAATGATATTAATAACTATGTTAAATCATGTGAATCTTGCCAGAAGAGGAAAGTACCTCGTACCGGAAAGCAGGGTCTTTTGCAACCTATCAAAGTACCAATCACAGGAAAACCATTGGAATCAGTTTTCATAGACTTCATGGGTCCAATTAACCCAAAGTCAAAGAGTTGTCAGTATATTATTGTGTTAACAGATAGCTGTACGAAATTTGTTATTGCGAAGGCTGTTAGGGAAGCCACAAGTAAAGTAACAGCCGAATTTTTGTTGGATGTTATTACAACATTTGGTTGTTTTAAAGAGTTACATAGTGACAGAGGATCACATTTTGTTAATGAAACTATTAAACTATTGTGCAAAGCGTTGCAAATTAGTCATAAAATATCAAGTCCTTATAGGCCACAATCACAGGGTTCGGTAGAACGAATCAACGGCGTGATATGTGATATGATATCCCATTACGTCAATGAACAAGGATCAAACTGGGCTAATGTATTAAAGTCCGTAGTTTTTAGCTATAATAATTCGCCCCATCAAGTCACAAGATATACTCCTAATTATCTTATGTTCGGTTTTGAACCAACACAACCAATAGAATTGGAGATTTTTACTCCTCAGGACGCTCAGCATGATGTCATTAAGGCCATTGAACTAATTAATAAAATTAGAAAAGAGGTCCCAAACATTTTGCACAAAGCGCAAAATAAGGAAAAGATTAGGTATGACAGAAATCATAAACATGTAGAATTTTACCCCGGACAGTTGGTTCTCGTTGAGTTTCCCAATATACATGATAGGAATAACTCGAAATTCAATAGTAAATTCAAAGGACCGTGGAAGATTTTGAGGAAAATTTCAGATGTGAATTATGTAATAAGATTAGAACGTAATGGAAAAATGATCGATGACGTAGTACATATTGCTAGAATAAAACCATTCCATAGTCGTTAATTTGCACAAAGATAATTTTATTAAGCATATATTCATGTAGAAGTTTATTTTACTAGAGTTTATAATCAGTTGGTAGATTTTAAGATGTTGTACTTTTAGTCTTAAGATATATGTATACGAGTATATACGTCATTAGTTTGCAAAATTAATGATTACTAAAGCAAACTCGAAATTTGATACAAAGTAGATACATACAATTCTTGCACAAACGGGGCTCATATTTTTATTATTTGTTGACATTAGAATTTTACTTAGCAGGAAAAAAATTGGTTTTGTTTACAATGTCCTCAGACGAGAGCTGTCGCTATCCATTTCTTGTAATCCTATATCTTAAGCTCTTCATTTCCTTAGTCCTATTATGTTTCTGTGTATGAATGAATGACTGCAAGATAAAAAAAAAAATTATTTTACTTGTTTTTGAGTTCAATTTTTTATTAAATTGAGAATTGGAATGAAAAGTGAGTCAGTTCAAAAGAAGATGTACATACAAACTATACAAAATTTAAAGCAGTATTAAAGAGATGAGATTCCTTACAAGAAGGAATGATTAAAGGCTTCCAGCCAGAATTACACAAATCAAGAATCAAGAAGAAGTTAATATTTACATGCAGAATGTAAAGAAGTCTATCAGAAATACCACATTTGCAAGACAATCAAACGGAGATTATCAGTTAAAGCAGAAAATTTTTCATGCAGGAAGAGTGCGGAATACAATAAATATAAATTACACTGAAGATGCGGTCTACATATGGATCAGCAAATACTTATAGCAGCAGAAAACTGTATGAATTGTAACCAGTTGACATTGTTTGTTCCCATGAAATAAAAAAATGTTTTGTCTATTTGAAATTTTCAATTACCTATGTATGTTTGTCTCTTTGTATTCAAAAATAATCATGTATGCTAATAATTGTGTTGCTGTATTAAACAATGTACTAACGAATAATTTCTTTTACAGTTGGCCAACTAAATAATTTATTTTATGGAAAGATGAAAATGGAACATATCTACTCGCGACATTCATAGTTAGAGACCTAGTTTTTGTTGACTGCAGCTTCAAAAACTTAGGTATCTGACTCAAGCACGATCAAACATACAAACATAATAATAAAAATAGAAAGTAGTAATTAGCACTTTTCATAAATGATCCATTCTCATTTCGCCTCATGTACTGTTTATAATTATTGATTGTTCTTTATGTTGATTATTATGCATTATTCATTTACCTTTATGTAACTATTTATCATAGTTTATTCTTATTGATTGAAAGTTTAGGCTACAGTTAATTTTATGCCATTTGAGTAATATATTTTGTGTTTTATTACCAACTATTTTCCAGATGTCCTTTGAGAGCTCGACTGTTATTACAGTAAACTTGTCAGTACAAACAGTACCTAACTTAAGAGAGACTAAGCAGAACTCAAGAACTCAATAAAATTGACACTTCATATACGACGAAATAAGACTGCCAAACATTGTATGTAAATAATGATGATTATCTTATTTAAGAAAATCATGCGTGATATGCTTCTGTGCAGTAACAATATTGATGAAGTAGAATGTTATGTAAAGTGTGTGTATACTAGTGGTGTTATTGACTCGAATGCGAGTGCAATAATTTTGGGCATCTGAGGGATGTGCCAGAACCTGAGGGCAGGTTCATTTTTTGAAGGGGTGGTAGATTTGTCACCGGAGCGACCTAGATATGAAAAACAATGTGTTTGCAATTTTTGTAAACATGGGTCCTCCTGGCATGACAACGACCAAACCTCGGGGCAGTCGAAGTGAGTGAGTTCTAGCGAGTGGTTGAGTTCCTGCCGGTGAGTCCAATTTCCATCTACCTTATTATTTTCGATAGGCTCTCAGAGGACAACTCTATATTACAGTGTTACAACCTTCATTAAATAAATAATATATTTAAGGTACAAGAATTATTTAATTCTTTTTATTTATCACTCATTTCTTTTCTTAAACACTAAGGCGCTTGTTGGAACTTTGTTAATGGTTCGAACTCTATATTTATAGAACCGCATCATTGGCAAGGATTCCGCTAACTTGTGTTCTTAGACGTTCCACCCCAAAAAGAGATTAGGACTGCCGGGGACGGTAACAGTGGTTACCTTTCTCTTAAGAGTGTTACTATTATTATTTCATCCATTCCCACTGCTTTTCCATTCGTCATCTTTCTCACTATAATACTTTCACTTCCTCTCTTACAACGCCCTCTTTCGCAATGACACACACACACACACACACATACAGACATACACACACACACACACATGGGCCTCGAGTGAGAAACACTCTCATAATCTCCAAATCTTCTTCTCAACTGGTAACCAGCACAGTCTGAGTGAGTGATTTGAACGAAATTTGACGATCGGCAGGAAGATTTGGGTATTTTCTGAGTGGGAGTGATTTTTGGGCCCAGGTGCCTTTCAATCGCCCAAGAGGGGCGGTGTAGGGGTTTTTCTTTTTAATTTGGATTTACCGTCGCTTTCAACTGCATTGTCATATTGGTCATATCACGACGGGGATGTTACCCTCCATTCGCAGGAAACTCACAAACCTGGTACCCAAATTAACCTCACCCAGCCTGGGTGGGGCCGGAATGCCAGCATCAGGAAGTCTTCACCTCGTTGGACGTTGCTTCACTTCGGTGATCCTACCAGAACCGGTGCATTCAACGCGCCGTCGACGCTGGCTGGAGGGATTTTAATTTATTTCTCTTTTGGCTCGAGGGATTTTAATTTATTTCTCTTTTGGCTGGAGGGATCTTAATTTATTTCTCTTTTTCTTCTTTCAGAGTACAACCGCTGTCTACAAGAATTCAGAGATGTGTCGGGTAAAGTTAACTCTTTCAACTACAGAGGTTTAAAGTCGACAGGCATGCAAGAGGATATGATCGATATGTCGTACACTATTTGTATATATATGCCGCGAGGGTACTGCTCAGTCGAGTTTAACAATGAGTCTCTTTACCTGGATTTCGGCAAGGAGTAAGTTTTAACAATAATAATCCGCAGAACGGACGATAGTTACGGGTCAAGCCCTTACAATACATAGTTACAATTAATAGACAAGTGAAAAACATTATTGAGTTTTGATATTTTAAATAATTGACGATCGTTTTTATTCATAAACATTTTTTTGAAAGGTAATTTTAAAATGGATAAATTACTATTTATTCTCTTTATTTAACAAAACTCAACTTCTTACAAATAGAATATCTCTTCCATTGGCTCAGTGGAAGAAGGTAAAGAGCCTAATACATTCGCACTGTTTCCTCGCTGAATGGCTAAGGATAACTTTTCAATAAACTCTCAAGATATATTCTCCTTTAATGTGGGTTCGGTGTTCAGCAGGGCAGTAAAGCCATCAATTACAAATAACTATAACCAAATATAGACCATGAATATTTTGTCGTCTCGGGGGATCGAACCCGGGACCTTCCGCATGACAAGCGAGTGCTTCATCACTGAGCTTATCGCGCGCTGACATTTGCATGGATAGACAGACTTTAATCTATTTTCAACTGTTAATAACTTATTACTTACATTCGATTTTAGTGAGAGAAAGAGAGAGTGAGATAGAAGAAGTTTCATAGAATTCTCATTTTAATTGTGTAGATATCAACCCTGCAAGTCCGAAAACTATTTTTTTTCGGACTAAATAAAAAATATGTTCTCCAGCGAGGACCTTCCACTTCAGATATTTCTACAAAACTGAATCAAAGTGATAGCATATCTTTTTGACAATCTGTTTTACAAAACTAGACAAGTCTAGCACTTGTCTAGTTTTTTAGATACAAAATCTACTGACACTTGTTTCGTGTTACATATATGTAACGCCAGTAGGTATGTACTTAAAAAGTATTTGTAAAATTCAAAAAATTGTATTAATAATAAATTTGCATTTTTTATAATTTTTATTTTTATGAGAAAGAAATAAGAGAATCTTATTTTATTTGTGTCTAGGTATCTTTATCGTAGCAATTCTCTAACTCTAGTATTTACATAAATAGCAATTCTGTAACTCCGACCATTTAAATGTATAAATAAATAAAAATGAATGTTACCTTTATTACTTACTCAACCTGACGTTGGGGGAACAGCACAATTCTCCACGAAATTGATGTCAAATGAAAATGACCATACTTTTTCTATCTACTGATGATAGTATTTTCTTTCAACTACAGGGAAGATACAACATGCACCAAGAAGCCTTTTATTGTCATCCCTAACGGAGGAAAAAGAGATAGGTTCTGCGGAAAATTCCTACCAGAGGGAACAAGTTTTCCTGACACGCTGATATGTAAGTTTATTTTATTTGACACATGTATTTATTTACATTTTTTTATATATACAAAACAGTTAATTAGTTATATTACGATCATTACACTATTACAAATGAAACATTTCAGATGATTAGAAGAAGGCAATGTACCCTTTTTTTTGCATACATACATTCTGTGGAACGTGGTCACAATTTAAAATACATTATTAAAATACTGGGTGTCCAAGTTTTTTTTTAAATGAAAATTTCAGAATCAACTCCAGAATGATGGGACTCATGGATACGGCTCTCACTACATGTTCATTGGGGTCCTAGAATTTTACCTATTGTTTTTGGGCCGAATTAGGCCACTCGGGGCCAAATGGGGGCCGTTTTGGTGAAAATTGAAAACGATTTTTCTATTTTTATTGAATCAAGCAAGGCTCTAAAATCTTAAAATTTTGTAGATTCGTTGAGGAAATATAATATTTGAGTTTTGTAGTAAAATTTGGTGATCGTGAAAGCTAAGGGGGCCGCACTGTAGTAAAAAATCGAAAAAGGGCCAAAAAAGGGCCGGTTGATATTTTTTAAATTAATGGTATTGAATGAAAGGTCTCGATGTACTTATGCTTGATTGAACATTTATAATGCGATAGTTGAATCTGTGTGAGGTTTACAGTTCACAGAACCACTAGTTTATTATTTGACAACATTTTAAAACATTAGAGGTCTGCTGATGCTAGCAGCTCCTCTACAATCTCCTCATCAATATCTTCATTCTGGCTCTTGTAGTGTTTAATTTAATAAGCTTTAATAAATGAAAAAATCTGACGTAAACATCACACGACTCTCATTATCCCCGAAATGAAGTCGAATTCCGCCACTGGTGACTCAACGGTAACAGATAGCTGAAAGGAGACATTCTAAGACTGTAACAGAAATAATCTTAGGCAATTTTTCGAAAAAATGAAAAAAAATTCAGAGGAAAAAAAGTTTTTCACCTGAAAATAAACATGAAAATATCGTTTACGATCTATAAGATATTTCAGCATCTTTTAATTTTTGGAGCTATAAATTAAATTAAAAGAAATAATTTTCTTGTTTAATTATTCATTTCAGCTGATCAAAGTCCTGTGATAATCTCGGTCAATTCAGAGGCGGCAGACAAGTTCGAATATGGAGGATTTTCTCTCAAATACAGACAGAAAGCATGCAAATCTTTTTAAAGAGATAAAGATCTAGTTATTTGTGATAAAGATCCTTTGGTCACCTCACAAGGATCAACAGACACAACACAGTACGGTCACTATTAGCAAAAGAACTAGCCAACAAATATGAGGTCTTTGAAGAAGTACAAGGTATAGCAACTGATGGTTCATCGAGGAGGATTGATATCATTGCAATTGATAGACAGAAAAAAAGTGGTATAATTATCGATCCAACAATTCGTTTTGAGATGGGACCAGATCAACCAGATGAGGTCAACAATGAAAAGGGCAATATACCTACCAACAGTACCATATTATAAAGAGAAATATGACCTTGACGAAATAGATGTGAGAGGTTTGTTGATAGGAGCAAGAGGCACAATTACATCATTCATGAAAAACTTCTCAACAGAATTCAACATCAAAGAAGCAACTCTCAAAACCATTTCTCAGTCAGTTGTCAGATCCTCCATCCTCATCCTGAGAAATCACATATATGGAATCTAGTATTGTCATCGACCCTATATATTCATCACTCTCAAATATTCCAAAATAAATCTTCATTCAAATCTACCTTCACATATAAACTTCTCCTGAATTCAACTATCATTAAACAGCTCAAAACATCTTTCCATTAACACTCCATCTAAAATATCGTTGCATATACCTACACGATCTGGTACCCTTTGTCATCTTGGCAACCTGCTGGTGAGCAGGAAGGCGGCTAATAAGCATTTCTCTTTGTCACAGTTTTTACTGTGTAACATCGACATTACGAGAATTAATGCATCATATCTGAAATAATTAAAATAGAGAGGTTAGTTGATGGCATGGATATTCAGAACTATTACCTGCTGATGAGAGCAAATAAGCTCGAAACAGCTGTCCAGGTATGTGCTGATATTCTTGTACATCTAATACAACTTCTCACTTTTCTGTTTATACTGATATCTCGAGCCAACCTCATATTCCAATATCACATCTGGTAGTCAAGTGGTTAACGCGCTAGTCTGGTAATCCAGGTAGCGTGGGGATCCGTACCTTCCACTAAAGAGTGTTATTATTAATAATGTAATAATAATAATAAGCCCGGTATACACCCTTTTCAGAGTATGGGCCGCCCTTATAGGGGTTTATTTTTTATGGTTGTATGAGATAAGATAAAAAAAAATTGTTTTATTTAGAATCAATATACAGTTTACAAAGCAACACTTTCCCTAAGGTAATAAAAAAATGTGGGCTTTTAAGGAATAATAATAATAATATCGCCTTATTTATACTGCCCGATAAGGACTATTAAAGTACCATTATTCCAGCAGTAAAATAAAGGAAAGACTTATTTTAACTTTTCAATGTTTCGTAAAATTAAGGTTTCAATATTTTTACCATAAGAATATTCATTTATTTACTAATCTGGATATTTCAAAATATGTATTTGATAACTACATAATAATATTTATTATTTATTTATTAAATATATCTTTAATTTTCTACACTTTCCCCCCCTTTTTACTTTACAGATATACCTATGAAATCCTCTATGAAGAATTATTTTTTTCGACCATTTTTTTTTTAAGTGTTTTTTTTAGCATTGTTCCAACGAAGCAAAGTTACAAGCTCCACTTTCAAGAAAAATGAGAAGAAGTTGTGAAAGTGAATTAAAAAAAAAAAAACAATAATAACAACAAAATTAAGTTGGTACTAATCCTAGCATCTCCTTACATAGTAATTTATAAAAATAATAATGTGTTTCTTTGTGTTATTATATCACAATTTTGAGGGTAGCGCAGAATTATAGGACTTGTCCGGATCTTTTATCCCAATATCTTACTTTTGCCCATAATTCCGCCACTGGTCGCTGTTAACGTTAAAGCAGCTACTCATTTTTCCTCACGAGGTATGAGTGGACCCCGAACATCCAAGTACAGATCAACAGAGCAGAAAAATTCTCGCCCCACTGGGGATCGAACCCAGGTCACCGTGCGTACAATGCCTAGCGCGCTAACTCACTGGGCCACGGTGACTACGTATTTTAGAATGAGAGGATTGTGTGAGGATCTATAATGAGAGGATTAAATAAAGAGGTGCTTTGTTAAACTGTTGGCATAATGGGACTACCTGTCTTGCGCTGACAGTCTAAATAAAGCACTACTTATACTTATTACACCTCCTTCACACCTCTTTTTGTACGGGCCAACTATCTTCAGAACTCGCCTATTGTTCGGTTTCAGAGAACAGGAAATAATCTTTCAACTAATATCAATTTCTTTTCTACATCTATTCAAAACATTAAACATTATTTCAACTCTATCTGATCAAACTAGGTGAACTGAATGTAGTTTTTTAGTGCATTTTTTTTTATCAGCATTAGTAGGTTTGTTAGGTCATAGATAGCGTTAGATAGGTTTAGGGTCCATTATTGTAATTAGCTTAGTTAGGAAGAGTCTTCCCCGTTCAATGTTTATAAATAAATAAATTATTATTCACCCTCAAAGTTATGAAGCTAACTTTGCGCGCTGGATTTGTCCGGCTTGCTCGCTTTGTTCAGCGTTCCAATGTTGACGCCCGGGGCGAGAGTCAGTCCTAGACCCGGATCCACACAGTATTCGCTCTCCCTGTTCAGGCTGGCTACCAGGTGCTGATTGGCGGGGTTGTTCTGGCAGCAGTTGCGAATGGCGAACACGGCCCACTCTTTGATAACTGAGGAAGAGGGAGATAGGGGAGGGTAAATATAAATAAAAAAAATCAGAAGAGGAAAATTTGCATGAAATACCGGCGTAGGTCAATACCTGTGAGCCGGCGAGAGGGTTTTTTTACCGTCTAAAAACCTCTTCTTGGTTGTGTTTCTTTTATATGTTGCCCTGGGACCGCCGTGTGGCATTACTTCAGGGGATTAAATATCAATCTGTATTGTAAATATCAATCGAATGATTGATATTTACTATACAGTAACTAAACATAATCCTAACATCGATATTTTCTTCCTCTCCTTGAGCATATTGAAAAAGCAAATCTCGGTATGCTTACGACAACCTAACAAAATTAATATTCTCTCCTTTTTTTTAAATACTTTTTCATCATTTTTTTTTTATAAACATATAACAAGAAACACAAGCACAGAAACATAAATTAAATAATTTAAAATTCTCTTATCTGAATTATACATTTCCCTCAAAGTAATTAGTTCCTTTTTATAAAATATATTCGTCAAATATTTCTAATTATATATTAGATACTTATCAAGTTATCAGTTTGTCATGTTTGTACAGAAAAAATATTCCTCACTGTTTACTTACGTGGATTTTTAGCGTCTAGGTTACAACACTCCAACAGCACCGGGAAACATTCGGACAGCCTCATCTGAAATGTTAATATTTCATTTTTTAACTTTAGTTGTGGACTTTGCTGGTACTGATAAAAAAGAAAAGAAAAAACAAACATGTTTCTGAGAAAAGTCTAAGCATAGACGTAAATGCTTTTTTTTCATTTCCGTTTATCGTTGCTTTCAACTGCATGGTCATATCACGACAGGGGTGTTACTCTCCATTCACAGGAAACTCACAGACCTGCTATCCACCTTAACGTCACCCAGCCTGGGTTGGGCCGGAATGCCAGCATCAAGAAGTCTTCACCTCGCTGGACGTTGTTTAACTTCGGTGATCTTAGGAGAACCGCTGTATTCAACGAGATAGTATTATTGCGTGTGTATGCATGAAAAAACCCCAAAAATACCTCTTCGCGGTATAAAAATTCCCCGCCAAGTCGTCAGCACAAAAAACACTGAAATCATGTTTGGGCCCCGCTTCATGTTCCTTTTCCTCTGATGTACTATCGTTTATTATCTACTGTACATACCTCCACTTAGAGCTATCTCAGAGATAAGTATTAATCATTATTGTTTCCCAACCTCTTTGCCTAGTATTTTTTTAATTTCAAATTACTCTTATACCCTTTCTCCTTGGTGGCTTAAATCTCCGGTTTAAATCAAGTGTTTTTGACAATTCTTTATTAATCTTCATTAGAAAGCTAGCCTTCGTTTTTTTTTCAACCTTTTTAGTTTAGTTACACAGAAGCGTGAAATCGGCACTTTGTGCTGTGGCGCATAATATCCTTTAGTGCGCTCTTCTTATTTTTTGACTTGGCGCGGCGGAGAGCTACCGCGCTCCTTAATAAAATAAAATAGAGTCTTCTTCTTCTTTTACTCTGTCTTATCCCGCTTGAGCAGGGTCGACGTTCTTCAACCTCATGGTTGAGGTTGGTTGGTTTTGGCATATAGTTTACGGCTGGATGCCTTTCCTAACGCCAACGATTCTATTTGATTTAACGTCCTGGATATTTGAGTAAAATAAAATAAAATAGAGTAAAGACTACTATAAAATATTTTTAAAAAGGAATGTTCACCACTCACCAGGTCTTGATTCTGCGCATGTGACCAACACAGATTGGCGACTAGCTTCACGCAGGTGGCTTTCAGTCCGAAGATAGCCCCATTTTCTTGACTCGGCGCGAACAGATTGCTCAGATTTTGGTCGGGCGCAAACCGATGACCCTGGACCTCTTTCCCTAGCAGGTGCATGGTTTTCAGAAACTCTGAAACCAGAATTTAAGGAGGAAGGAATTTGTTTCATTTTACATAATAATAAAAAAAAATTCACCGACCTCAGTAGCTCGATCGATAAGGAGGTGGACTTGTAACCTGGAGGTTTGTAAAGCGAGTTTGAGTAGTTGTGATATCACGAAAGTGATTAACACAAATATGATAGCTTTTTGAAGTAAAATATCTATAGTCTATACCTCCCAGACAGCACGGCAGGTGACTTCCAGTCTGGATTTAAGGTGGAAATATCCAGGTGTATAAAGTCAACTGGACCTCCAACTGTCCCGACAGCTGGATTTTTCCATTATGGATTTAATCAGTTGACCAGCCACCTGGATATTTCCAACAAAAATCCATCTAGACTCAGTCACCTGGGCAGTCAGCTGGAAATATAACGACTCAGTCCAGCTAGGACATGAGTAGAATTTAGTCAGTTGACCAGTCAGCTGGAAATGTTCCATATTTTTCCAGTTTACATAAAACGCGTCCTTTGTTGAAGACGCCATCTTTGATCTTTCGTAATTTCAGAAATTGTGGTATTGGTGATTGTAAATTGTTTTAAATAATTAATAATTCTTTTAAATATTAGGTATTTCATTTAGTTTTGAACATTTTTAAATACAAATATCATTTTAATTAGTTTTGATCTTTTTTATAACTACTGGAAGTGTTTAGATAAAACTCGTCCTTTGTTGAAGGAAATTCAGAAATTGTGATATTTTTGTGACAAATTGTGAATTGTTTTAAATAATTAATAATTCTCTTAAATAATAGGTATTTCATTTATTTGAACATATTTTAAATACAAATAATATTTTAATTAGTTTTGAACATCTTTTTTATAACTACTGAAAGTGTTTACTTTGTCATTTCTGAACTCCAAATTTGCTTTCGAGATGTTTCAAAAAATAGTTCTTTAGTTTGTCTAAATCGTGACAGAAGAAAGAGGACAAGAAGCAGTTAATACTGGATCACCTTTTTCATCTGACAATAACCATCCATTTCTAGAGACATCCACTTGGACCCTAATGAACTTTCTGCACTCTGCTGTTCCTGGACTAGCACAATGGACTAACACCTACAGTTCACTTGGAATCATACCAGCTACCCATATTAATCTCACCTAGCCTAGCCAAGCCAAAGTAGGACCATGTGTTAAGGGAAACAGAATTTTTTATGCTCAAGATCTCTTGACCATAGGTTGGCTAAAAAAAGGTTCTGGTTCAAGCAATGAAACAGCTGAATGCTTAGTGCTAGATAGTGAAATTTTTCACTCTGTGGATTTTATTTAGATGTATGTACAATACATATTATTATAAAATGAATATTTCACTCAGGTGGTTCTGCCACACTAAAAAATGATGTTTACTTTGTGACATGCTTCCTGATTACTTGATTTAAAATTAATTGGCCAATTTTATGTGCACTGTTCATAATAACAATAATAACTATTGTGCTCTCTCTACCACCTTATTACTATGAAGCCCCTTAAATTTTGAGTTAATTTTATATCTATTTAAAAAAAGTGTTCCACACTATTGTGTTTTATAATTTCACTAGTCTTAACAAGTCAATTTTGTTTTAATTTAAGTATAACAATGTTTTTTGGTAATAATTCTCAAAGCAAACAACCCAGCAATTCTAATTAGCCACAGCAGTATATAAATTGTCATGAAGGATTACAAATACATAATAACATTCACTAATCCATGTTCCACCACGTTAGACATTGCTTAACTTTTGCAATTTCATGAAAACTGGTGTATTCCATGCCCCATCTTCATTTTCTGCGGGCTATTAGTTTATTTCTTTGTTATTTTTGGTTTCACAAAAGAAATATATTTTAATTTACATAGTATTATTATTTTACTGTGATTATGTACATGTTATGAGCATATTTTATAATTGGATATCATTATTTTATTTCTATACTAGCTAAAACCTGGCATTTTGTCACCATTAAGGTTTTTTCTCATGGCCGGTTCCCAATAAAAATAATAATAACACTTTTAATTGGAAGGTAACCACCAGGTAAGGTTAAAGGTTATTACCAGTGCACTTGATTACCAGTGCACTTGAAAATTGTATTAGATATTTTAATTTTGATAATTTTCTAGTATGTTGAAGGTGGCTTAGGGGGGTGAACTCTCAGTGAGAGTACCGTTTGGTATTGTAACCCCAAGAGGACATAGTCAGCCATACATGCACAACTTTGAGTTTTATATATAGAGATTATACCTACTTAGGAAATACTTGTGATACATTGGTACAAGGTCTTGTGACATGGTGGAAATTTGATAGTAGTGCATTTTACACTTTTGGGACATTTTTTTAATAATAAACACTCTTATTGTAAAAATATAATAATGTTAAAGAGTCTTATTTGAATTGTGTTGTTTAAAACAGATTAGTTATTTTCTTTTTCTTTCCAAATTTCTATAAAAAAATTATACTCAAAATTGTGTGTGTGTACGTGTTAAAAAAACCTATTTAAAATTTATTACTTTATTTTTATACAATAAAAAATATTCTTCATGAGATTTGAATGTATGGCTTCTAAATAAAATAACTTAAATTGAATTTATGCCTAATATACATTTGTTTCTAGTATTTTTATTACTATTATTATTTTATTTTTTTTTTTTTTGCAAAAAAAAATGCATATAATGGGATTCGAACCCACGACCTCAAAACCAAGAGCATAGCATTTGATTACTACGTAGTATAATGTACAGTATAGGTAAATAGGTATGTCAACATTGTGGTAGTGAGTTACTACCCATCCACTAGAGAGCGCTACGAGTAGCTGGAAATAAGTGGAACAAATCCAGTTGACTTAGGTCAACTGATTTCCAGTTAAAAGTTGGGTTACTTTCCAGTTCATTTCCAGGTGGAGGTCAGGTGGAAGGTGGAAATCTCCAGCTGATTTCCAGGTGGGCAAGTAGACTTTTTCCACCTAACAGTATGGTATACATCCAGTTGACTGTGCTGTCTGGGCTATAGAGGATATTACCAAATAAACTTGATGAAATGAAAAATGTCAAGTTTGGCGACCATCGAATAGGATGATATTACTCAGTCTGGCTGGGGGAGACCAGTGTCTCGCTAGAGGACTATAAGAACAGACTAGCCAACCCTTACAAGCCAAGCCAGCTTCCAGTTTCCTAAGGGTATAATGGCTTACAAAAGTCCAAGTCCTCATGATGGTTGATCGCACAGAGAAATATGTGGTTCAGGACGATCCAACTTTCACATAAAGTTGGCATGAGACCATCACTCCCCCCTCCAGTTGTAGCCAAGCTGGCTATAACAACATCAACATGATGCTACTCAATGATGACGGAAGTCACCGTGGCAGAGTGAGTTAGCGCGCTAGGTATTGCACGCACGGTGACCTGGGTTCGATTCCCAGCTGAGCAGTATTTTTCTGCTCTGTTCTTGCTTGGGTCCAGTGACGGAATTATAGGCAAAAATAAGATATTAGGATATTAAAGGATATGGAAAAGTCCTATAATTCCACGCTACCCACTAAAAATTGTGATATAATAACACAAAGAAATACATTATTATTACTCAATGATGATGATGATTATTACAAAAAAAAAAACAATTAACCCAATGTTGACGAGTAAAAAATACTTACGGAATACATTGGATACAAATGTGGCATTGTCTTGTAACATTTTCTGATACAGATCGGATGCTGAGTACTCCGCTAGTAACTCCAAACATAGCACAGTTATCTGAAAAGTTACAGAACAAACATTTTTTTTATTTAATTAAATTATTATTATTTTATTTAATTTTTTTTTTTTTTAAGAGTTGAGTGGAAGAGATTGCCACAGTCAATTTTTCCGACCTTTATTTAGGACATTAGTATGATTTTCTTGTTTGTTCTTTATTTATCTGTGAAAAAAAAAAATAATAGCCCTAATCGGGCCAGTATAAATGAGGCAATATTATTAAATAATAAAAAGAAAAATCCTTATCTCTTTACCTGCACGTCATTCACATCTGCCACATCACTTATAATTCTGAACGCATCTCTGTTGAACATCTGAACAAAATATTCAATGTCAACTCCGGGCTTGACATTAACTTTGGCGTATTCCAAAACAAACAGTTGGTGTGCCTGTGAGAGAGATTCAAAAAGTGGCCCAATTTTGATGTTCTCTGAGCTGTTGTTTGAATACAAAAGTTCCTCAAGAAAGAAAATTCTGAAAATGATATAGGGAACAACATTTTTATTTATTTATTGGATTCATTTTTACCACAATGGGGGTGTTACCCACCATTTGCAGGAAACTCAAAAAACTGCTACCCACAATAACCTCACAAAGCCTGGGTTATAAGGAAAGCATTGTATCATTAGTAATAATAATAAATATATTTATTTACTGTTGGAATAATAGGTAAATAAATCTTGGAATATTTTTTTTTTTTGGGTTGAACGTCGCTTTCAACTGCATGGTCATATCACGATAGGGGTGTTATCCTCCATTCGCAGGAAACTCAAAAACCTACTACCCACATTAACCTCACCCAGCCTGGGTCGGCCGGAATGCTAGCATCACGAAGTTTTCACCCCGCTTCGGTGATCTTACGAGAACCGGTGCATTCAACGCGCTAACGACGGATTGAAGGTGAGAAACTTGTAAATAGAAGATTTCTCCTCGGTTCAAAATATTACTATGAATGATCTAGTTCAGTGCTAATAATTTGTTCCAATTACTGGGAGTAATACCAGCTACACACATTAACCTCATCCAACCTGGGATGGGCTGAAAATAACATTCTCACATGTTCATTACTACTTGCTAAGTAGCAGAATTTTTTGTCAGAAATTTCCGACAAAATCTAGGATCAAACTCAGGATCACTGGACTAGACCATCAGCAATGGTCATAATCCCTTTCCAATATTATTAATATTCCATATTTTTCAGGTACCTATTATCTATATGCATATTGTATTCCTAAAATGTAAAATAATAAAATAAAATTTTATGGCTGTATGGAATGGCCTTGCCAACCAATGCCAAAAAAAAAAAAAAAAAAAAAAAAAAAAAATAGTCAGAATATTACAATACCCAGGCTGTACTCAGTGAGCTGACCCTTGTTCCAGAAAGCTAATAATCCCCAAATCTCCCTTTCTACCATCACACAGTGCACTCTGATTGGTTAATTTGAACGAAATAACCAATCAGAGTCCATGATGTTGATGGTTGAAAGGGAGATTTGGGGATTATGAGAGTGAGATTGGTTTCTGGAATGAGGGAGAGATGTCTTTTTGAGAGGGACAGGAGAGCAGTCTCGACCGTGAGACGTATCCATCCCTTGACCATACAGTCTGGTTTTCTTAACTTGATGTTGATATTCATGTTTTTATTTATTTATTTAAGATGAGTATTTTTTATTTTGTTTATTTTGTAGCCATGAAACAGGAGCTACTGTAGACGCTTGTGGTCTATGTTGTAGCCTGCCCATCCCGTAGTACGCCTCCCCTCTGATGGGCGAGAAGCTACACAACACTTCCCATTTAGGTGCTGGTCAACACGAGCGCACCGGAAGGTATCCCTTACAAACAATTGTAACCAAATTAATACAAATTTTTGTTGGCATGGGGGATCGCACCCGGGACCTTCCGTATGGCAAGCAAGTGCTTAACCACTGAGCTAATTGCGCGCTCTAATTTAGGTGTTCCCATTTAGTTGCTGATCTTTTTAATAAAAATTTAATGGTAGTTGTGCCTCGGAACCCGGAACCGCTTTCGCATCACTTCAGGACACTTTACTTTTACACCGGAAAAACTCGGTCAGGATTTTCCGCTCCGGCCGGGATTCGAACCCGCAACCCGCAATCACTGGCAAGCAAGTGATTAACCACTGAGCTAATCGGTTTATCTTCTTTTTTACAATATCTTACCATTTTTATTATAATTATTTCAAAGGTAAAACACTTTTTTGAACTTACTACCTAGAGGAAGCATACCTTTGATGCAATTTAAGCGTGCCTCTTACAATTATAGTTGATGGTATTGAAAATGTGAAGTAGGAAGATGTAGAATCTACGTCATAAATATGTATTCTTACCCAGGTGAGAATATTTTATGGTTTCTACTCACGCAAATTCATTGCCCATGATGGATTGATCAAGAATATTGGCCCTCACAGATGATTGTAGGGCAATTCTTGGCACAGACTTGTAAATGTTGAATAGGATCATCATGACAATAATATTTAACTTCTTATCATTGTGATGAAAGCATTTTCTGAAAAACAGACATTAGTTATCATATTTATTTGTGTTAATCACTTTTGTGATATCACAACTACTCAACCTCACTTTTACTAAATCTAAATTGAATCCAGTTCTTGTACCAACCTCCAGGTTACAAGTCTGCTGCCTTGTACAGACATAAAATCTTATTTAATTTTTTCATTTATGGAGTCATACTCATTCCAATTATAAATTAAATTGAATTTTTTATTAAAAAATATTTTAACACATTTATGTATATATAAAAAAAATCTTAAAAAATCTTATTTGCATCCATGCTAAATCTAAATTTCCAAGAAAAACATAAGTTAGATTATTAATTTTCTCAAGTTTAATTTTTATTGCTAAGTTTTTTGGAATTTAACTCCTGAGCCTAGAGTTTTAGCCTGATTTACCACTTCAGGGATCCCTGTGATTAAAAAAAAACTTACAGAAGAAAATGTTCAAAAATGTTCCAAATGTGTTCCACACACTTGACATGATTTTGCACAACTGTGTTGCCAATCACTTGCAGTCCGATTTTCACACATTGCATTGTACAAATTGCTGAGGCAGAATTCAAGAGTACTTCAAACAAATGTCTCAGGGATTTCAACTCAATGATAGAGTCAAATATAGTATTCCGAACATCTTCATTTGAGGCACATAGTGTTCTCAATTCTCTAAGTAAGCATGACATCTCTTCTACATTAGGCTGAGATATTTTTTCTTGGATTTTAGTGCTTAGGTTTAGAAAATCATTTCTAATTTTGTCCATTTTGGAAGAGTCTGAAATAATGTTCAGGTACATATAACTGATCAGAAAATCATTAATTTTACACAGATAATATAATTATGAAAATTGAAAGTTGTTTGTTATCACAGTTAAAACTAAGGCTGGTTCTAGTGGCTTAACCACATTGACTGTTAGGTTACCTACAGTAATTTATTTTTAAAGATAAATTGGCATATTTAGATAATATTGATTGTAAATTGTGTTTATTGTTTCATATGTCAAAATAAATTGAATTAAATCAAAAAAAAAAAAATACATAATAAATTTCAGTAACTTATCAACCACCCAGCCTTTTCTCAAACAATGGATTATTATGTACATCAATAAATTACACGTCTATTGTCAAAAAGAGTACCCAAATGTAACAAGAACATGTAGGTACATAGTTATTCATCTGATTTGCTGTTGTGCACATATTTATTATTATTATTTCAAGATTTTTTTTTTAACCATGAAACAGCAGCTACTGTAGATGCTTGTGGTCTGTGTTGCAGCTTTCCCATCCCATAGTACACCCGCACAAGTGCACCACTGTCTGACAAAGAACTGTGACCAAATTTTGCAAACATTGTAACATATATTGTTTTATGAGACACACATTCATTTTAACTTGTGACCCAGAATTACTTGCTACTTACCAAGTATATCAGAATCACGTATCCTGTTATTAGCCATTACTGGATCTTATCTTCAGTGAGGCCCTTGAGTTTGATTTTAGTAATGAAAAATCAAAATTGATTTGTAAAATGCAAGTTTAGGTACATTTACCGAGTCCTTCCCGCACGATTTGTGCAGTCGGATATTCAAGACTTTATCTAGATATTTCTGTCCCAGAAAACTTACAAAAAAAATCTGCTATGCACATTAACCTCACCCAGCCTGGAAAATTGAACAATTTTTTTTTTTTTCATAAATTAAAATTGAACAAAATAAAATCAAAGATTAATTTTGAACTTTTCGCGCGAGTCTAGTGATAATAAACGAGTTTTATTTTTTCTAGTCTATATGATTGATTTGAAAGTCTCAAGGTGGATTAATGAAGCACGTCAAGAAATTTTTTCTGATCTTTTATGCGCGAAATTTTAAATTTTTTCTTACATAACAATTTAAAAAAACAATAAGGAAAAGCTTTTTCTTATGAAAAGAAAACTTGGAAAACAGTAAAATCCGAATTTATCAATTTATTTACCTACTTTTCTGAAGTCTTTTCACTAACTACGTTGTTTATAAACTGCGAAAATTACAAGTGCAATTTTTATTAGCTCCATTATCTGTTTGTTCTGATCGTTCTTCACTGTTGTACTGAAAAACCTTGTGGAATCAGAAAAGTAATCCCTCGACATTACTCAGCTTCTTACATCTTTAATTCTTTATCTTTCTGATAACCAAGTGAGAGCAAGTCTAGATCCGACTAAGAGACTTTGAAAATGTTATGATGGCCAATGGACTAGAGAGAAATACGTCCAGTAGCTACAGCTTCAAAGTTGTTTTACTAGGTGAAGGGTGTGTTGGTAAAACATCTGTGGTTCTCAGATATGTGGAAGACAAGTTCAATGATAAACACATTACAACATTGCAGGTAATAATTCAAATGATTTGTTTCAAAGTGTACCTAACTACAAAATAATCTTTGCAAGGCCCTTTTTGCAAAGATTCAAAAGAGGCAACTTTTCCTCCATCTAGTTCCCTCAGTGAAGTCTTTGATTTATAATGATAAACTTTTGATTCAATAAAATAATGTTTTAAAATAATGTTATCTGAAGTAATGTTCAAGTAACGGTTCCGGATGCACTGTCTTTAAATGAGAGAGATAGGTTTTTTAGTGGGTGGAAATCCCACTCCCCATGTTTTCCGGGTGTCTTTTAAAGATTTTTCCCCTACCTCTTTCTCAAAAAAAAAAAAAATAATAATAAAAAAATAAAATAAAATAATGTTGATTGGGACAGAGCTGAAACCGGGACTTGAACCACCAACCTCCAAGCTACAAGTCTGCTGCCTTATTGATCAAGCTACTGAGGTTGGTTTGTTTCTCTATATTATTAAACTTTCACAATTCATATTTCAAGAGAATGGCACCGGATATGGTAATGCCAACAGAGCAGGTTTACAACCTGTTTGTTTTTAACATCAGAGGATTTGTAAATTTAGTTCATTATAAAGCTGCCTCAGCCATTAGAAACAGGTTACTGCTCAGCCTGCATCCCAAGTAATAAATGGAATATCTTCTACCTGTACGTTTTGATGTAATGGGACTCCATTCTACTTATTTTTTTTTGACATTAAATATCTCACCTTAACTGTGCTTTGATTAGTCACTTTTCTCAGTTGGGGACATTAAAGAGAAACTGTACTAGCCATGTCAGACCCAAAGACAATAACACAAATCACTGTACCCTTTAAAAGGGTTAGTCTTAGGAACGGCATCCAGCAGTAAAATGTGGAAATAGGACTGCCAGAATTAACCAATCTCACCTCACCATGTTTAGGAAAAAACAAAGTTAAGGAGAAAGAAGATTGGTGGTTGATTTTTAAATTACTATTAAAATGATTTCCAAAATAACAGAGCCAACACCTTTTTTTTCAGGCTTCATTTTTGAACAAGAAATTGAACATAGCTGGAAAAAGACTCAACCTAGCAATATGGGACACAGCTGGCCAAGAAAGATTTCATGCTTTGGGACCAATTTATTATCGTATGTCAAATGGTGCTGTTCTAGTGTACGATATCACAGATGAAGATTCTTTTGAAAAGGTACATTTACTAGATGATTGAAATGTTTCTAAAGAAAAGTGGTGGGCATACCTCTTTATTTTCCAAAAGCATAGAGATGATTTTTTTCTGTAACAACTGAACACTGTTTCCTTGGTAAAGCATACTTGTTTTATCGGTCAATGATTCAATTCATTATAACTTTGGCTAACACATTAGAATTACCACAACAAAAACAATTTTTATTGATAAAAACAACTCTTAAAAAGCTTTGGTTATAATAACACAAAGAAACACATTATTATTATTAATTTGCTCAAGTTTAATTTTTATTGCTAAGTTTATTGGAAATTAACTCCTGGACCTAGAATTCTAGTCTGATTTACCACTTCAGAGATCCCTGTGATTAAAAAAACTTACAATATAATTATTATATTGTAAAATGGAAGTAACCATTTAACTAAACTTATCTATGATTTTACTAGATTTACCTGGCCTCAATTTCACTAAAACTTGAACTTTTGATTTCATAAAATTCTTGAACAACCTCATGCTGAGCCAAAAGGAGTTGGTTGATGTCCTTGACACAGGTTTAAGTTTGGATTTTAAATTAAATCTTTCTGTCTACAGGTAAAAAATTGGGTCAAAGAGCTAAAGAAAATGCTTGGCAATGATATCTGCCTTACAATAGCAGGCAACAAAATTGATTTAGAGAAGCAAAGAACTGTGACACAAGAGGATGCAGAAAGGTATGACTGTAAAATGGACATTTTTTGTTTGAACAACAAAAAAACAAAATTAGTACAACAAAACCTTGCATATAGTCTGTCTGTTGCTCAGTGGTAAAGGTGGCACTCTGTGAATCCAGAGATTCCAGAGGTCGTGGGTTTGAAACCCAGCCAGGACATGACAAGTTATCCTCCCATTTGGGATTTTATTGAAGATACTGAATGAAATATTTGTGAGATAATCAAATCAAGATTAATTAATTTAAAGTACCTATTAATATCTAGTCAAGTGGTGAATGCGCCAGTCTGGTAATCCAGGTAGCGTAGCAATCCATTGGTTCAAATCCCTCTCAGTGCATGAATTTTTCCTCATGAATTTGAGTTTGTGACCACATTATAATAAGACTCTGAGGATTAGTTGGTTGAAAATGCTTTGAGAAATAACCTCGCCTGGTGGTTACCTTCCACTAAGGAGTGTTATTTTTCTTTTTCTTTTTTATGTACTTTACTTGTATTTTTATAAATCAAAGAACTTTTTATAAAAATCAATTTTTATGAATATATTTTAAAAAAAAAATAGTATTATTAGTATTAATTCATTAGTTTTTATATTATTATTTTTTTTTTAATTTAATCAACAGATATGCTCAGTCAGTGGGTGCAGTTCACTTTCACACCTCCGCCAAACTGAACCGAGGGATCGAGGAAATGTTCCTGGAGTTGTCGCAGCGGATGCTGGAAAAAGCGCAAGAGTTTGATTTGGCCAAAGCGACCGAGATGAGTAGACGGGGCAGCATGCGACGCAATGTTGTTGTGGTAGAAGATGAGGACTTGCCTTCCTCTACTTCTAGCTCCTTCTGCTGCTTGTCCGGGTAATCAAGAGAATCAAGCGGGAACAGATTCAAGAGATAACCGATGCTTTTTCAATGTCCATTGGAATTTGAGGCGTAGAGGCAGATATTATTTACCTGTGATTTTTAATGGTAGTAGAAAACTGCTTTCAAATACGTATAAAAATGGGCGCGAGATGATTGTTTGAACAAGAAATGTTTTGACAAAAAATATTTTTGTCCAGATACACAGATATATGTGATTTGCTACTAGAAAACTGCTTTCAAATAAGAGTTTAAAAAAGTTATCGTATTTTGGGTTTCACTTTCGTGATATCACAGCTACTCAAACTCGCTTTAATAAATCTACGCTGAAACCGGGACTTAAACCACCGACCTCCAGGTTACAAGTCCGTCACCTCATCGATCAAGCTACTGAGGTTGGTAACTGGTTTCAAATACGTAAAAATTGGCGCGAGAAAATTGTTTGATCAAGAAAAATTTAAGAGCAAAAAATAATCCAACAAGACACACAGATACACAGATATTTGTATGTGATTTGCTAGAACCGATTTCAAAAAATTAAAATTAGTCACAATAAGATTAGTTTTTATACAAAAAAAAAATAACTGATTGAAACCAAGGACTTGCCCTTATCTCTTGTGTCTTGCTGCTTTCTTTATTTAGATTGTCAGTGTAAGACAGCTATTCTTTTTTTTTTTTGTTGTACAAATTAATGCAGATTATCCATGTTTGTAGTCACATCAGGGCTCCTTCTACTATCTGACTGGGTAATGTCAGAATGTCTTGAGAAATGATTGAAGAAAAATGTCAAAAGCGCTTGCATACGAGTCTGCAACCATTGGGACATTTTCATCTTTACTATTCAAGGTCCAAAACCCAACTGACCAAATTTCGTATTGTGCGCATGACACATACCTTCTCTCTTCTCTCCCTCTACAATTCAATACTTCGCCATTGTGCGCATGACACACACTTTCCCTCTTCTCTCCCTTTACAATTCAATATTTCGTTACATAATATCGTTACATAATTTCGTTCCATAATTTCGTCACATAATTTTGGTTATGTGCCAGAGCAAAGACATGAAAATGTCAAAAATCTGCTTTGTAACGTTTATAACATTATACATTGTATAAAATTACTCAAAAATGAAATGTCTTGTGCAGACAGTCTTAAAAGATAAGTTGGTTAGGTGGTAGAAAATGCTTTGAGCATTAACCTCGCCTGGTGGTTACCTTCCACTAAAGAGTGTTGTTATTGTTTTCAATTAATGAGGGAAAATCCACGCACTGGGTGGGATTCGAACCAACGGATCCGTACGCTACCTGGATTACCAGACTAACGCTTTAACCACTTGACTACCAGTGCACATTGAATGTCACGATCTACAGTAAACAATTGTTCTCTAACAAAATTTTGTATGATACTTAAATTATTTTATTATGTTTTTTATGAACAGAAATTTAATATCACCATCATAATTATGTGATTAAATATTTCTGGCTATTTTTTTTTTCTCTCTCCGAAGAAAATGAGTTTTCTTTTCATATAATATTAAAAATGGTTCGTTGTTTTTGAAATATCAAATTGTGTGTGCAATTCAAGTGTAAAATAAACTAAGTTTTTCTTTATAATTATTATTTGTTATAAGTACCTATGTGTTTACATATATTTTCTATTCCTTATCATTCCTCTACAAACAATAGAATTAAGATTACTCTTGTATTACTTACCCTATTGTTTTAGTCAGTAGCTATTTAAACTATATAATATAATTATGTACTATTCGATTGTAATAAAAAAGATAAAAAAAATAATGTAATTAACGAAACAACCTTGTGATTTTTATTTTTTCTCTCACTAGTAATATTAGAACGTTAAATCAAATAGAATCGTTGGCATTACTAAGTGCATCCAGCTGTAAATGTAAAACACAACAATGGAGTTAAGCAACGTCTAGCCAGGTTAGGACTCAGTGCGTGAATCAAATTCGAATGCTTGTGAAGCTGATTATTCTGTACCACAACCAACGAACCAACCAAGTGGCAGAGAATGCCTAAGGCATTAACTTCGCCCCGGATTACAATACATTGTACATTTAAATTTAAATATTTTTTCTCTATATATTATTTTGTAAATATTGTTAATTTTTTTTTGTCTTTGTTAATAATTTATTGAAGTTTGTATTGTTTGTATAAATAAATAAATAGAATTAGGAAAAGGCAAAGTGAAAGAAAAAGTAAATACATCAATCTAGCGAGGCTAGGATTTGGATGGGTGACCATTCAAATCCGAACTCTCGTGATGCTAGCTATTCCTGGCCTCACTCAGGCTGGGTGAGGTTAATTTGAGTAGCTGGAGGGTAAAACCCGCGTCGTGATATGACCATGCAGTTGAAAGAGACGTAATGGTGCCATTAATACATGGTGAAAGTCTCAGATACATTAAAAAAAGGGATGAGTGTTTCACAGCCTTTTTTATTTCGTAACCATGACACAGGAGCTACTGTAGACGCTTGTGGTCTGTGTTGTAGCCTGCCCATCCCGTAGTATGCCTCCCCTCTGATGGGCGAGAAGTGACACAATACTTCCCAATTAGTTGCTGGGTCAACACGAGCGCACCGGAAGGTATCCCTTACAAGCAACTATAACCAAATTAAGAATACAATTTTTTGTCGGCACGGGGGACCGAAACCGGGACCTTCCGCATGGCAAGCGAGTGCTTAACCACTGACCTAATCGCGTGCCATACACATTATAATGTTTAATTTGTATGACATGAGTGAGTATTGTAAACCTTAGTTCCTCAGTACACACAGAGTAAAATAATACAAAACACAAAAAATTAATAATGTGAATAAAAAAATCCAAATTTTGGATACTTTATTTTAGATAAATATTCTAATACTGACTTATTGCTGTAAGGTATACAAAAATGAAACATATTGAAGATTTCAGACTAGGTATATCTGAACAATTATTTAAATCTAGAATGCCATGTATTTTTTTTTTCAGTTTTTTTTTTTTAACCCGTGATTCTCTGAGAAAAAAAATGTTCAGCAACAAAGAATCTTTATTTTTTTTAACAGTAAAAATTGATGTATAGGAATGTATCTTCCACATTACCCTCGATGTACATTCAAGGGTGGTGTGGAAGAGAATGCCGTTGGCATTAGCACCGCCCTTGATCAAGTTTTGTTTTATTAATTTCAATTTCTATGTACTTTATTGTAAATAAAACTCGATCTAACATGTTAAATAATATTTTTTTTTACTCAGCCTAGTATTGTATATAATATGTGTATATACTGTATATAAAATAAGAACGATAACAATATTGTAATAATAAAAATATGGAACAAGTCACTACTTAGAAGTATGAAGCCTAATTAACATTTGGTTTGATTTTTTACAACATGAAAACTTTAAAGCTATAAAGGTACTATTAAAAACAGAGTAAAAGATAACAAATACGAGGCACGTCCAGAAAGTAAAAGTGCTAGGGCTCTAGTAGCGAAAGGAAATATTTTTTAAATATGCAAGCACTATTGAAAAATAACTTACACATATACACATGCAACCAGGTTATTTTCTTTTTTTAAACTTTTTTTTTTGTTGAGGCCTCCAAAAATCAAGTACACTTACTTTCTGGACGTGCCTCGTATATACAAAGTTAAATAAACAAAAGAAGCCTATCAGTACAATAGTTGAATTTTATTATAATTTTTTAACCAGAACAGCACGAACATATTTACATGTCTGTAGTAAAAGTTAAAAAAAGTTATCATATTTGTGTTAATCACTGTCGTGATATGACAACTACTGAAACTCGCTTTAATAAAACTACCCTGAATCCCGGACTTGAACCACCGACCTCCAGGTTACAAGTCCGCCGCCTTATCGATCAAGCTACTGAGGTCGGTACATGTTTGTAGTATTTGATTGGTTGATGATAAATAAAATATAACAATTTTATTTCAAGGATGAACACATGAGTTAAATTTCTATAATCAGCCGAATCGTGTTGGTCTTCTCTGATTGGTTCTTACCCATCTCATTTCAAAAATAAATTTAAAATTAAGATTAAAAAAATGGCGCTCTCATTTAATATTTCATTTTTCAAAAGAACGTAGAATGAGAACCAATCAAAAGTTAGAACATCCATTTATCCGAAAACTCGGTTCCCATGTTTGTTTACATTTTGAGAGAAACAATCGATAAAGGGTTGGGTGGAAGAGATTGCCATAGGCAATAACCCCGCCCTTTAGTTAGGACATATGTTTTTATATATTTTTTCTATTCTTTTTCCTTTTTATTGTACATATTGTTTCCATTTTTTTAATTGTTATAATAATTATTATTGCACTGTACAAATGTCTCTTTATATCTAATGAAGTGTTTCATAATAACAGTACATTTTATTATGACTGTTTGTTCTGTTCCGTTTAAAAATGTATAATAAAATTTGATTAATGCCTATATTTTAACATCAAGTTGTAAAAATAGATTTATAGAAAAAATATTGTTAACGAAAAATTCTGTTCTTATAATTATAATATCTTTAAGTACAGAATTTTTAAAAATGACAGATCTCTATTATTTTGAATAAAAAATAAATATTAAGTTTTGTTAACGAAAAAAATAATAAATTACATCTAGACAACAGAAATATCACTTAATAAATCTAAAGCTGTCTATGTATCACTAAATGGAATGTTTGTCTTCAACAACCTGTAAGGTAAAATTATGTACAACTTTCCCTAAGTATCTACTTATAAAATCAATCGAGGCAGTAAAATATAAAACTCTAGTTAAGTTAAAAAAAAAAAAAAAAAACAACAATCGAGCAAGGACTCTGATTATTAAGTCTCTTCTGTAAATAAATATCATAAAAAAAGAAGAAGAAGAAATAAATCTTTGTAATTTTTTTTAAAGATGAGTATTTCACAGCTTTTTTTCCGTAGCCATGAAACAGGAGCTACTGTATACGCTTGTAGCCTGCCCATCCCGTAGTATGCCTCCGATGGGCGAGAAGTTACACAATACTTCCCATTTAGGTGCTGGGTCAACACAATTATTTTTCAAACAACAAATGGATCTGTTTGCTAAGAAAATACTTTCGATACTGTATCTGTAGAAATATATTTGGAAGTAAAATCTTTGACAAAAAAAAAATCTTTGCAAAATAAATCCCAAAAGTTTACAATTATTTTATCTAAAATTCATCAAAATATTTTTTGGGTGACTCCATTACTTTCCTTTCTATAAGATAAGAAAAGTAATAAAAAAAACTAGGTAGGGTACTACACATTGCATTTTAAAAGGGTCAATAACTTCTATTGCACAGATTTATATGCCAACTACATATAAAATAGATAGCAGTAATAATAATACATAATCGCAATTAAAAAAAAAAAAATATACCATCGCAATTTTTTTTACTGCCCATTGCCCAAGTAGGACTATTAAGTCCCATTATTCCAGCAGTAAGTCCAAGACATATTATTATGTGGTCAAAATCCCAAATGGGAGGATAACTTGTCATGCCCCGATTGGGTTTCGAACCCTCGACCTCTGGATTACCAGTGTGCCGCTTGACCACTGAGCTACCGGGACTAAAGAGTAGATTTGGGTGAAGGTTGCGTAGCTGCTATTACACCTGCACAAGACAATTTAGAGACGGTCCTCTCTTGTCTTTATGTATTATTATTACTGCTGTCTATTATCGATCAACCTACTGAGGTCGGTTAATGAAACATTATTTCATTAACCGACCTCAGTAGGTTGATCGATAAGGCGGCGGACTAGTAATCTGGAGGTCGGTGGTTCGAGTCCCAAGTTCAACAAAGATTAGGGTGAAATTAATAGAAAAAATCGATAAATGCCGTTGGTATTAGCACCGCCCTTGATCAAGTTTTGTTTTACTAATGTCAATTTCCATGTAAGTATAAATTCTATGTAAATAAAACTTGATCTAATATGTTTAATAATATATTAAGTTATTGCTTAGCGTCAGTTTTTCCCATCTAAGACAATACGCATTCCGAGACTTAGCACCACAGAGGTATTACAAAAACGTCTATTAATTCCGCCCTTAGTAAAGCAAATCAGAGTAATTGTGACATCACATCGTGATTCACATAAATATCATGACTTATCATTTCATTGTTTGGCCTTTTTTTTTGCATTTAACATCGCTTACAACTGCATGGTCATATCACGACGGGGGTGTTACCCTCCATTCGCAGGAAAAATCACAAACCTACTCCTCATTACATTAACTTCAGCCTGCCTGGGTTAGGCCGGAACGCCAGCATCACGAAGTCTTCACCTCGCTAGACGTTGCTAAACTTCGGTGATCCTACGAGAACCGGTGCATTTAACGCGCCATCGACGCTAGCTATGATGACTTATTAGTTACCATATTATTTTGTGTTAATCATTTTCGTGATATCACAACTACTCAAACTAGCTTTACTAAATCTACGCTTGAAACCGGGACTTGAACCACCGACCTCCAGGTTACAAATCCGCTGCCTTATCGATCAAGCCACTGAGGTCGGTATCATGACTTATTATTTCATTCATTTTTGGCGTTCAGTTTCTCACGTTTCTCACCAGATGGTCTTCTGGGACCACCAGATGGTCGACTGGCACCGGTTGTAGGTTGTTGTTTTGTTGTAGCCAGTTTGGCTACAACTGGAGGATTGAGTGATGGTCTCCAGCCAACTTTATTTCAAAGTTGGCTCGTCCTGAACCACATATTTCTATGTGCGATCAACCATCATGAGGACATGGACTTTTCTTTATAAGCCATTAAACCCTTAGGAAACTGCAAGCTAGCCTGGCTTGTAAGGGTTGGCTAGTCTGTTCTCTGTTTATAGTCCTCTAGCGAGACACTGGTCTTCTCCCTGTTTAAAAGTCCCCCAGTTCGGTTGTAGGTCTACTGGGACCGCTTGTAGGTCTACTGGGACCGCTTGTAGGTCTACTGGGACCGCTTGTAGGTCTACTGGGACCGCTTGTAGGTCTAATGGGACCGCTTGTAGGTCTACTGGCACCAGTTGTAGGTCTACTGGGACCGCTTGTAGGTCTACTGGGACCACTTGTAGGTCTACTGGGACCACTTGTAGGTCTACTGGGACCGCTTGTAGGTCTACTGGGACCGCTTGTAGGTCTACTGGGACCAGCTGTTGTAGGTCTACTTGGACCGCTTGTAGGTCTACTGGGACCGCTTGTCGGTCTACTGGGACCGCTTGTAGGTCTACTGGGACCACTTGTAGGTCTACTGGGACCAGTTGTAGGTCTACTGGGACCGCTTGTAGGTCTACTGGGATCGCTTGTAGGTCTACTGGGACCAGCTGTTGTAGGTCTACTGGGATCGCTTGTAGGTCTACTGGGACCGCTTGTAGGTCTACTGGGACCAGCTGTTGTAGGTCTACTGGGACCGCTTGTTCTTCTGCCGTCGCTTGGCGTGCTTGTTGGAGAGCAGCTCGCAGGCTTGCTGGATCTCGTAGAACTTGCTCTGGGCCTGCAGCTTCTCCTGGTCCCCCCTCGCCTTGTCCGGGTGGAACCTGACTGAGAGGTGGCGGCAGGCGGAGTTGATCTCACTCTGGCGCGCCCCGTGTGACAGGCCTAGGACCTGGGGGGGGGAGAACATTAACATTTTTTTTTTAATGGTACTGTCTACACATGCTGGCATAGCAAGGTAACTATGCCAACATGCAATCCAACATGCAATAAATGACAAAGGATGGGTACACAATACATACATATACACATTCATAATTACATTTACAAAGATCATAATTATATGATAATCATTTATAATTACATTTACGAAGATCATAATACTGTGTTGAAATTTGTTATAAAAATAAACTTGGTTTTTCATCAAGTTGATTGTACAGTTTCATTGCTAAGTTCAATGGTGACTTAGTGCTGTTTTTTTTGGAATTTCAAATAGAATGGTGGGGTTGGGTCTGGTCGTTCTATGGTCGTTAAAACTTGATATTTTTTAAACAACAAACAAATTGTTCATATATTTTAAATAAATACAATCGCGGCTGTCTACCTTTGGTAGATTGCTAATACACAGCATACTACTAATCAATGGTGACTTAGTGCTTTTTTTGGAATTTCAAATAGAATGGTGGGGTTGGGTCTGGTTGTTTAAATGGGGTTGGGTCTGGTTGTTTAAAACACCATGCTAGTAGGTATGGTGTTTATTTGGAAATTTAGAATTTTCGCAAGTAAGGTACATTGAGCGGATATTTAAAATCAGTAAAATTCCTGTCCCACTGGGGATCGACCCAGGTCACCGTGCCTGCAATGCCTAGCGCACTAACTCACTCAACACGGTGACTACCCGGTTCATTATTACCTGAGTGACAAATTTAGCGAAACGCATAGCTATTTTCTCGTATAACGTGTGTATTTCTTGTTTGACAAAAATATATTTTTCATTTGTTTTCTAATTGCGGAAATCACACAAAAATTGGTACAGAGAATCGCAAAGACATGAAAGCCAATTTTCAAAATTGAATGTAGTACTTGTCATTGTCGACTTTTCCCTTACAGGGTGTAGAAAAAAAAAACTGTTTTTTCAATAAATTTTTCAAAATTTCATTATTTTGGATTCAGAGGAAAATTTTGACGTGTCCCTCAAGGCTCAACATTTTTGAGACAAAAGGAATGAGGTTTCAATACAAAAAAAGCAACACAATATTTACTCTTAATCAAAAATAATGAATTTTGAAAAAAATCAAAAGAAAAACTGTTTTCTTTTTTGTACACCCTGTATGGGAAAAGGTCGGCCAATTACGAAAATTGGCCTTTATGTTTTTACTACTCTGTACTCATTCTTGTGTGAATTCTTCAATTAGAAAAAATTTTGAAAAATTTTTTTTTTGTCCAACAAGAAATACACACATTATATGAGGGGAAAACAAATGCGTTCCGCTAAATTGTCACTCAGTGTAGATTTTCAAAGGTACTTTTTGGTTTTTTTATTCTTATCACTTCTTTTGAGTAAATATAATAGAAATGAGAAAATTTGATTATATCGATAGGTACTTTACAAAGTGTTAAATCCTTTTAGTATGAGGAAAACCCACTATTTTTCTGGCAGACTTTGCTGGGAATTTCCTTTTCTTTTTCTTTGAAATGTGGAATTTTCTTTTGTTATCTTTTGAAATTACCTTGTTTTGAAAACTAAAACATAAGATTTTTTTCCTCCTTATCTTTCAAGGGCGAGCATGAACATTGAAATTAGATATCACAATGGGTTTGGGTGGCAGAGTTGCCATAGGCAATAACCCGCTCTTTAGTTAGGACATAATTATATTTATCTTTTTTCTTTCCTTTTATTGTTTATATTTTTTTCCATTTTTTTTATTCTTTTTATAAAATTTATTTGTGTTTTACATACTAGTATACGGGTCTTCTTTAAAAGTCTCACCCAGCCTGGTTTCTCAAAAACGACTCAAAATATCAAACAAGGGCCAAAAAACCCCGTATTCCTTTAAAATTTAGGGGGGATTGATTTTTCAGCCCAATTTTTTTTTTTCCTACACGGCCCAATGAGGCTGGGCATGGACCAACTTTAAAATCTTAAATAGAATGGTATGTCTTGTGGCATATTGTTTTAAAGGTCTTATTGAGAGAAGTTTCATTACAACAAAAAATTTTTTTGAGCTATGACTTACCGTTCTCGAGATACAGGGGTCGGGACGTCCTGCGAAAAATCCATATATTTTGACCTATAACTCGTTAACCGTAAATTTGGAGAAAATTTTCTTGTTAGTAATAACTCCTTATGACAAGACCTTTCGAACAAGTTATAACTCATATACTCTGTTGAGGTTAGTTTCTGGTCAGTTTCGTCACCAGCCGGACGAACGTCGAAAAAAATTTAACGAAAAAACAAATCAAGTTTTTAATTTTTCGTAAGTTCTTGCCATAAGGATTATTTTACCAAGAAAAATTTTCTCCCCTAATTTAAGGTATGTATGATTTTCTTTGTGGGGAAGCACAAGGCCTCCCTTCACTTTTTTGGGGGTAGCGCAGCATTTCTTTAAAAGCCTCCTTTACATTTCGAATTATTCTATTACATTAAATTTCTTTTTACTCTGGTAATGCCCGCCACTGGTCGTTACCCTACAAGTAACTTTCCATTTTTCCTCCGAGGTATGAGTGGACCCCCAACATCAAGTACAGAGCAAAAAAAATTTCCCGCCCCCCTGGGTTCGAACCCAGGTCTCCGTGCGTGCAATGCAAGCGCGCTAACTCACTCTGCCATGGTGACTTCTTTAAGGTTTAACGAGTTTATAGGTCAAAATATATGGATATTACGCAGGACGTCCGGGGCCCTGTATCTCGAGAACGGTAAGTCATACCCCACTTAAAATTTTTGTAATGAACTTCCCCTCAATAAGGGCCTTTTTAAAACAATATGCCACAAGACATACCATTCTATTTAAGATTTAAAGTTGGGGCCATGCCCAGCCTCATTGGGGCCGTGTAGGCAAAAAAAAAAATTTGGGTGAAAATCAAACCCCCCCAAATATACAGGAATACGGTTTTTTTCGTTTTTTGTATTCTGAGTCGTTTTCGAGAAACCTAGGCTGGGGTGAGACTTTATGGGAAGACCCTGTATATGTCTTTGTAGCTAATTATCCCAATGGCAGTTGAAAGCGAGTTAAACCCCACTTAAAAAAAAAAAAAAATTTAATAAATAATATTATTTTTTAAATTATTTTGTACAATGTACATTGTCCCATACCTTAAAAAGCGTTCTGCTCTCCGAACGGATCGGAGGGGTTTCCACAATCTGACTCCACGTCTCGTACCCCCCAAATGTTGCTGAGCAAAAGTCCGGGGTGTCCACCGAGATTGTTTCAGGTCCACCCACCGGGAGACTTGGAGAATTTGGTGCATGGCTTCATTCAGCGGGGAATTCCTCCCCCTCCCCGTCGGTTTTTTGGCGTTGAAATTTAGAGGTAGCTACCCCAGAGGGAAGAGTAAGGAGCGCGCATGCTCCGATTGTGAGGCAACGTCCTGTTGAATAAAAGATTTGAAGGGAGCTTTTTTTGTCCATTTACTTTTTAAATATTTAAATAATATAACCTTCCTGTACATCAACAGGTTGCCATAATATTTTGACAAAGGATACTTTATAAATTTTAAAAATAATTACCTAATTAAAACTTTTAAATTTCTTGAAAAGTTTCCCAAAAATTATTTTTGGGATTTGACTAGTCTTCAATAATAATTATTGTTGTGCTTTGTACAAATTAAATTAAAATAAAGTTTGATGGTGATAATCCCCCCTTGTAAGAAAAAAAGATTAATTGTTTCAACTCCACACTATGAATTTAATTAAATTTTTCAGATTTTAGCATCTTTAAATAAGGGGGCCAGTCCGATATTCAAAACAAAAAATCTCAGGTATTTGAGCGCGCGATTAGCTCATTTGGTTAAGCACTCGCTTGCCTGCGGAAGGGCCCGGGGTTCGATCCCCCTTGCCGACAAAAATTTGTATTTTAATTTGGTTACAGTTGTTTGTAAGGGTACCTTTCGGTGCGCTCGTGTTGACCCGAAACCTAATTGGGAGTATTGTGTCACTTCCGCCCATCAGGGGAGGCATACTACGGGAGGGGCGGGCTACAACACAGACCACAAGGTCTACAGTAGCTCCTTTTTCATGGCTACAAAATTTAAAAACGGCTATAAACCCTCATCCTTTTTAAAAAAAAAAAAAAAAAAAAAAAAATTTGGGCATTGTGTGTAAAAACAGCATAAGAAAGGATGGGTGGAAGAGATTGCCATAGGGCAATAACCCCGCCTTTAGGTTGGACATATTGTTTTCAAATATTTTCTATTCTTTTTCATTTTTTTTTTATAATAATACATATATTGTTTTTTTCTTTTTTTCACTGTTAAAAATTATTATTTGTTGTACATTATATCCTTTTGTATCTAATAAAGAAATGTATAAAAAATATTAATAAAAGGATAAAAAAACACAAAGAAGTTTATAAATAATAATTTTCCGTGTCCGGGAGATGAGTTTGATACCTAAATCAGGTGGTGAAGGATTTTTGGACGCCCAGATTCCAAAAGTCTAGGCTCCTTTCATGTCCCCTTGATTCTATATGTATGAGTTGATCATAAAATCTGGTCTTTTTTTTTTTTTGTAAAATCCCTCCATCCACCCCTGTTGGGCGATTGAAAGGGGCACCTGCTGGGGAATAGCCTCAAATCCCCCATCTGGTCATTAAAAATAGGGCAGATTTTGCTCTAGCGTCGCAATTAAGGCCTAGGTTCGTTGGGGTAGTCAAAAAAATGCGTATTGAGCTCCAGCTTTTACCCCCCCCTAGATCAAATTAGTGGTCCCTTTTTAATCTCTACATAAATTTTTAGAATGGTTCCTACGATAAAGTTTTTTTTTATTCTTTGTAGTTGATAGGTATTTCTAGGGCGTCGTTCATTAATTTTTATCAATTAAATAAATACTTTTTTGACAATATAAACCCTTGATCAAATTTTTAACTTGATTTTCCCAGATTGTACCAGAGATATTGTGTGTTCAATTTTTAACCCGGGGGAAAGGGCAATTTTTTTATCAGTTTGTTTGTTTTCAATTTTGGGGCCGGGTCAAAGTGGGGTAATAATTAAAAAAAACTTAACTACCCCCGACAAAAACAGAACCAATTCCCCCGAGAGATTTAATTTTTAAATTTAAAAAATCTAATTTTCGAGGACAAGGAGCAAAAGGTTTTGATTGTTAATTTTCCTCCGTAAAAAAATACATTAAAAAAAAAAAATTAAGTCCTGACTTAGTTGTCAGGACGGGGAATTTTTTTTCCCCCATTCGTTGGGGAAACTTTTTTGCTACCCCATTACCTCATCCGGGGCCGGGGGGGGGCCCCGGAAAACCAGCCCCACGTGTTGGAGGCAAAAAATTTTTTGTTTTGGAAAGTCTTCCCCCCGGGGAAACGAATTTTGGATCTCGGACCCCGGGCGTTTTAAAAAACCCTTACCCCCACGGAGGCTGGAAAAATAATAATATCGCCTTATTTATATTGCCCAAATTTTATTAATGAGTCCATTCTTTTTGCGTAATCCAAGAATATTTTTTTGTGGTTAAAATTTTCCCAAAAAGGACGATAATTGTCATCCCCCAATGGGTTGAACCCCCCAAAAATTTAATTCCAGCCGTCAAAACCTTTTTCCCAAAGGGGCGGGACTGACGGGGCCCCCTTTGAAAATTTTTAACTTCCCTTTGGCCCTGGACCTTGTACCATAATTTAGGTACGGGTTAAAGGGGCCCTTAATTAATGAGTAAAGTTAACATTTTTTGGTTTTCACTTTTTGCTTTATAACTCTCAAATCGCTTTACAAAAAACTACGGGGGAACCCCGGGCTTGAACCCCGGGGCCTCCAGGTTACAAGCCCTAAAATTATCGTTAAAAAATTCTGGGGTTGGGGCAATTAGGGGATTAATTTATTAATTAAAAATTTTTTTATGTTTTTTAAAAAAAATTAAAAAAAATTTAAAAAACAAGTATGTAAATAATTGTTTTAAAAAATTAAAATTTTAATCAAGATACCTATTTTATTTTATTTATTTATTTTTTTTTCGGGGGGAATTTTAATTTTTATTTGTATCTTTAGTTAACTTTTTTTTTATTAAATTTTTTTCTTACTTAGAAAACGTTTTTTTAGGTTTGGGTTTGGTTTGCCACCTTTCGACAGGGTTCAAATCCAGGGGGGGGCCGGGTACACGGGGCATTTCATTTTACTCGCCCCTGTCCCAAAAAACCCGGGAGAAAAGGACCTCGGCCAGACACCACCGTGGTTCCCGTCTCGTGGCCTATGTTCCCCCAGACCACCACCCGGGAAATTTTTAATAATAATAATAAATAATAAAAAAAAAAAACCTTTTTTTTTTTCCTTTTCTTTTAAAATTAAGGGCTGGCCCAATTTCTGTTTTAAAAAAAAAACCCAATTTTACAATAAAAAAGAAAAAAATTTTAAAAAAGTTATAATATCACAAGAAAAATTTCCCCTAAAGTCTATTTAAAAATTTTTTAAAAAAGGGTTGGGGGGAAGAGATTGCCAAAGGCAAAACCCCCCCTTTAGTTGGGAAAATGTGTATATATTTTTTCAGATTTAAAAAAAAAAAAAAAAAAATTTTTAAGCCGGGGTAATTTTTTTTTTGTTTGTTTTTTTGCAAAAAAAAAACACAATTTAACACCGCCAATTTGGACCAACATTTCCCATGAGGGGGTTACATTGTATACAGCGTTTAACATGGCAATTTTGAGATTTTTTTACTAATCACTTGTATTTTTAAAAAAAAAAAAAAATTTTTTTTTTTTTTTTTTTTAAAAAAAAATGAAAAAAATACTTCTGATTTTTAATTTTTAAATTTTTTTGTGGGTAAGAATTATTTTTTAATTTCTATAATTAAAAAATTATTGGAAGTAAAAAGGGGGGTAAAAACTTTTCTATAAAAAATTTTTTTGTTTTTTTTTTTAAAACCCAAAGCCCCCGCCAAAAGGACGAGAGAGTGGGGTATTTCCTTAAGCCCCCCCAAATATCCTGGGAATGCCATGGACAAAAACTGTGCTCCCAAGTTGCTACAACAGTCTTCAGTGAACGGTTTTTTAGAAGGGGGGGTGGAATTTAAAAAAAACATTATTTTGTTTATTTTATTTTTTTTAAATAAAAATAGTGTATTAATTTTAAAAAAAAAAAAATTAACCATGTACTGAGCTTTAAACTTGCCTCAAAAAAAATTAATAATATTTAAAAATTATTGTAAAAGTGCAAATTTGGGTCTTGATTCTCACTTTATAACAATTTAAAAAAAAATTTTAGGGGGGGCCGGATTTTTTGGTCTTTAATTTGTATGCAGTTCCCCCCAAACCTGTTTACAATTTCAGCATTATTTTTGTGTGTAACGAGAGGGGAAAAAAAAAAAAAATGCTAAACTTAATATAAGACCAAAAAAAAAATTTTTTTTCTTTTTTATAGCCGGTTTTTCTTTTGAAAGGTTATTTTTTGCTTGTAAAGGAAATTTTTAACCCCGGAAAAAAGTTCTTAAAGCAAGTTTCTCTTATATCCAGTTTTTAAATTTTATTTCTATTCTTTCAGACTTTTTGGTTTAGAGCTTTAAACATGAATTTTTAAAAAAAAACTCAATTTTCTTTGAAGGTTTTTCCCCCCACAAAGAAATCTTTTTTTAGACGAGAGGTAATTTCTGCAAGTGTTTTTTCAAGTTTTTTGGGGAAAAAATTTTTATTGGGAAAAAAGATTGCCATAGGCAAAAAACCCCCTTTAATGTCTAGCCAAAAAGATAGTACAAAATGAAAAAAATTAATTTTTGGGCAAAAAATTTTTTATCTTTAATATTTTCCAAAATCTTTTTTTTTCTATAATTCCACCACTGGGCCTGCTAAATTTAAGCTGCTACTTATTTTCCTTTTGGGTATGAGTGGACCCCCCAAAATCCAAGTAAGAGCAAAAATTCCACCTGGGGAAAAAACCCCGGTCAGTGCATCAATGCCCACAACTAACTCACTGGCCGATGCTAATTTCACCCCTTCTAAGCCCCCCATCACAAAAAATTTTCCTTTTTTTGGTTGTTGCTTTTAATTTGGTGTCCCCAAAAAACCAATGTATACAATGTTATTGGTGCCCCGGGTATGTATTTTTAAAAAACCCCCCCGTTTTTTAAAAAAAGACAAAATACCCTTTTTTTTAAAAAATTTAAAAATATAGAAGGAATTTTTTAAAATAAAAACAAGGGGAAAATACTTTTGGGGGATGTGCTAAATTTTTAAAGGGGGATTGCAAGAAAAAAATAATTTTGGCCCTGGGGTTTTTTATTACTTTAGCACATTTTTAGGGGGGGGTCCTATTTTTTTATAGTTATTCTGGGACAGCTTCCCCAAATTTTGGGAAAAAGGGACCAAAAAAAACAAAAAAAAAATTTTTCTTTTGTATAACTTTTTAAATGTAAAAAAAAAAAAATATAAAAAATCCTTTTTTTTTTGGTGCTTCAAAAAATTTTTGTTTGCTTTTTTTTTTTTTTACCCACCGGGGGGGCACGCTGTCCCCATGGATTTTAAAAAACCCTTTTCCGGGGGGGGATGTTCCACGGGTGGGTATTAAAAATTCCTCTAAAATTTAAAAAAATTTTGAGGAGTTTGTGCTATATTTAGTTTTTTTTATTTTTCCCGATTGAGGGGCAATAATAAAATAATTCAAAAAGATAAAAAATTAAAAGTTTTTAGGAATCTATTTATGATTTTAGTGTGATAGTTTTAGATTTGCATTGACACCCAAAATTTTTTGTCCCTTTTTGAGGTAAAAAAAAACTCAATAAAAAGTGAAAATCAAAAAAAAAGGGTTAAAAATAAAAAAGGCCTATCTTTAGCCGAATTTTTTTTTAAAATTCCCCCGGGAAAAAAATATCCTCTGGGAGGGGCGGGGTACAAAAATAAATTAACATATTTTTCTTCCCCAAAAGGGGTTTTACTTTAAAGGGGGGAAAATTTAAAAAAAAAAGTGGCCATGGGGGGCACCCCCGCTATTGAGGACATAAAAAAGGGGGCCCACCGGGGGGCACCTGTCAAAAGGGGGCTTTTAAAAAAGTACCCCCGGGTGGGCACCCCAAACATATTGGTTAAAAAAAAATTTTACTGCTTTGCATTTGAAACCCTGTGAAAATTGGGGGTAAAAAAATTTTTTAAAAAATTTACTTAATACTTTTAGCCCCAAAAAATTTGATTAAAAATTTTCCGGGTTTAAACTCTATCTTTTTTTGGATCAGCCAAAAATTTTTGAATTTTAAAATGCCCCGGGGGCCCAAAACCAAAAAACCAAATAGCCTCCTAGAGTCCCCCATAGGAACCCTTTAATTTTCCCCCCAAAGGGTAAAAGGGGACCCCAAAAATATTCCCCCTTTTTGCCAGAAAATTTTAATTTTTTAAAAATTTTTTCCTGCATGACTTTACTTTTTTTCCTGGGGGCTATGATTTCAAATTTTGTTTGGGGTTCTGGCCTTGGGGGTTGTTTTTTATCTGATTAAAGTTCAAAGGAAAACTATTTTTTTTTTTAAAAACATTTATTAATTAAAGTTTTTCCTAAGATGTTAAAATTTAAAAACTTCTTTTAAAGTGGAAATTGATGACAAAAATTTTTACTTTAGAAAACACCGTCAAAAAATTTAGATTTTTTAAAAATTTTTAAAAAGGGGTAATTAAATGAAATGTATGTCGAATTTTTGGATTAGTTGTTCTTAATAACGGGGGCTCACAAATATGGAACTAGTTGTTTACGGATTTCTTTTCAAATTTAAGGGGAAAAATTTTTTTTTTTTGAAAAGTCTGTAGGTACTTTTTGCAATAATGTACAGTAGCTTTTTCATTGTACATTGTTATATTTACATAAGGGGTTTTTTCCCAAATATGGGGATCTCCAGGCAACCTGAAATAAAGGACAGTTTTGCTATTTTTAACCTGGGGGCCCCTTCCCAAAAATTCATTTTTTTTGTTCGTTCGGGGTTTTATAAGTTGTCTTTTAGAAAGAGAAACTCCCATGGGGTTTAATTTTTTTCCTTGAAATTTTTTTGATTGGTTGAAAAATTTAGAGTTTGTCGGGGTTATTTTTAACTTTAATGCTTTTTCCCCTTATATGGTTTTGTTTGTGTCACTAGTGTTTTGTTTTTGTTGTAATTGTTGTTGTTGTTAATAAAAAAAAAAAATTTAAAAAAATTTGGGGAACCACCAGGGGGGATCCTACACTTCCTAAACAGGGTTTTTTTTTTTAAAATTTAACGAAAAGCCTGACCGAGCCCCAACAGTCAGCTCTGGTAAAACCCCGAATTTGAAGGGGAAAAAAAAATGTTTTTTGGGGAAAATTGGTTTTTTTGGGATTAAAGAAAAACGGTGTTTGTTCAATTTTGCTTTTAAAAAACATCCATTCTTTTCTTTTTTCCCAACCAAAACACACCATGACAAAAAGGGAAAAGCGGTCCCCCCCTCTGGTCAGGTTTTTTCCCCGGGACGGTCAAAAAAAAAAAATTTTTTAAAATTCCCCTTTTACCAGGTCAGCTTCGGTTCGCTTTTTTTTCAAATAAAAAAACCCCCTTCTATTTTTTCCAGATAGCGCTTTAACCATTTAAAATCCCCGTGCACAGTTGGTACATTTTTGGAGGGGGAGTATGATTTTTCCCGACAACATTGGAAGTCTCCAGACAAATTATTTCAAATTTGGGGTTGTCCTTAATCATATAATTTATATTTCAAAAATGCGAAAAAAACCTTTTCCCCCTCGTGAGGACTGTCAGTGTCTAAATTTAAATTTTAAAGTATTTTTGATCCATGTTTTATATTTCAAATTAAAAAATTTTAAAAGACATCTGTAAAAAAAACCTTTAAATTTGGAAAACCCCCCCAAACTATCTTATATTATGAAAGTATTATGTGGTATAAAAATTTAAAAAGGGGGAAAAAAATTTGATTGTCTCTAGGCCGACCCCTATTTTTAAAATGATGGGTCTTGCCAGTCTTGTAATTTAAAATTTTTAAAAAAACCCCCCCAAAACCCGGGGCTTTTTATGGTTTTTTTAAATTTTTTTTTTAAAAATTTCTCGAGTAAAATTTCTTTCTTTTTCCCCCAAACAGGGATTGCTCGCCAAACCCCTTTTGGGAAAAAAATTTTCCCCCCCCGGGGGGAAAATTTTAAAAGGGGGGGATTTTTTTTTTCCCCTTTTAAGTTTTTTTTGGATCAATGTTTTTAAAAAGTAAAACAAATCAAAAAAAATTTTTAAAAGGGGAATTTTATAAAAAACCCATGTACCTACAATTCGGGAAAAAAAGGGGGGTCTATTTTTTAAAAAAAATTTTTTAAATTTTCATTAGAAAAAATTAAATTTAAAAATTTAAAACCGTATGATAAAGAAATTACAATGTTTTTTTAAATTTTAAACATTAAATTCTAGGGTTTTTACCCCTTTTCCCCACCTTCCCGGGGGGAAATTGACGGAAACATCTTTTTTTTAAAATTTTCAGTTTTTTAAAAAGGTATTTTTTTGGGGGGCAAAGGGGTTATTAATTTTTTTTAATGGGATTTTTTGTCCCATCCAAAAAGTTTTGGTTCCCCCCAAAACGGGGGGGTCCCCCCCAAATTTTTCGGGAAAAAATTTTTAAACCCCGCTACCCCCTTTAAAACCCCACCCATCCTGTTTTGGGGGGGTGAAATTTTTCTGCTTCAAAAAATCTTCATCCTTTCTGTTGCTTAACTTTGGTAAAAAAGTAAAAGCTTTTTGAACTTTTTAATATAACAAGATAATTAAATTAATATACTGAATCTATCATAGGGTGTCAGTTTGCCCCCCTAACTCAAAAAGAAAAAAAAAAGGTGAGTGTTTTACAGCCTTGAAAAAAGGGGCTAATGCAGGGGCACTTTTTAAAGGGGGGTATTACAGCTTGGGGCCCCTTTTTTTAGTTTGCCCTCCCCCTCTGGGGGCGAGGGGTGACTTTTTAAAAACCCCCCAAAAACCCCTTTTTTTGGGGTCAACACAAGAGCCCCTTGGGGGAAAAAATCCCTTTTAAACAATTTTAACCAAATTAAGAATACAAATTTCTGTCGGGGGGAGGGGGGGGGTTAAAACCCCGGGCCCCTTTCCCCAAAAACAAGCAAAAGGCCCCTTAAAACCCCCCCGTAATTGTGTTTCTCTAATAAAAAAATGTGTGTTTCTTAATTTTGTTGTGATGTTTTTTAAAACCCCCCCAATGTTACCAAGTTTGTGATACCCCTTTTTTACTTGAACGAAAAAAAATGAATTTTTTCCCTGTGGGGTTTTTTTTTTTAATGTTTTTTCTTTTGGAACATTGATTTTTTGTGGCCCGTGAAGCAAAAAAAATACCCTTAAAGGGGGGTACTCTGAAAGTATGTGGGCCCCAGCAACAAATGGGTGAAAACCCAAATATGGGTTTTTTTGGGGGCCCCCCTGAACGTTGCCTGAAATTTCCCCCCTGGGATTTGGTGGGGGTTTTCGTTTTTAATCCTGGGGGCACATAAAACCCCAAAAAAATTTTTTTTAAACAAAAAACCTTTAATATTATTTCAAATTCTTTTGCTTAAAGATTGGATCATGGTTGTTAAAAAACAAACTTGGGACAACAGAAAATTTTTTTTTGCCTTTAAGATAGATGGGGGAATATCCCCCGGACAGGTTTAAAACCCAAAAATTTTTTTGGGAAAACCCCCGACAAATTTTTTAAAAAAAAATGACCAAATTTTGCCCCCCAGGGTTCCAAGTTAATCTACAACAATTTTCCATTTGCCCCCACCCTTTATCAACCCCTTTTTTTTATCATTGTACCAATTTTGGGGTTTTTTGTATCTTTTATCCCCCTTTTGCTTTAAACCCAAAAAGGGGGGTTGTTTTTTTTTGGGAAAGAAAGGGAATTTTCAAAAAAAAAAAATTTCCCCCAAATTTTTTTTTAAAAGAAGGCCACTGAAAAAACTATGTTTTTTTTTCGCCCCCAAAAAAAAAACTTGGCCTTGTCAAAAATAACTTTCAAGTTTAAAACCAGTGGTATTAAAAAACTAAAAATTTTTCCCCCAAAAAAAACAGTACCCCCGCTCTGTTTCTTTGGGGAAAAAAATTTTGGGGCCCCATAGAGGGAACCCCCAAAAAAACCCAAAATTTTTAAGCGCTTTTCCCAAAACGAAGACTTTTAATTTGGTCCATGGAGTGAATGTATGCATTTTTTTGGTAGTAAAAAAAAATGTGGGGTTTTTTTAAACCCCTTACATTAAAAACCCCCTTTTTAATATTTCCAAATGTGACCCCCAAAAAATTTTGGGGAAAAATTTAAAAAACTTGCAAAAAAATTGACTTTTTAAAAAAAAATTAAAAATAGCAAAATCTTGGTTTTGCTTTCAGTTTGGACTTTTTTCCGGGGAAAGGGGAGAAAACTGGGATGACCCCTTAAAATTTTAAAACCCTTTTGTTAGCTGTCCCCCGCCTAACCCAGGTGGGTGAAGTGGGTTGGGGTAGCATAAAATTTGGGGTTTCCCCATTCGTTTTTTGGGGCCCCAAAATAAAGAGTTTTGAGGCCTTCAAAACAAAATTTTCCAGGTAAGTTTTTGAATTTTTCATGTACAATGTAAATTAAAGGGGGGGATTTTTTTTGGGGGTAATTTTTTTTTTGGGTTTTGGGGGTTTTTCCCAAAAATATTTCCTTTTTTTCTAAAAGGGGTTTTAAAATTTCCCCCCCTTTTTGTGAAAAAAAAAAAAAAGCTTTTTCGGTATTTTTAAAGTTTAAAACCCCAAAGGAAAATTTTAAACCCTTTTTAAAAGGGGAAAAGGAAAAAAAAGAATTTTTTTTTTCCAGTTTGGTTAAAACCCAAAAAAGGGGGGAAGATTTTTTCTCTTCCAAAAAAAAAGGACTTTTTTTCCCCGTTTTTTAAAATTTTTTTCCCCTTTGGGGATCCACTTTGGTTAGAAAAAAAAAAATACGGCTTAGTACAAAATTCTCCCTTTTCCCGTTTATTTTGAAAACCTTTGCATGTAGCCCCGTAAAGAAAAAGTGATACTTTTAAAAAACGACCCATTTAAACCCCCCAAGTGTAACATTTTTTTTTTTTTAAAAACTTTGCAATGCTTTTTTTTTTAAAAACCCCTTTTTTAAAAATTTTAAAAAGATATTAAATTTTAAAACGGGGTTTTAAAATTTTAATGCAAAAAACTTTTCCATGTTGCAAAACAATTTGGAAAAAATGTTGCACTCGGGGCCCTTAAGTTGGTTCCAGTTTCCTAAAAAAAAGGGGAGCCCATAAAAAAAAATTTTAAAAAGGCTCGAAGGGCCCTATTTGAAAAAAAAAGTAAAAAAGTTAAAAATTTTTTTTTAGTTTTTTTATTTAAAAAAAAAGTTTTTTAAAAAAATTTAAAAGGGGAGCCAAAAATAAAATTTTTAGGTTTCCCAAAAAAACTAGATACTAATATATTACCACTGTGTAAAAATTTTTTTTTTTTTTTTTTTAAGGGGGGTTTTTTTAAAACGGGGCCCCTTTAAAATTTTCCAAAAGGGGCCCCCCCTTCACGACGGGGGTTTTACCCCCCCCATTCCCCCGGGAAAAAAATTTTTCCCCCAAAAAAAATGCATCACATTGCCCCCCAAACCCCGGCCTGGGGGGGGGGGGGGGAAAAAACCCCGGCCTCAGGGAAAATTAAAAAAATTTGAAAAAGGTAAAACCCCTTCCCCAAATCTTTAACCTGGGGGTTTTTCGTTTAAAATTGGGGTTTTCTGAAGGGAACCGGTGTAAAATTTAAAATGCCATCGGCGCTGGCTTGTGTTTAGTTTGGTTTTGTCTTTTAAAAAAAAAATTTAAGAAAAAAATACAAAAAAAAAAAACTTTTTAAAATTTTAAAAAAGTCCTTTTTCATAAAGATAAAAAAAAATTTAAAATTTTCTGAGCACACATTATAGCGGAAAATAAAAATTTTTTTCTAAAAAAATTAGTAAAAAAAAATTTTTGCTATTTTGGGAAAAAAATTTTTGTTTTTTTAGTGGGGAAAAGGGGCCCCCAAATTAAATGGGGGTTTTTTTTAAAAAAACTACCTTGTATGTAAAAAAAAATTTTAATAAATGAAAATGGTCTTTTTTTTTTGTTTTTACGAGTAGATGAAAAAAAAAAACCCAAAAAATATTAAAGGGGGTTACAGAAAATTTTTTATAGTTATCATATTGTGAAAAAAAATTCGTGATATAACACTACTCAAACTCGCTTTACAATTAAAAAATGCTGAATACGGGGGACTTTTTCCACCAACCTCCAAGTTAAAAGTCCGCCCCTCTTATCCATCAAGAATATCCAATTATTGAATTTTAAAAAAAAATTTTGGGGGGTATTATATTTTTTTTTTTAACACTTTTCCCCCCCCGGTGTTACCCCTTTGGGGGAAAAAAACCCGTTCAGGGAAAAAAGGTGGGGTTTTTTTTGGTTTTAAAACCCGGGGAAAAAATCTACTTTTCGACCCCCCCCGGGTTTCCCCTTTTTTAAAAACCCCTTTTTTGGAATAGTTTTTTCCAAAAAATTTTCTTTGGCAAGAACAAGAAAAAAAAAAAATTTTTTGGGGCCCCCGCCGGTGTTTTCCATTTTTTTAAAAAACCCGGGGGGCCCAAATTTTTGCTACGGCATGGGCCCCAAAAAATTTTAAAAAGAGTTCCGGCACGGGGAAAAAAATTAAGTGTTTTTTTCTTTTTTTTTTGTATCGATCACTTTTTTAAAAAAAGTTTTGTTAAAAAATTTTTGGGTTTTTTTTTTTGAGTGTAACCCAAGAGGCACGCTTCCTCTAGGTAGTGAGATGGAAAAAATATTTTACCTTTGAAAATTTAAAAAAATTAATTTTCCCAAAAAAGGGGGCCCAAAAAAATTGGGGTTTTTAAAAAAAATTTTTTTTTTAATATAGGTTTGTTTAAAATTTTTTTTTTTTTTTTGGGCATAAAAATTTTAAAAAATCAAAGTTTTTCTCTGAATTTCAGCGGTCAGAAGGAAATATTTTTCCTCTGTGGTTTTCAAAAGGGTTTGTTTTATTTTTTAAATATTTTTTTTTTTCCCAAACCAAAAAACAATTTTGGGGGCCCTTTTTATTTTTGGTAAATCTGGGCCCCCAGATAAAAACAACTTGAAAACCCCAAAAAAGGTAACATCTTTTGGATAAGAACTTTAATTTTTAGCACAACCCCCAAAAAAAAGTTTTTATAGATAAAAACCCCCAAAAAATTTGTCCCCGGGAAAAAATCTATTTCGTCATTTAAAAATCAGGTCTCCCCCTTTTGTTTCCAAAAAAAAAATAGAAAAAAGTCAACTTTTTGGGGGGTTTTTAAAAACGGGTTTTTTTAGTGAAATAAAAAACATAAAAAAAAGGGGAATTTTTAAAAAATTTTTAAAACTTTTAAAAAAAGTTCCTTTTTAAAAGAGTGTCTTCGACGGTTATATACAAATTTTAAAACTAAGGTTTTTTAAAAGGGTTTTCAACAAAAAAAAACTTTGTTAGTTAAAAATTTTTAAATAAAAGAAAAAAATAATTTTTCCCTGTTTTTCCCCTTTTAAAGGTTAAAAAGTGACTGGGGATTCATTGGAAAGGGGGCAAGATGCCAAAAAAAAACTCACTTTTTTTTTTTAAAAAAAGTTTTTAGACTTGGAAAAAAAAAATTAATTAGAGCAATTTTTTTTTTTTTTTTTTTTACAAAAACACCCCCTTCTATCTATGGGAAGTAATTTATGCGGGTTAATGGTAGGTAATTTAAAATTTTAAATTTTATTGTACTTTTTCCCCCAAAAAAATGTCAATTTTAAAAAAAGGGGTCTCAAACAATATGTAAAGTGCTCTAAAGTATATGTTTAAGTGGCTTTTTGGGGGGTTTATTTTTGCCCCGATGATTTTTTTATTATGTAAAAAATATCAATGGAAACTTGAGAAGAAGAAGAAGTAAAAAAAAAATCGTAGAGTCTAATTCGTCCAGAAATTTTTTCAGCTCAATTTCGAAAAAACCAACCGAAAATAAATTTTTCTATACCTTAGGGTAATGGAAAAAAAAGTTGGTGGGGAAAGGGAAACATCCGGGAAAATATGGAAAAAATAAAAATTGGGGCAATTTTTTTTTTTGTAAAAAAAAACGAACACCATAATTCCGATTTCCATATTAGAAATTTATCGGAAGGTAAAACATGGAGCTTCAGTCACATCTCAAATTCAGTTCTGTCAAGCGCCTCACCGTGGTTTTTCCGCCAGCACACTGATCCGCCTTGTTGATTGGACAGAAAGTACAGCTGAGAACTCGCCGTGTCGTCATTGTACGCATGCGTCCATCGGGCGAGTAGCATGTCGGGAGGAGAGTACGATGCGTCACGTCCGGGGGGGAGGGGGTACGCATGATCCGACGAGTACCATGCGCCGTGGGTATTCGCGTCGTGAACCTCGTCGACTCGCTGTCGCGTGGTTTCGGCGTACTCGTGTTACTGGACTCGGGAAGTTCCGCGTCCCGATAGTAGGGGGTGGCCCCAGCGTGTGGCCGGGGGATGGCTAGCGCCGTTCACATTTTCACCTGGGAATGGAGATGGTTTTGTACAGTTCTGATTGGCCGCCGCCTCGTGTAAAAAAACGCGGGGAATTTTGGTGTGGGAAATTTTTTCGCGGAAATTTCCCTGTATCGTGTACGCGGGGGGAATTTTGGGTGGTGTTTTGCGGGCGCGTCGGATTTCCCCCCGGAAAAAGCGCGTGCGGGGGGCTGGCGGGCGGGATGTTATCGTGACCCTCCGGCCCGGCTTGTTGGCCGCGGCTTGATTTGAGGGGCGTGTTGTCACGCGTGCCGCGCCCCCGCGGGTTGAAGTCACGCTCGCCCGTGATCTGGTATGCTTCTTTTCCCCTGGACCCAGCAGGGGCGGTAGATAGGGTCCCCGGGCCCCCAGTTCCGTGTCGGTTTCAGAGAGCTTCGGAATTTCTGGAAAGGCGCAAAAAAAAAGAAGTATTAAGTATAAGTAGTGCTTTATTTAGACTGGTCAGCGGGAAAAACAGGTAGTCCCATTATGCCAAAAAGTTCAGAAGGGGGAAAAAAGTGATGGAGATGACCAATTGAATGATTTCTCATAAAGTATTTTTCGATATTTTTTTTTTTTACTTTTATTACCTTTAAGGTATAAAATTAAATTTTTTTTTTCTCAGATTTCGATAAAAAAAAAATCCAGTTTTTCTTATTACTTTTTTGAAGGTCAAAAATCCACTTGAGCAGGATCTGCCACAGCCCGACCAGCAGGTGATAGCCCAGGCTACCCATAGAGGGCTCCAGCCCGCCGTGGCCTCCCGGAGGCATCCCCGGGAGTTCTCGAGGGAGCACACCATGGAACCCACTTCCAGCGCCTGTGAGAAATTTTAAAAATGTTATTATTTGGAGAATATATTAAATTTTTTTTATTTTTTTTTTTAAACAAATTTCTTGAAATATATTTAGTTACATATAATTTAATAAACTTTTTACGGGATTAATATTAATTTTGAACCATCTTAAACTTTTGTTATTAATGTATTAATTCTTCCGATGAATTTTTTATATTAGAAACTAGCCGTTTGCCCGTGCTTTGCACCCGGGGACTAAATTTCAAATTTTACTAAGGCATGGCCGTACTGCTGGACAGCAATGCCTTTTTTTAACTTTTTAAATTTTCTGGACAAAAGCGTTAATGGTTTTGGGGGGTTAAATTTTGAGACATTTTTCGCTATCTCTTACCGTTTTGGCTAAACAACTCCGGACAAACAAACATAGGTAGGTAGTCCTTTTTTACTTTCCTTATCTTATAATAAGGAAAGTATTGTATTCGTCGAAAATTTGACCTACCCAGTTTTTCAAATTTTTGGCGAATCATGGGCCTCGGATACCAAAAAAGTTGTTTTCAGCCATTGGTCCGTGCGTCTGTTGTCTGTCAGTCTGTCTGTCTGTTTTGTCTGTCTGTCGTCTGTCTGTCTGTCTGTCTGTGTGTGAACAGGTTCTCAAGAACGGTAAAAGCTAGAGACTTGAAATTTGGTTACACAAATTAATTTTTTACACCAGACGAACCACGAAACTTTTTGGTTTGAAATCGGCCGCATTCTGCGGCCACAGGGCCGCAAAAAACTAGCGCAAGCCCGCTTCTTTAAATTGGTTAAAGATACAAATTTTTTTAGAGAACAACATTTTCTTAGATTAAAAAAATAATAGGGGTCTATTTTTGATCATTTTTTTTGATTATCTTGAACTTTTTGGGAAATTTCGGCCCCAATTTTACCGGTATTTGGGGGGGACCCGCTTTGACTAACTTTTTTTTATTATCCACATGGGGGTTGTGACATATCAAATTCAATGATTTTGAAGTGCTGATTACGAATTTGGCATTGGTTTTTAGTTATCTGTTACCGTTGAGTCACCAGTGGGGGAAATTTCCCGACCCCTTTTTTTGGGGGATAAGGAAAGTCGTTGTGATGTTTACACCAGATTTTTCTGTTTTTATAATAGAGATTGTGTATAAAAATTTTTATTGTTTTTTTATTATTCCGACTTTGTATTTTATTTGTTTTCATTTATTTTTTGTATTTGTTTCTAAGTAAAAGTCCTTATTTTACCCCCCCAAGAAAGACGGGGGGCTATGAACCAAAATGGTCTTCCAGAGAAGTTGAGGTTTTTGCCCGCACAAACTCGAAGTCGTTGGGGACAGACTCTCCAGTCCATAGACCCAGATAAAAGCCCACGAGTTCCAGCAGGGTCGATATGAGGACCAGCCGGCCATGACGTAGTGCTCTAGGATATGCACGATGGAGAGATCACCCTGTAGAGGTAAATAAGATAATAGTAAAATAAATAAGGACTATCCTTGTACATGGGGCCCCAGATGAAGCTTATGTCTCCTCAGGGTCGATATGAAAACCAGACGGCCTATGACGTAGTGCTTAGGATTTGCACGTGGAGAGTTCACCCTGTAGATAGGATAAATAAGTTTTAAAGTAAATAAATAAGCACTATCCTGTACATAAGGACCCGAAGAAGCTTATGATCTCCTATGGATGGATATGAGGCCAGGGACACCTATGACGTAGTGCTCCAGGATAGTACGATGGAGAGATCACCCTGTAGATAAAAAATTTTATATATAAAAAAAAAAAAATCGTACATGGGACCCAGATGAAGCTTATATCCCTACAGGGTGGACATGAGAACCAGACGGCCTTGACGTGTGTCCGGGATAGGGCACGATGGAGAGATACCCTGTAGATAGATAAAAAATATATAATAAATAAATATTAAGGAAAAATTACTGTATATAGACCCAGATAAAGCTTATGATCTCCTACATGGTAGTTATGGGACAGACGGCCTATTGGACGTAGTGCTCTAGGATATGCACGATGGAGAGATCACCCTGTATTAGAGAAAGGAAAAAATTTTATATATATTTATAACTTTAGGTATAATTAACGTCGAAGCACAAAAAATAAAAAAATAGAATTTTTATGAATTTCTAAATTTTACCCAGACATATATTTTTTTTAATTTTTTTTTTGTTTTTCAAAAAGATAAAAAAATGTAAATAAGGAGCAAGGACTCTGACTGTTAAGTCTCCTTGTAAATAAATATCATTTAAAAAAACTGTAATGGTTGAACATGATGGAAAATTAAAAAAATTCGTCCATAGATAGGGACGGGCATCGTACCATGACAGAACCCGCGTTTCCTCTCATGGGCTATGCGGGGTCTTCTGCATGAGGAAACTTTTGGCTCTAGGTTTCTCCTGGTACTGTAATGGTTAAGTCGAAAAATTTTTAGAACATACATTACTCACCGGCAGAGCAACCCCGCACTGTGAAAATTAATATTTTTTAGAAATTTGATTATCACCGGCAGGGGCAGCCGAAATGTCAAAATAAAGCCCCGGTGCACACCCCCCCAGTCATGGCCCACCCCGCGCCGCTTCCTCTTCCCCTCCACCCACGGCACAAAGTGGGCCACCGTGTAGAAACAGGCATTCTGGAAATGTCAATCGAAAAAACAGAATGGAATAGATAGAATAGAATAGAAAATTTCCTTGTTTTACTGCCAATGGGACCAAAAAATCAGCGGGCTCAACAAGGTTTTTATTTATTTTCAAATTTTTTTTTTTTTTTTAAAGATGATTGTTTCACAGCCTTTTTTAATTTCGTAGATGAAAAGGAGCATCCCGTTGTATGCCTAAAAGTTAAAGTAAAGTAAAGTAAAGTGAAGCTTTTATTTGTTGTAAAAACCCAGGGGGGGTATTAACAAATAGTCAAAAATAAGGTTAAAAATATAAACTAAAAAATAATATTATATGTAAAATTATGAAATTACATTTCCAAAATTTGATCCGGTATTCTTTTTTACTATAGGGGACTGATATCCTGCAAAAGATCATTCAGTTTTACTTTAAAAAAGAAACTGCTTCTTTTTGTTTGTAGTGATCGGGGTAGAACATTATTAAAAATTGTTTTCCCTCAAATATGAAGGATTTCTGTTTTATTTAAGATAGGAGCAATTAAGTTAGATTTATTTCGGGTTTGGATAGGAATGATTTTTGTTGGATACATTTTCTTTTATTTTATGAAAAAAGTATCAAGAGACGAATTTATATACAACCCAAAAAACCGTATGGGATTTTTAGTCTTAAATATGGATCTACAAGATGTTTGTTATTCACTCTATAAATTATTCTTAGAGCTTTCTTTTGTAAAATAAAAATTCTCTCCAGGTCATGGTCATTAGCCCAAAATTCTATACCATTTTTTTTTACGATACTCATAAAAAGTGAATGGTACGTTAAAAGGGACGATTCCTCTCAAATTGTACCTAGTTGACTGAGGCATAAGGGGCTGAATGTAACCTGCTTGACACCTTTTTAATATGAGATTTCAACTCAGTGTTTCATTGATATTCACCCCCCAAATTTTGGGGTTGTTCAACTTGTGTAACAACGAGATCGTTGACTATGACATTACTTTGAGGGGTGCTACCACTTGAGAAATCTATGAATACTGTTTTATTATTTGTGTCAAGCAGTTAGCCCAAACCAATCTAAACGTTGGTCATGATATTATGGCACTTTTCCATCAGTGATTGGCGGTTGTCTGCGCTCACCAATATGGAAGTTCATCTGCATATAGGGTGAGCGATAGGTCCGGAAATGTCCAACCAGATTCATTTATATTCTAGGAACAATAAAGGGGTCCCTATACTTCCGGTCGGTACCCCCGGGAAATACCTCCAACATGTCAGAGTTATAGCAGTGGCTCTCACCATTAGTTCTCTTGTCCCGTGACATATTGTTCTCTTTAAAAAGAATGATCTGAACCAGTTCAGAGACTCACCCCGTTATACCATATACCTCTAGCTTCCCCCAGAAGAATTGATATTTCCAAACTTTCAAAAAGCTTTAGTCAGGTCGCAGAAAATACCAATTACGGGCATCCTCTGGGGACAGTCTAAGTATAGGTTATGAGGAAACTAGAGATGGCTTAGTGGTAGAGGTCTAGGCTTGAAAACCAAACTTTTTCGCTCACCAAAAGGGGATCTGTTTTTGGAGGATATGATAAAAAACTGCGTTTAACCTTTTTTTCCAATATTTTAGAGAAAATGGCAAAAGCGACAGTGGTCGATAGTTCCGTGGATCAGACCTGGAAGATTTCTTAAAAAAAAAGGAAAAACCTTCGAGATTTTAATGATAGGAAATACCCATCTTTGAAAGAAGCGTTAAAAAAAGTCCATTAATGGGTGGAGCTAAAACATGATTTTTGTTTTTTATTAAAGCTAATGGGAATACCGTCCCCCCAGTTGATTTTGTATTGTTGAGAGTGTTCACTTTTTTAACTATTTCATTTATGGTGTTTTTTGAAGGTAAATAATTCCGTGGTACAATGTTTGGCATGTATGAGGTTGGGTCTTGACGTCTTTTTGACATTTTTATCTGGCAAAGGCAACTTTTTTTTAGAAATTTTTATTCTACAGTTTTGGTATTTCTTGTGGCTCAATATTTTTCGTCATCAATAAACCCAGTTCTGAAATAAACTTTCTTGTTTTTTATTTGAGCGTCCTTTCTTTTCATTTAACACTTTCCAAGCCCAGCAGATCTGGCTTTTGGATCAGCCGCATAATCCGCCTCCTATTATCGTATATTTTTGCCTCTCTTATTCCTTCTTAAGGATTTTTGGTTATTTTAAAATAAGTTTTAACGCTTGGGGGCTTTAGTTTCTCTGCTTAACAGGTAAAGATCTTTCTTGTTTTTAAGAGATCTCTTTATACCTCCCGTTAATCCATTTTTTTTTGATAACGGTTTTTTATGAGTTTGAACTTTATTGGAAAAAATGTTTCGAAAAAGTTCAAGATAAATTTCATAGAAAGTGTTCAATTTTTTTATTTACCCTTTTTACTGATGTATCACTGTCCCAGTTTTCACTAGAGATCTTCTCGGTGAATATCATTTTATTTTTTAAACAGAGAAAATTCTCAACTTTTGGTATTACCTTTAGGAGGCGGGATCAGTGAGGTTCAAATTAATAACTTGACAGTGATGATCAGATAATCCCGTAAATTTTTTAAGGCTAATTGAATATTCGTTTCCCCTCAAAATTTTTAAAAATATTGTCCAAAGCAGGAAGAAGAATTGTTGTGATACGTGTGTTTGGTGTCAATTTAGAGGTATTAGACCAAATGATCTTAGGGAAACCCAGAAATCATCTCTGGCGTGTGTTTCACAAAAGAATGTTCACATTAAAATTCCCCCGGAGAACAATTTCTTTTTAGACAAACAACCTCATTTAAAAGGAGGGTTTTAAATCATGCAAGAAAATCTTTTAAGTCAGAAACTTTATTGTTGGATCTTAAAAACCAAAATTAAAAATTGTCCCGTGACTTGATGTTTTCAATTGCAACAAAATTCAAATTTTTGGAACTCTTTGGGAGGTGTTTTAAGTTGGAAAAACTTGAAAAATCGGATAAGAGAGAGTCCTTGCCAAGATTGGCCCCACCCCCCCCCCTTCCCCAACAGAAAGTGGGGAAATCTAAGAAGAGAAAAATCCCTCCAGGTGAATTTTTGGAAGTTCATCCCGTTTGAGATGTGTTCCTTGTAAGACATATAACCCCCTACTTCAACAGGTGTTCATCCAATATTTCGGACAATAAAGTCTCAATCTGGGGGGGTTTTTTTTACGCCCAAAAATTGAATATTGTGATGAATAATACCAACTGTTTTTTGATATCCATTTCCCTTTTCAAATATTTTTTTGCTAATTTTCTTTTTTTTATAGGATCTTTTGCTTTGTTACTGGCACTTTGTTGACGGTAGGAAATAAATTTTTTGTGTTGGTTTCAAGAACTTTCAAAGAGCGGAGGAGATTCCTCTACTTGTGTAGAGTCGTCGGATAAATGGAAAATTTGTCTGGTGTTGGGTAGGTAAATGGGATTAGATAGAGGTGCATAGTAGGGTCATTGGCGGAAAATGTGCAATGTTATTTATAGAGGGCGGTAAAAAGTTCTGATTTTGATATTGTTTAAGAGGGGGGGAAATTGTGTAGGTTCACTGAGATCGGGCCCCTTTGTCTGGTAAGTAATCACTAATTTGATTTGGAGAGGATCTTTTACTACTAGGTAGACTAGTTTTACCTTGATATTTGTTGTATTTTTTACTGATATCTTTTTTTATTTTTAGTAGTTTTAATTTTACCTTTTGAGTCATTTTTTTATATTTTTTTTATTATCAGTTCCTTTTTTATGGACATTCAAAAATTGACTTTGGGTTGGAGGCCCCTGGTTTAATTTTTCTTTCCCAGAAGGAAATCGATTTCCCACTCAAATTTTTGGGAACGCATTGCAAAGAGCGTCATAACCTTTATTTTTAAAATGAATTTCGTCCGAGCAAAATGTGTTCATTTAAAACTAAGTTAGGACTAGTCAGTAGTATTATGGTGTTTTGGTATTCTTGGCAATTTTTATTATTCGGGTCTCTTGATACATTGTTTTTTTTCCACTTTTTGTAATACAAGGAAATTAATATTGCTATTATTTTACATGAGAAAGATTCACAAATTCTGAAATAAAATTTGCTAATTTAGACCATTTTGTTTTAAATAAGTCATTAGTTCCCGAAACCGGACAATTGTATCGGAACTTTTTTATTTTGGCTTTTGAGCAAATATTAAGTCTTTAATTGAGAATAAGTGAAACCAGAACCAAATTTAAGCTCAACATGTCTTTGATCGACTTTTAATTGCCTAAGTAGGTGACGCTTATTTATATTCTCACTAGGCTATCACCAAAACAAAAGTTCTATTAATGGTATCAGTGAAAAAGTTCCCTCTTATCTGGAAATTTAAAGAGCCCTTATCAGGAATAATATGTTTATACTCTTTTGGTATATTATGAGCTTTGTCCGGAATAATATGGTTTAATACCCTTATCTTTGGGACTTATGAAGCATTACAGAAATAATATGCTTAAAAACCAAAGACAATTAATTTTAACTTATTTGGGGATATTTTTTCCGTGTTGCTGAAAACCTGGTTTTTAAGTTCCTTGCAAAGTCATAGAATTTACTACATTGCAGTTTTCAAAAAAACTTTAATAGGTACGTTCTCAACATATCAAAAAATAACCGGTATGGGCATCACCGCGCGTTGACAGATTATCCCCTTTTTGTTTTATTTTGGAGCTACCCTTCAAATTACTGTATCATCCCCTAATTTCCACAGTACTATCGGTTTCTACTATTGAATGAGGGTAAAATGAATTGTTGAGATTATAGCTGTCTGGAGGGAGGTGAGTTTGAACGGGGGCGGAACAGGTGTCAGTGAAGGAACCCTTTTTTAGTACTTTAATTTTGATACAAGGGGTCAATGGAAGTTGGGTTAGTGAATCTGAAGTTTTTTTGTCAGGGGATCCCCCTCATGTTCTGCTATTTTTTCACAAAAAATTGGGCAACTTCTCTGTTCTTTTCCACAATTGTCTTTTCGAGCTGAGAAATTGTGTTTCTTAAAATTTTTTTGTTTTTCTTTTCATTTGATGAATCTTCTGCCTCTTCATTTATCATTGATTTTTTTATACATATCTTTTTGTTGACTTATAGCTTTAATTTGTTTTCCGTTCTTGAAAAAATGAGATTGCAGCTCCTTGATATCTTCTGTTTTTGGTTATTTTTGTTTGAGATTCATTCAACGTTCAAGCAAATTAATTATAAATTTGGGCATGAGCGATTCTGGAATATCAAAAACATTGTTAAGCTTTTTTTATAAAATCTTCATAAAATAGCCTAGCTTGTTCTTGAACTCTTAAAGTAGACTTTCATTGTAATTATGCATTGCAATTTTGTTTGGGTAAGTTCAAATTGCTTTCTTGTAAGAAACCATTGTAGTGAGGAACAACGATTTAAAAAAATTTTAATTAATTATCAAAGTCAAGAAAATTTTATTTTCCCCCGGCGCGATTCGAACCGGGGGACCGTGATCGAATCTGATGTCTTTAGTAGTTATGCCCCAAAATGTCAGATGGCGGAGGACGCGGATGAAAAACAATAAAGAATGCTGTAAGTCGGTATAGCGTCACAAAATTTAAAACTATCAGTTTCAAGGTCATTTTTAGATAAAATTATGTAAGGAGTTTCTGAAAAGGGGGATAGTAGCACTGATTTAAAGATTATAGCTTGTTTCCTATTTCAATACACATTTGTCTCTTTGTTAGATGCACTGATAACTTGATTATGTAATGCCGAGAAAAAATGAGCAAATTTTTTAAATTTTTTACCAATAACTCGTTTTTAATTTTTACCAAAATATATTTTTGAATAAAATTAATGAAAAATTCCAAAAAAAAACCTTTAAATTTAGTGTAAAAAACGTAAAATCGTCCATTATTATTTAGAAAAGTAATTTTAGTGGGAGGCGATCTGATGCGTGCACTCTCACAAGAATACTCACCTCTGTTGGGCGAGAAGTGACACAATACTTCCCATTTAGGTGCTGGGTCAACACGTGGCGCACCGGAAGGTATCCCTTACAAACAATTGTAACCAAATTAAGAATACTCGTACAAAATTTTTGTCGGCACGGGGGATTGAACCGGGACATTCCGCATGGCAAGCGAGTGCTTAACCACTGTGGAAGAGATTGCCACAGGCAATAACCCCGCCCATTTACTTATTTATTTTGTCATTATTTTGTTTGTTTTTCTTAATTTTTAACTGTTACCATTGTACTCTGTCCTCCTAATAAAGCTAATATTATTATAATAATAATAATAATTAATGAATATAAACTTAAGAACATTAAATGTAAAAAAAAAACCCTAGAAAATCTTTTCAAAAAAAACCCCTAACAAGTACTTCAAAAAAAACCCTCACCCCGTGCTGAGGAAGCCGGACAGCAGAATGACTAGAAACACGAGCGTGGCCCAGACTCGCGCCAGACTCTCGTACGAGTGGACCATGGTGTCGTAGACCAGCGTGAGGACCAGGAGATCGGGGGGTTGCGAGGCGTGGGACGTGGGCGTGGAGGCGTGGGTCGTGGGCGTGGAGGCGTGGAGGAGGCTGAGCCAGGAGTAGACCAGGCAGACGCAGGCCAGGCCTGTGAGGAGGTTCATCAGGATGAACAGCACGGAGTCCTGACGAGATAGAATGAATTTTTTGATAATTTTTTTTTATTTTAGTCTTCATTTGTTACAAGTAAAATAAAATTAATCTTAAAATATACAATGTTGGAAAATAACAAAATCAGTCCTATTGGACTGAGCCCTCGCTAATTAGAGTAAAAAACTCAAATTAGGGGTATTTTTTTTTTGTTTGATAATAATAAATACCGTTAGGTATTGTAGGTATATTTACGGTACATGACCATTGACCAATTTACAGGAGACAACAATGTTAAAGTATTTATTCATTTATTTAGAAACTCTTTATTAGTGGAACAAAATATACAGACAAATAATGGTTTAAAAATTAAATATAAAAATTGACAATATTAATAATATAAAACAAGAAAAAAAAAACCAAAATATAATACACTGTCCTAACTAAAGGGCGGGGTTATTGCCTATTTGGGAATCTCTTCCACCCAAGTACACCGCCATATTATTATATTTACTAATCGATTAGGAACTAGTTCAAATAATTTAAGAGAAATGCAGGCATTGTGTGGAATTGGAACCACCGGATCCCTACGCTACCTAGAATAACAGACAAGCGCGTTAACCACTCGACTATCAGTGCATCAACTTATTATTATTATAAAAACACTTTATTAGATAAAAAGACATTTGTACAGTACAAACAATTATTATAAAAAAATAAAAAATGAAAAAAATATAAAAAAAAAAAAATTGAAAAATATATATGTATAAGAAAGAAAGTTATCTTATTTGTGTTAATCATTTTCATAATATCACAACTACTCAAACTCGCTTTACTAAATCCACGCTGAAACTTGGACTTGAACCACCGACCTCCAGGATACAAGTCCGCCGCCTTATTGATCAAGTACAATTACAATTCGTATACGACCTATTAGGACTTGAAATCTTCTTTTTGTTCTCTTCGTCTGGGGGTGCTGCAGTTCCGCAGCTCCTTAGCACCAGCCGCCCCTGTTATTAAATTATTATAAAAATTCACACAGACTTTGAAATATGTTCAACAAACCCCATGCCCTTGTGAGTTTTTTTATCCCGCTAATGATGGTAAAAATCGATGATTATTTGTTTACAATATGTATTACTGTCATGCAGTCATGCACAGCTATTTTTTTATTATTATTATTTTATTTTTTTTAATGAGTGTTTCACCTTTATTTTTTTTAATTAGTGTTTTACCAGCTTTTATTGTTTCGTAGGCATTCGTAGCCATGAAACAGCAGCTCCTGTATACGCGTGTAAAACTGTGTAGGGCGATGTTGTAGTTAGGCCCATCCCCTAGTATGCCCCCCCTCTGATGGGCGAGAAGTGACACAATAGTTCCCAATTAGGTGTGGGTCAACACGAGCGCACGGAGGGTGTGCCTTAATTTTTTTGAATACTACACACATAGATAGACATACACACTCTCTCTCTCTCTGTCGCACGCACGAACACACACACACACTAACACACTCTCTCTCTCTCTCTCTCACACACATCACACACACACACACACACACACACACACACACACACACAAACACACGCACGCACACACACACACTAACTCTCTCTCTCTCACACACACACACTCCCTCTCTCTCTCTCTCTCTCTCTCTCTCTCTCTCTCTCTCTCTCTCTCACACACACACACACACAACACCTCTTCTCACACACACACACACACACACACACACACACACACCACACACACACACACACACACACACACACACACACATCGCATACAAATATTATTTTTTATGGTGGTTATGCCCGGAACCCCTTTTACACATTACATGCCATTCGCATGTACTCGGTCAGAATTTTCCGCTCCGGCCGGGATTCGAACCGCAACCTCCGGGTCAGCAACCAATGCTCTTAACCACTGAGCCATGGAGGACGGATTTCATTTACCTAAAACGGAAGGAGAAAAGTATTTATTTAGAAACTCTTTATTAGTAGTTAGTAGAACATTATACCTATATGTATAGACAAATAATGGTAAAAATTAAATATAAAGATTGACAATATTAATGATATAAACAAGAAAAAAAAATAAACAAACAAAACAAAATTTATACAAATGTCCTAACTAAAGGGCGGGGTTATTGCCTATAGCAATTCTCTTCCACCCAACCCTTATTTTTTTTCCATTTTCGTGTTTTCCACCATCTTGTTTCAGCACGCTATCGCTAATTAGGCGTGTAATTTATGGTTCATCTAATTACTTATTTTATTTTTTAAAAAAATATGGAGAAAAAAAAAAAAAAAAAAAAAAAAAAAAGCAAGAACTTTCGAACAAGTTAAAATTTGATTTGTTTTTTCGTTAAATTTTTTTCGACTGTTCGTCCGGCTGGCTGACGAAACCGACCAGAAACTAACATCAACAGAGTATGTCGAGTTATAACTTGTTCGAAAAGTCTCATCATAAGGAGTTATTATTAACAAGAAAAATTTTCTCCATAATTTACGGTTATCGAGTTATAGGTCAAAATATATGGATATTACGCAGGACGTCCGACCCTGTATCTCGAGAACGGTAAGTTGTAGCACACTGAAATTTATTGTAATGAATTTCTCTTAATAAGACCTTTAAAACAATATGCCACAAGATATACCATTCTATTTAAGATTTTAAAGTTGGTCCATGCCCAGCCTGACTGGGGCCTTGTAGGCAAAATTTTTTTGGCTGAAAATCAATCCCCTAAATATAAAGGAATACGGGTTTTTGCGTTTTTTGATATTCTGAGTCGTTTTCGAGAAACCTAGGCCTGGGTGAGACTTTATGAAGACCCTGTATAAGTGTTTAAATATAATGAACAGACATATATTCGATAGATCTCTACCCGATAACATCATTGCTGAAGCTCGAAAAATAACTAACAGTTTCTTTGTAAAAAATTTGAAAAACAAAATGGCCGAGATATTTTTGGCAGTCATCAAAATGTTGATCTTCTGGCTCATCGTCGCTACGCTTTTCATAGAATTCGTGCAGGTAAGAAATTAATTATTCATTACTTACGAAACCGACCTCAGTGGCTTGATCGATAAGGCGGTGGACTTGTAACCCGGAAGTCGGTGGTTCAAGTCCCGGTTTCAGCGTAAATTTTGTAAAGTGAGTTTGAGTAGTTGTGACATCACGAAGTGATTAACACAAATATGATAACTTTTTTTTCATTACTTGCTAAATTGGTTCACAGAACCAATAATCTATAGGTAGTATCTAAAGTGTTGTCGTTCTGTTTTTTCAGGCCCTTCTAATGGTAGTATTTCAGGCCCAGAATTGGTGTTCAATACCCTTACAAGAAGATTAAGCTTTCTTGGCTTTTTGATTGATCTAAGCTAGGTCTACAGTTCACAAAACCACTATTTATTTATTTTAACCTGAACTTAAAAAATCAAAAAGTATATAGGTAATTATTTATTATCAACATATTATTTAGATATATTTTTTCAATTATTTAGTATCTACGTAAAGCATCACAAGTATTGGCTTTTTTGTTTGTTTCAGGCTCTTCCATTACAAGTTAAATCCGTTGATCAACCTGTATTTGGACCGGCATAGGGCTGAAAAATCTCCTAAAAAAAGGAATCGTATTTAAAATACATAAATCATGACCGATAACGGTCCTTATAAATATACATATAATAAAATAATGGTAGAATATATTTTTTTAGAAATAAAGGTATTTTTTTATCTCTTAAAAATGATATAAAAAATATGAGATAAATTAATAATGATAAAAGAATAAGAGATATAAGAAATAAGAAATAAGAATAAAGAATAAGATATTATACATATAAGCATATGTCCTAACTAAAGGGCGGGGTTATTGCCTAAGGTTATTGCCTTAGTGGAAGGTGACCGCCAGGCGAGGTTAATGATCAAAGCATTTTCTACCTCCTAAACCTCAGAATTTTATTATTTTCCTCACTTCTATTCATTCTATCCTAGTCCATGTCTCTTTAAATGAGTAATTATGTAATTTCTATCATAGTTATGTTATATGTACCACGATATTTTGTTAAATTATGTTTAAGTCTTAATAATTTAATTGTAATCTTCTGTAAATTGTGCTTAATGTTTCACGAACTGCATAGTAAAACACATTATATTATATATTATTATGTGGTCACAATCTCATATTAAACCCATTGCCTACCAAGCCATTTTTATGAAACTTGCCCTGGGGACCAAAGGTATTTTCCTCAAAATCACCTGTCTAGCATATGTGCAACATGCGGTCCCCCAGACAAAAAACCCATATTTCCTTGTCACTAGGGACCGTGTATAGCATATGTGCTAGACAAATTGTCTTGCATATATGCTATACATGGTACCCAAGAAGGTTCAAACGTGTCCATCATATATACAACCCGGTACCCAGGCAATACCAGTGTCTTGCAAATGTGTTACCATGGTAGACAATGGGTTAATGAGGAAAAATTCATGCACTGGGTGGGATTGGAACTAACTAGCGCGTTAACCACTTGACTACATCTTGGGCTTACCAGAAAGCGTTATTCTTGGCATAGAGTCGCCCAGCACAGGTGGTTATGTTTCCAAACCCGACGTGGGTGGAGAGAAAGAATTGTATCACAGCATAGTACCAAATCTGAAATAAAAAGTACCAACAGCAAACAAAAATTAGAATTAAAATCTCGCTCAACCAGCAAACCGAAGAAGAAGAAGGGAAGAAGAAAAAAAATGGTGTGGTTTTAAGCAAAAAAAAAAAAACAAAAAAAAACAAAAAAAACACTTTCAATGGAACTCATTTGTTTTATATCATTTTTATCATCATAATGATTATTATTTTTACTTCTTCTTCTTTTCTACTCTGTCTTATCCCGCT